>JANHMN010000006.1:32375050-32434066 GCA_030674055.1 Rhabdomys pumilio
AGAGAGAGAGAGAGAGAGAGAGAGAGAGAGAGAGAGAGAGAGAGAGAGACCTAAGGTTGCTGCTCTAAGAATCTGTTTTTACTGGAAATGTGACTGTTTTGCTTATCAAATATCATTTAGCCTTGAGATTTGCAACCAAGTTTTACCAAGAGTTGAAAATGTTACAAAATTTTTAAACCTGCATGTTCAGCAATTTAATAAATGAGAAAGTCAAACTTGTCATTAAGGCTCAAATGTGCAGTAACCTTCAGTGACTGACACAGATTCGACTTAGTCATTTGTTCCTCTTGGAATAAGCACAATGCCCATTGTGTCTTGACGAGAACATAAACAAGCTTTGGCCAGGTCCACGACCAGTTTGGGAGTAAAGGAAATGCACTTTGAAAGGCAATGGGCATTGCCGATCGGAGCTTTTATTAGCAGCAGATGTGCGGCTGCGGTTTTCTGTACTAGACACGCTGTTATTGAAACAAGTCAGATGACAGAGGACCAGAATATCTTTGTTTTTAGGAAAGAGAAAATTGAGCAAACTGAATTCATAATCTCTTTCTGTAAGGGATTACCCAATCAAAACAAACTCCAAGATACTTATGGATATGTTGAGTAGTATACAGAGAAACTGAGGCAGAGATTTAGGAAGAAATTATTCCTTACAGATACAAATTACCTTAAAACTGCACTGCTAATGTCTGTTATTTGTTTACAACTGCTTTCTTTGAACAGATATGTTTTTCCTCTTAGAGTTAATGACCCTAACACCAAGCTTGTCCTTATGTTAGCAATGCTGTGACAAAATACCTGGGAAAAGCAACTAAGGAGGGCGGGGTTTATTGTGGCTCGAAGTTTGAGAGTGCAGAGTCTATCACAGTGGGGAAGCAATGGTGGCAGAAGCAGGAGGTGGCTGGTTACACTGCATCCCTAAGTGAGGAAACAGAGAGAGAGAGAGAGAGAGAGAGAGAGAGAAACACTAATATTCAGCTTATTTATTCTGTTTTACTCAGCCCGGCCCCCAACCCAAGAGTTGGTAGCAACCACATTCAGCATGGTGAATTAATTAATCTTCCATTAATTCCCTCTAGAAATGCCTTTGAAGACACACCTAGCGATGCGTCCTTGTTGGTTCCGAACCTCGTCAAGATGAACCATCACAAGGCTGCAGATGCCAAGTCCATTTTCCTCTGCCTTTAAGGACAGTGTGAACCTTGAGGACAACTCACTTTCTTGGGCTGGGCCAACTATGGTGAGAATTTCAGACATTCTGTATAATTCCCTTTTCCCTCTGACACGCACTTTTGTTCCAAATCCTTTATGAAGAGTCCTTTCCTTTTGAACCCTTCTCCAGAAGTTTCTAGTGACTTTTCTAGTCAGGTACTGTTAGTCAGAGCCCACCTGACAGTACCTTTGAAAGAGGCTGGGGCATAGACTATTCTCAGTGGCTATTGGGACTCAATTCTGCAGATGAGGAAAGAGCATTAGCAAAGTGCTGCCAGGCTCCCACCTGACACTGTCCTGTCCACAGGGAGTCAGCTCCATAGCTTCTTAGTATTGTCTGACACAGACCTTTACCAGTCTGAGTGATTTACTTATTTCTGAAGTTTTCATGTTCATCTCTTGTTTTCCTTCTCATTCTAATTCTAATATGTAAACATAATGTATACTTGATATGTATCTCTTTTTACTGCTTAAGTTATAGAAGTGATTGAGTACCTGTGTATTCCCCCAAGTACCCGTGTGTTCAGGGCTTCTTTGAGTTGGTATCTGTGCATCTAATGTGTTGTGTCTTTCTGCCATAGACAATGCTGGGATACGCATGCTGTTCTACGATCTGGTGATTGACAGTCAGGCTATCTGACTCTCTAACATCATTAGGTCTGACAGCAAGTCTGTCTAATAAATATTATCACTTCAGATTTAGAGATAAGGAACTGAGATTTAGAGAAGTTAAAGAAGTTGCCCTAGGTTCTATGGTTGGGGAAAAAAAGAAAGAAACCCAGGAAACATGGACTTGAAAGTGGACTTGAATATTTGATATTCTACAAATTCTAGTTTACTCTCCTATTCTGAGTGTCCCCTCCCTTCACCTCTGACAGTGCTTTTAAGTTAAAAGTAGAGATTCTTGGGGGAGGGGCTATAGCTCGGTAGAAGAGCACTGAACCAACAGTTGTGCAATCCTAGGTGTGATTCTACTGCCTCTTAAGAAAAAAAAATAGTTGAGATTCTTTGACTAAGGCTTCTGATTATGGAAGAATAGAAATATATACAAAACAAAATGTCCTCTAGCCAAATTCATGACAAGACGGAATCCTTTGTAACAATAGAGATGGAACTACATGGTATTTCATTAAGTAAAATAAACCAGGCAGATAAAAAGCAAAGGATATATATGCTCACCAAAATGTGGAAGCTGAGAAAAGCTCATTTCATTGAACAGGAGAACAGTGGGCGCTGGAGGAAGGGAAATGGGGGTTGGGGGTGGGGTGGAGAGAAAGGCTGAACAATGGGTATCAAAATATGCTCATTAACAGTTAGGACAAATAGATGCTAGTATGTTTTCTTAAGATTTATTTATTTTATTTAAATGAGTACACTGTAGCTGTCTTCAGAAGAGGGCATCAGATCCCATTACAGATGGTTATCACCCACAATGTGGTTGCTGGGAATTGAACTCAGGACTATCAGAGGATTAGTCAGTGCTCTTAACCGCTGAGCCATCTCTCCAGCTAGATGCTAGTATTTTTAAGTACCATGAGGTAGCTATAATTTATTTTATACTTTATTTGCTTCTTTGTATGTTTAAAGCAACTAACCATGTATGACATATTTGGTAAAGAACTAGAGAAATTCAGTTTCCCAATGTACCTGGACATGGTAGTGTACACTTGTAATCTATTCTGCACTGAGAACCTGAGGCCAGAGGAGTAGCATGAGTTTGAGAGTAGCTTCAGATAAACAGTAAATTTAAGTGCATCTTGAGCTAGAGTGCAATCCTGTCTTAATTCTCTATCTCCCTGAAAGGTTTACCAACACAAATGATGGATGTTGCATCAGAGACAGCACAGTCATTACAAGCATGATGACCTGAACTTGACCCCCAGAACCCACGGAAAAACGCGGGGTGTGATGGTCTATACTTGTAATTGCGATGCTGGGGCGGTGGAGAGAGGAGAATCTCTGTGACATTCTGGCCAGCCAGGGTAGCCTAACTGGTGAATTCCTAGCCAACAAGAATCTCTGCATTTTGCCGGGCAGTGGTAGCGCATGCCTTTAATCCCAGCACTTGGGAGGCAGAGGCAGGCGGATTTCTGAGTTCGAGGCTAGCCTGGTCTACAGAGTAAGTTCCAGGACAGCCAGGGCTACACAGAGAAACCCTATCTCGAAAAACCAAAAAAAACCAAAAAAAAAAAAAGAGAGAGAGAATCTCTGCATTTTAAACATGGTAAATATTTGAGAAAAAAAATGCCCCATCTGACCATTACACATTAAATACATGTATTAAATGATCACAGTACTTCACATAAATGTGTTCAATCAAATTAAGTTAAAAACGAAACATAATTAAATTCCACTGTAAACAAAACCAGAGATTCTTTTCTATGACGTATAATGATTATTTTCTGTCAAGATCCAGAGAGTCAACTTTATTGAGTATTTGTACCTTGTGATCCAATGAGCTCTTAGTCCCTTTTAGAGCTGAGAGTTTGGGTTCACTGAGTAGTTATGAAGTGTTATCTCATGGCAGTCTATCTGAGAAATCACATACTATACAAGGGGTTATAACAATGTTGTCTCCAATAGGTAGATTAGCCTCACTGGGATTTGAATCAACACCATCTGGGTCTACAACATTAGGTTTTATGCTCCATCCAGACTTCCTAAATCTAGAGTCCTGTGAATGACCACAAATGTCCACTCAAGTCTGAGAACCACAAGACTATTCTCTATTATGAGAGATCCTGACTATGGCGGCAAGGCTGGTCCCCACAGCAATAGGCAAGGCAAAAGAGGACCCTAGTTCTTTCTGTGTCCCTCTCAGGCATGTTTAGCACAGAGCTTTTACCTTTGCAATGATAAGATAAGATATATACTATAGATATATACTATAGATAAGTCTTCATTCCACCACAAAAATAGGTGGGTCCAGACTATATTGTTCCAAAATTGAAAACCCTTTCTAGAGACCCTCTACTTAAGATCCTGTGGTAGTCAGAGTCACACAGCCATGCCAAGGGGCAGCAGAATACCCAGAGGCAAGTATGTGATAACTTTCATACTGCCTGTCATTTTCTTGTTTTTATCAGTGTTTTGTAGTTATGACAAAATGCTTGAGACAGCCAACCCGTAAAGAGAAAGAATACATGCATTGATTTAAGTTTAAATAAGTTGAAATCATTTTGGTTCACAGTTTTTGTTCTGGTTCTTGATTTGATTGACTCTCACTGAATGACATCAGAGCCACTCCCAGTACAGTTCAGGAAGGGGAAAAAGGTAAGAGAAAAGGAGCAGGGTCCTATAATCTAATCCTCTTTTGGGATCACACCCAGTGACCCAGGGACCATTGAAGACCATTGACTAATCATTCACCCCTTTCCAAAACCAAACTGAGACCACATGCCTTTTGGGGGAGGGGACGGTTAGCAGACCTGTAGCATTCTTACACCTTCAAAGTGGGCTTCTAATTCTACAAGGGACGCAGAAGAGTGACGTCACCTGATAGCAGGTCAGCACTTCTGCCATTCGTACTTACAAGCAGAGATGGGAGACCCAAGAAGGCAATGGGCTGGTTCATCGTTCTTCTGGAGGCTGGCTTTATCATAGAAAGAGAGCTGGCAACACTTTGCAGCCTGCACCCTGGCGGAGATTGTTACTTCACCTATTCACACTGCCATCATTTGAATGGGTAGCCCTCAGTTCCCTTTTGTGCTCAGAGGTCAAGAAACACTGCATAATTGACAGCTACTAAGCCTAGCTTCTCAGAGCTGAGGCTGTATTCCATCCTGTGAAAGCCACAGCCCGGCTTTGTTCCAAGACTAAGACAGGCTGGCTTGTAGGATTTTTTTTTCTTTTTTTTTTTTCTTTCTTTCTTTTTTTTTTTGTACACACTCCGGCAGCCCAGAAGGGGCAGCTTTTATTTTTGTTTCTCAGTCTTGATCCCTTGTGGTCTCCCCACCCACAATATCTTTGCCTGTTGATTTACCCTCCAGCTCAGGGTTATTTTTCCCCCCTGCTTCCTAGGAGTGCTTGGGACTAGGCTCCTGGATAGAAAGAAAACGTGTATCTTTTCTTTAGACCTCCAAGGGCTGCCTGGTAAATAAGAAAAGTCAAAGGTCTCAAGCCCACTCATTTTTGTCAGTGAGGGGGCAAGTTTGTTACCCCCAACCTTCTGGCTAAGAAGGGCGGGTGGCTGCTCTTTCCCCAGACCTTTCATGTTCTCTTGCTCCTAGAGTGGGGTGTGCCCGTCAACACTACAGGTGGGTCCACAGCTAACGCCAAGCAAGCAGCTGCACAGCCCTGGGACTTTGAGCTGTTAGCAGCTAGCTCCTGGCTTTGTACCCCTGCCAACTCACACACACCTGGGATTTCAACAGCTGCCGGCCTACCGCCACCCCCTTCCCACCATGTGACCTAATCTTCATTCCACCTGTTCCTCTTTGGGTGCAGCCAGGCCATCCCCACCTGGCCTAAAGAGGCCTGGGGAGGTTTGTTAGGTCCCCCTCACTCGTGCCTGAAATAGCCAACTCCTATTAATTTCATGGCAAATTATGAAAGATTAAGGTTTACTATGGAGTAAAACCAGACTTGACAATTAATCAGCTTGGTCATTTGGAGATCAAATTAAATTGGACCTGATGTCTCCTGGATGCTAAAATGAAATCAAAGTCTCTCTTCTCGCATGGTCTGGGCAACAGCTGAGAATACAAACTCAGCCTGTCCCTATTTTCCTCTTTGCATACAGATGCCAATTTATCATTTTAAAACAGAGCAAGAAAGAAAGGTGTAGGCTACCATCCGGGCCTCTAGTGTAATTGCAGGACTTCTGCTTGACTCAAGAGACACCAATTTTGTTCTTTGTTAGTCTAAGAATCCTCTCAGGAGCAGGGGATTAAAAACTCTATACAAGACCAGATCTCTATTGTGTTCTATTAAGATTTGAGTTATTCTATAAAGAAGTGGGCTTCTGTGTGCACGTGTTTAGTGTGGCGTACACAAGTGTATGCATATATGTGGGGTGCACTTGTGCCTGTGTGCCTGGGTAAAGGTCGGAGGTCAATGCTGGATGCCTCCCTCTATCTCCTCACATCTTATTTTTCATTCTGAGACAATGCCAGTCACCAAACCCATAGTTCTTTATTTCAGTTGGATGACCTGGCTGCTGAGATATGGAGAACCATCTGTTTCTATCCTCCAGTGCCAGAGAAATGGGTGCATGCTGCCATTCCTGGCTTTTATGTTCTTTCTGGGGATCCAAACTTACGTCCTCAAGCTTGCACACTGAGTCATCTCCCAAGGCCATTGTGACATTTTCATGCATATGTATCACTGTACCTAAATCTTATTCATCCTCTCTCCCACTCCTTTCTCCCATCTCCAGTATCGATATCCCTTCTTGCCACTACCATCTCTTCTCCTAAATAGTGCCCTGATCCTATTTCACAGAATCCAGTAAAGAGGATAGGTATTAATATAAATGATATTTATGTAGCTATTAATGTAAATGATAATTAATTCTGGATAGACCTTAGTAAGTTTGTAGAATGTATGATGGTTAGTTTTAAGGGTGAGCTTGACACACTCTACAATCACTTGAGAAAAGAGTCTCAATGAGAGATGGTCTAGGTCAGGTTGACCTGTAGGCGTGAGTGATTACCTTGATTACATTAATTGAAGTTGGAAAACCCACCCACCATAAGTGGCACCATTCCCTAGGCTGGGCATCTTGGACTATATAAGAATGAAGAAAGCAAGCTTGAGCACTAACTCGCTTGCATTAATTCCTCGTTCTCTGCTCGTGACTGTGGATATAATGTTATTAGCTGCTTCATGTTCCTGTTGCCATAACAGACTACATCCGAGTGGTGGCTTCGCACTTTCTCTGTTGGGATAGGCACTATGGAGTAACTACAGTAGGCTATTGCCGCTAACCGTGCTAGGCATTGTTTTGCCCTATATCTGTGCCAAACATTCTGGGCATGAATAGAGTCCAAGGCTAAAGACGGCAATCACCTTTGGAAACTGCCAACAGACATAAATAACTCTGCTGGGTCTAGCTTTTCTCAGGGAAGTAATAAAAGCACTCTGGAGGTTAATGGCAATATACAGAAAAACCCTTTTTCTGACTCTGTCATGGCCTTGTGACTTTGGCTATGAAATATAATCATGAATCCATTGACTTTTCAGATGTAGTTCCTTTATGATGGTTTTCCTCCATTGGTAAGTGCTAAGCACTTAGTACATGCTTGGTGGGATTCAGTGACACTTCTCCGAGTCATAACACTGCAAAAATGTTGAAAAATAGGGAAGAGGAAGCAGGGTGGATGTAGGATAGAAACGCATCCACAGAACGCTCATTTCAAACGGGCATCATTTGTAAACATCACTGACTGGCCATCAAAGTTTTTGTGCGGTTTACAAATTTGACAATTCTGATAGCACTTAATTAGAAATGTCCCCTCCAAGTAGACAGAGAGGCACCAATGCTTTTACTTGTCATTGGCCTGTTAGAAGTTCAAGGGATTACATTATTTTAGCTCCTTGCATTCATATCAGACCATAGGGCTAGACTTTACCAATCAAATGGGAGGAGAATTGAATTTCCTATCTACCTCAAGCATCTAATCATCCAGTTCAGCTGGACCTCTTTCTCTTCTTGCCTCAGCACCATAAAAAAAAGCCTGTCTTAAGAGGAAGGCTGCACCATCCCAAGGGGAAACCTTCTCTGGAAAGTCAAAGGGGTCTGAAGTGGTCATTGCTTGAAGAATGATAATGGACTTTTGGTTGCTCTAAAAGCTACTGGCTATGTGGTAAAAAAAACTATCCTTTTAAAACAGAAAAAATATCCTAAAGAACCTTCAGTCCCTCAAAGAATTTCTAATCAGTCTTAAAGCAAACAATGGATCATTTTTTAAAGCTATATACTTCGGCATTTTGAAGAAGACTCATTTTATTTTATGCATATAAGTGTTTTGCTTGCATACGTGCACACCTGTTGCTTACAGAGGCTCTGGCACAAGATCTCAATAATAACAGACTTTTGGTTGCTCCTAAAGCTACTGGGATGTGAAGGTGGTTGTTACTGCAGAATAATGTGGCCTGTCCTAAAGGATGGGTTACTGCACATGCTCACTGACCAGGAGGTAATGTGTGATATGTCTGTGACTGGAGAGAATCAATACATCTTGTTCTGGGTGTATTGACACACCAGTCACCTCAAGGTGTTTGGTACATGCTCAGGCAGCTTACGGACAGGGCATCTAGGACACTTCATATAAAACATCTCATTGGTTATGTGACTCACTTTCCACGTTTCACAAGAGATACATAGAATTCAAGTGACTTACTCAGCATCACATACAAGTAGACACTATGCTACCAAAGCCTAGGGGTCTTCTTTAAACTAAGTGCTTCCCAGGAAGCTGATCTAGAATGTTCCTTCCTGCTGATACAAGTTCACATATACTCACATGAGGCCTAAGCCAGAATTCGGTACTCCATCATTTCAGTACTTCTAACCTTAATCAGGACTGGGTTCTAAATCAATTCAGAATTTCCCTTCAGTGTCAAGGAAACCATCCAAAGGATGGAGAGGGAAATATTAATCCTATTGTGTGGGAAAAACTATCCAGACATGAGCAAGATTTTTTTGTTGTTTATTTTGTTTGAGGGTCTTGTGTGGCTCTATCAGGTTTCAAACTCATTAGTGGAAGCTGACTGTCAACTTCTGATCTTTTCTCCCTCTGTCCAAGTGCTGGGATACAGGCACAGCTACCATTCCTGGTTTATACAGTGCTGAGACTCGAATCCAAAGCCTTGTGTGTACTAGGCAAGAACTCTACCAACTAAGCTGCATGCCCAAGGCAAGAATCTATATAAAATGCAATGCATCGTTAGGTTGTCAATTTGATTGGATAAGAAACACCTTGGGCATTTCTGAGGTACACCTTTGGGTGTGTCTGTGAGATATTTCTAGAGAGGACTGATGGGAGAAGACCCACCCTGAATGTGGGTGGCACTCACATTCTTGTACCCTGTGGCAGTGTTGTTAATACTCAGGCAAACTCTACAGAAACAAAGCAGTTGTCTATTTTTGATCATGGAAAATTGTGGGGTTTGCTTTTAAGAATTACTTGGTGTGGGGGAAAGATGGAGACAAGGCTCAGTGGTTAAGGGCACTAGATGGTACTTCAGAGGAGCCAGGTTTGGTTCCAAGCACCCACATGGGTCACTCATTACTGTCTGTAATTCCAGTTCCAGAGGATCCTATACCAGAGTCTCTGCAAGCTTGCACATATGCAAGCAAAACACTTATATACATAAATAAAATAAATCTTCTTTTAAAATGCTGAGTTAGATATAAAAGTGATCCATTGTTTGAGACTGATTATAAATTCTTTGGGGACTGGGAGTTGTTTGGAAGATTCTTGTCTGTTTTTAAAGGATAGGTTTTTACTACATAGCTAGGCCAGACTAACCTTAACTTCGTGGCAGTTCTGTCTCAGCTTCCCATGTGCTAGGATTACAAAAAGGAGCCAGGCAGTGGTAGCACACACCTTTAATCCCAGCACTTGGGAGGCAGAGGCAGGTGGATTTCTGAGTTTGAGGCCAGCCTGGTCTACAGAGTGAGTTCCAGGACAGCTAGGGCTATGCAGAGAAACCCTGTATCGGAAAAGGTAAAAAAAAAAGGGGGGGGGGAGCTGTTACAGCCAGCTATATACTTCTGCAAAATTATCACAAGTTTGCAGAGATGCTGGAGCTACTGTACAGACAGCTCTTGATTAGGACCATCTGGGGAAGAGACAGACAGAGAGAGAGGGGGGGGGAGAGAGAGAGAGAGAGAGAGAGAGTTGCATATGGATTCAGGAGGAAGTATAAGGAAGACTAAGCCCTTCTGAGTTAAGGCATCACCATACCTAACACCTTTCTTCTGAGCAAACAGTGGCTTGGCCTTACTCGGTGAGCCTGAGTGAGCAGAGCAGAAGTGACTCTCCCCCACCCACTGTGCCTTCCCCAATTGGCTAGATGTCACAGGTAGAAACAGCCCGCAAGGGCTGCTGTTCATCTTCTGCCTTTCAGTGACCGGTAACTTCATTTTGTACCCTCAGGTGATAATCGGGTTCATTTCCAAAGTGAGGGTGCAGCCAGGCACAGTTACTCGTCCCCTCTCGTCCGTGACCTAAGTATTTGGAGGTGAAATCCCTTAAATACTCAGATTTCTCATGCTGTTTATCCTTTTTGTAAAGATTTATATCCCCTGCATTATTGGCTAGGTTAAACTATCTATAAAATAATATATCACAATGCTCAAACTGGTGTGGCTTTGGCCAGGTGAGAGCCGTTCAGGCTGACAACTTCCCTGCTCTTCCCATGACCCTAGCATTCCATGATCTTTCCTTAGCCTCCTATACACATATGCTTTCTGAGATGGTCCTCAAAGAAGGTGGACAGAACCTTAGAGAAAACCAAACTCAACTATCTCATTTAATTTAGCAGCTATTTAGTTTCTTTTGTGGTGGAGGCAGGAAAGTAGGAGTGGAAGACAAAGTTTCAAACTGTAGTCCAGGCTGGCCTGGAACTCATTATATAGCCCATACTGGCTTCAAACTTAACAAGAATCCTTCTGCCTCACCCTCCTGAGAATCAGGATGATAGATACAGCTTTAATATGTCTGGTTTAAGAATGTCATTTCCAAGGATAATTTTGCTTGCTAAGAGAAATTGAGTTTATCTGTTTAGTGTACATGTACGTAGCATGTGTGTGTGTGTGTGTGTGTGTGTGTGTGTGTGTACCAGAGGAGACTAGGAGAGTTGGAGTTACAGGTGTTATGAGCCATGCAGCACAAGTGCTGGGAACCGAACTTCCTGAAAGAACAGTAAGCACTCAGATTTGTGTTGAATTCTAAATCTCATTAATATATATATATATGCAGAACTTGATAGAAACACCTTCTTATCCATAGAAGATCCATGCTGACCTGAAATAGCATAGTCAAGCATTTGCTAAGTGGCCAATGGCTACTAACGCACATTCTCTGTCTCATTCAGTGTTTTCATTTCTCCTTCTGCAAGTTTACTGACATGAAGAAATTATAACTCAATAACTATTGAGTCTTCCTATTTTAATTTCTTCAATGACCACACAGAGATGTAACCACACGCATCTGCATACAATGTATACCCACAAGCATACGAACATACATGCACATACATCACATATACACATGCAACAACAGCAATAAAAAAATGGGAACAGGTGGCCTTGAAATCTAGTCCCTTGTTGTTTCCTTGAGATTGGGCACAGATGCTACCACTCCAAGCAGGCCAGGTGCCATATCTGTACTTGATAAAAGAAAGAGAAAGTAGTAGAGTCAGCCAGACCGGTCATTGTCAATCACATGAATCCATAGCCCCGCCTCCCACCAACCTCAGAAGCTACTGAACAATGAGTACTTTTAATTTTCTTGTCCTTAGGACTTGAAGATTTAATGTTCCCAGCACCTATAGTAGAGGCAGGAAAGAAAAAGCAATTAAGAACCAGTGTCAGCATATTTCACGGTTATCTGCCACGGATCAGTCAACTGATAGTCCTTTCATTAGGAATATAGTCCTTTCATTAGGCCATATGAAAACCTTCCTGAAGGCTCAGACTAGGCTACTCACTTTTCTGAATCTGGAGAGATGTGAGAACAGAAACACCCTCTTGCCTTAGAGATATAGAGACTTGGTTGCCTCTGAAGCCTGAAGACCACTCAGTAATTTCGCTAGGTAGGTGATTATTTGATTCACTAATTCAAAGCTCTCCATCCTTGATCTCTCAAAGCACCATACAGTACAACACATAGGATAGAGCCAGTGAGATGGCTCAGCAGGGAGGTGTGCTTGCTGCTAAGCCTGACTACTTGAGTTCAATCCTTGGGACCCATGTGGTAGAAAGAAAGAACAAGTTTTGATAACTTATCCTCTGATCCTTACATATGTGCTAGGGCATTTACACTCACACAACACACACACACACACACACACACACACACACACACGAACACACACCAGATAGATAGATAGATAGATAGATAGATAGATAGATAGATAGATAGATAGATAAAGGTTAGATAAATAAATGTAATAAAAATATGCAAGATTATGAATACAGCTCAGTTGGTGGAATGCTTGTTTAGTGTTCATGAAGCCCTGATTTCTGTCCTCAGCTCCACATAAGCATGGTAATGCATGCCTATAATCCTAGCACTCTGCAGGTAGAAGATTAAGGTCATTTTTGACTACATAGTAAGTTCAAGAGTAGGAAACCTGAAACCTTATCTCCAAAATATTCTATGTACACAGTGTAAAAACACACACACACACACACACACACACACACACACACACACACACACGAGTCATTGACCATGCCCCATACCAGTCTTCAGCAGAAACCTGTTTTCTTTGTCTCCCCAGTTCTAGGAAGAATGTCATGCATCTTATTCACAATTAGTTTTAGGTAGGTTGAGGAAAAAAAAAAAAAAGACTCAATAAATAAGCGAGGAGCAAAATATCAGTAACTGATTATTCATTCACTTTACCAAAAACCCATCTATCTTTTATGGATCATCTATCTTTAAATCGATCTGAGATCCTACTAGGTTGATGTGACAGAATCACTGGAATGTGCTGTGGGCATATCACAATGCAGCCACAAAACGTCCCTAGACAGAATATGCCACCAGATTATAGGTTGTGCTTATTTTTATAAACACATTTCCAAAGCACTTGGAAAGTGCGAGGAGACAATCTGGTTTATTTCTGCCTCCCAGTGCAACATAGACTTCCTATACCAGGATCCATAATGGCAGTGGCTCAGTGATTCCAGACAAGCCCCCATGTCCCAGGTTGTAGGAGGAGACAATGCAGCGCAGTGAACTTGCACAAGGCACGTATGTGTGGTACAATGCTGTGCACCAGCAACCTGAACTACATAAACCCTCTGAGGTCCAGGTCACGGATATGTTAACTAGGGTATAAGAAAATGACAGGAGAGAGGGTCCATTTCTATACCATATTTAAAGCCAATCTAAGGACACTGTCCTCCACTACAGTCTTTTATGTGACTCAGGACTTGTTTCATAATAACAAATAATTTCTTTCACACACCTACATTTTCAAAGTTCTTCTAGAGCTGGAGAAATGGCTCAGCAGTTAAGAGAACTGATGGCTCTTCTAGAAGCCCCGCTTTCGATCCCCAGCACCCACATGGCAGCTCACAGCTGTCTGTAACTCCAGCTTCAGGGTTTCTGACATCCTCACATAATCATACATGCAGGCAAAACACCAATAGACGTTAAGTAAAAATAAATTACATTTTAAAAGTTCTTTTAAAATTATGTTTATTATTATTTACTTAGTATGAGTGTATGCCTGTATGTCAGTATGAGAAAGCAAGAGAGAAAGAAGGAAAGAAAGAGCAAAAGCATGTGTTATGACATCCATGTGTTGTGTATGTATATGTATGTATGACTCCTTACAAGAGTCAGTCGCCTCCTTCCATCACGTGGTTCTAGCGATCAAACTCCAGGGTCCATCTTGGTGACAGGTACCTTTTCCCACCATCTTGCCAGTCCATTTTTTTTGTTTTGTCTAGGTTTTTGTTGTTGTTTGTTTGTTTTTTGAGACAGGATTTCTCTGAGTATCCCTGGCTGTCCTGGAACTCACTCTAGAAGACCAAACTGGCCTTGAACTCAGAGAACTGCCTGCCTCTGCCTCCTAAGTGCTGAGATTAAAGGCATGTGCCACCATCCAGAAACTGCCTCACCTGGGGATCCATTCCATATACAGATACCAAATCCAGACACTATTGCAGATGCCAAAAAGTGCTTGCAGACAGGAGCCTGATATAGCTGTCTCCTGAGAGGCTCTGCCAGAGCCTGACAAACACAGAGACAGATACTCACAGCCATCCATTGGACTGAGCACAGGGTCCCCAATGGAGGAGTTGGAGAAGGGACTGAAGGAACTGAGGGGGTTTGCAACCCATGGGAAGAACAACAGCATCAACTAACCAGACCCACCAGAGCTCCCAGGAACTAAACCACCAACCAAAGAGTACACATGGAAGGCCAAATGGCTCCAGCTGTATATGTAGCACAGGATGGCCTTGTCCAGTATCAACAGGAGGAGAGACCCTTGATCCTGTGAAGGCTTGATGCCCCAGTGTAAGAAAATGCCAGGGCGGGGAGGCAGGAGTACGTGGGTAGAGGGGGAGCACCCTCATAGAAGCAGGGGGAGGAGGGATGGGATAGGGGGTTTCCAGAGGTGAAACTGGGAAAGGGGATAACAATTTAAATGTAAATTAATAAAATATCCTATTAAAAAAAAAAAAGGCATGTGCCACCATCACCCAACTGCTTCTCCCACGCCTTCCTTTTTTAAAGTTTTTTCTTAAATTTTTCTAATTTCATAAAAATTACATTTATTTATTTATTGGCAGGGGTGGGGGTAATATGGGCCACAACATGAATACAGAGGACAACTTACAGAACTTTCTAGAACTTGTTCTCTCCTTCCACCATGAGGCTTCTAGAGATGGGAGTCAGGTCATCAGGGTTAATGGCAAGCACCTTTACCTGCTGAGCCATCTTTCCAGTCTTATTTTATTTTTCCATCTTGTACTTCTAGATTCATGGAGGGAACACAATATTGCTTCCGTGGAGTTTTTGGCAGCTAGCAACTCCTGTCAGCCCACTCCAGACTCTGTGTCACACGTCATCAATAATCTTTAGCTCTTTTCATACAGCCAACAGATTTTTATTGAGCATTTACTTAGGAGCTGATGTTCTACATATTGGAATATTGGAAGATTGTACTATGGTGAAACATCCATCCCCACATTACAATATAGCTGCTATAGTTATATGTGTGTGTGTGTGTGTGTGTGTGTGTGTGTGTGTGTGTGTGTGTGCGCGCGCGCGCGCACAAGAACATCTGGATAGAATGCATTTGGAGGCCAGAGATCAAAATTGGATATTATTCCTTAGGCACTGTCTACCTTGTTTTTTAAAAGACAGGGTCTGTCATTGGTCTTGAACTTGTTAAGTAGGATACAGTGTGGTCAGAATACCTCTATCTCTGCTTCAGCTGAGTTTACAGTCACATTCTGCCATACCCAGCTTTTTCACATGGGTTCTGAGCATTGAACTCAGATCCTCACGCTTGCTCCATGAGCATTTTACTGTCTGAACCATCTCTCCCACCTTCAGCTACATTTTTTAAAATTAAGAAAGGAGACCCAGAGGCAGCAACCAAGTGGCATTTGGAGTCACCCAGCTCATCTGCAAAGCTGAGTGGGACTCCAGATGCCATACTTTTTGCCTAATATCTTGCTGCCGCCCTCCTGGTAGGTGACCTTATCAGAAAAATCCATCCTAGGTACTGTGTGGCATCTTTTTTGACACTATGATTCATGAACATCTGTGAAAGTATTGCTAATTCTGGCTTGTAAGTCTAATGAAATATAGGCAGAATGCTTAAAACAAAAGGGAGATGAGGTGTTCTGTCCCCTCCTTCCAACTGTCCAATAACAAGTGAAGTCACTCAGTAGATGATGCTTGATTCTGAGGTGGAGGGTACTTGTCTGTCACAGAACAGCCCTGGCTTTGATCCCCAAAACTGAGAAACAGAACAAGAGTGACAGTGACTGAGTGCCTAAGATGACCACAGGGGACAAAGACTAACAGATTCAACAAATGTGCATGCTCCTTGGCTTCAGGGATAGTTCCTATGGCAGAGCAATTAAGATACTCTGCTAATTACCACAAGTGGCCCTGAGAGATGTGTCCAGCTTAGACTGAAGGATTTTTACAAAGAAAGCCACCATCTTCTTGCCAATGCTGATCCGCCAGGACAAGGAATAAACAGAAGCAGGGAATAGTAATCCTTAGTACTTCTCTAGAAGAAGAATCCAGCAAGACAAGAATGAGGCCATCATTCCAGACAGCAGAGGAGCATAGAAAGGTGGGAAAAAGAACACCATGGGAGAGGAGGGAAGGACAAGAACCTCATGTCACCTAGGTCCTACCTATGGTAAGGGAACAGGGTAAGGGAATGCTGGAGAGTAAGACTAGAGGCCAGATGTTGGGTTCCATGCTCCTGAAGAGTTCACAGGTTCATGGAAACCAGGATTGTTTCTAGAAGGTTCCAAGTTTAAATGATTTTATTTCTCCCAGAATCCCTCTGAGATGAGTCTCAATATGATCCACTGCTTAGAAAAAGAAGAATTATAGTCTGATGGAAGTTAAGGCACTTTGCCAAGTTCAAACACCCAACCACTGAGCACAAAATGGGATAATGTCCTAAAGCTACTGAGACATCACTAAAGGCTGGGAGATGGGTTCTGAGATGAGACTCACCTTTGTGTATTCTAGTACCTATTTTCACCCTTCTAGAGGATTCCCTGACAAGATGCATAACTGATAAATATTTGTCTCTTTCTCATGTGGAAATTTATATTGTTTGTTTACCCATTTAATGATTACCTCCTCAGCGTATCAATAAAGCAATCAAATAATTGAAATCTTCTGTGATGAAATAGATTATAAATGAAAATTTGTACTTAATGGACAATTATACTTAATGATCAATTAGCTTGGCTAATTTTGCTCTCCCACCTTTCCCTAATAACATTTTGTCAGAGATAAATAGAAGTACCACAGACTTGAAAAATACAAATACAGAGAATGATACACACAGAAAATCTTGGGTCATTCTGAATCTTAAGTTCATTCTGTTTGCAGGAAGTTGTCCTAAGGAAATCATCACATGCAGGTTTAGTACCCAGTCTGTTTCTAATTTGAGTTTTTTGTCTTTCATCCCTCTGAGTTATAGAAAACAGCCCATATATAAGCTAAGATAGTTCTCAGTTGACGTCTATGGACATATGGTCACAGCCAAAGCCTCTGCTGATCTCACATGTCCTTGTTCCACGGGAGTCCAGGGCCTTTCAAGGCATCCTCAGTTGTGCAGACTCTTTACCAAGCATCTTCAGTCTCCCACCTTGTTTATCCCTTAGGCTCTGTTATCCCAACCTCATGAGGAACCAAATTTTTTTTCCACTATCTCCTAACATCCCAGACTCCCTGCAAGTTTCAAAGTCTCCATCATCTCCATCCTGCCTGTGAGTTCCAATTGGCTGCACTTCCTGTCACTCACCTTCTCAGAGACATGCTTTTGATAGCAAGAGCCTGTTGCCTTGTCTCAGGGACCAAGGCATCCAGAAAGGCGGATCTAAATCTGCACTGGAGTCCTTGGAAAGTACAGGGAAGAAAGACATCTGTGGTTTTAGAATAAATCTACAGCCTACAAATCAGGCAATTTAGTCTCAAAATATTCTCAGTATTGTACACTAATATTCAAATAAGTCCTCAGACTACACCTATAATAATGAGCACTAGAGAAACTTAATGTCCTACTAGAGGAAGTATCCACTGGGACAATATACATCCATTAAAAGTCAATTTAAAAAAAGTTTTAGAGTTTAAGAAGCATAACCTTCTTTCAAAAGGCTTTCCCAGGTTTTTCTCAGTCTGCTTGGAGGGGAGTATGTGCCATGTGGAGTATATGGAGATCAGAGGACAATTAAAACTTAGTATACCAAGGTTATGTGTTAGGGATATCTCAGTCAGAGTGCTTACCTGACGTGCACAAGGCCCTGGGTTCAATCCTTAGCACTGCCAAAGAACAAAAGTAAAAGTCAATTCTTTCCTTCCACTGTCGGGAGCGAGTGAGCCTCTGAATGGTCTGTGTTGTTGGACCAGGGACACAGCCATGCCAAGGACCACAGTGCCTCAGCACCTGCCCCCTTGTTCAGCTGTGCGCAATAACTCCTGGTTCAACTGGATATAAGAAACACATTGCGCTTTCCAAGGTGCTGTGGTTTCTCCAGCAGAGTCTGGTCCATCTGATCCCATTGCTTCTGTCTGTGTGTTTATTTTATCTTCACTCCCTCACCACCACAGTCAGGGCAAACCCTTGAAGCTGTGCAAGAACAGAGCACACTATTATGTGGGTCCCGGAAATCCAACTCAGTTTGTGAGGTTGGAGACAGTGCCTTTACATGCTGAGCCATCTCCCCAGGCCCATCTTCTCTCTCTCTCTCTCTCTCTCTCTCTCTCTCTCTCTCTCTCTCTCACACACACACACACACACACACACACACACACTTCTTATTACCTATGTAGTGTGTGTGTGCACACATGAAGGCATGTATGTCACTGTCTTTATATGGAGGTCAGAACAGTTTTGTGAAATCACTTCTCCCCTTCCATATGTATGTGGTTCCAGGAATCAATTTCAGGTTGCTGGGGTGGCACCTTTATGAGCCATCTCACAAGCCCCAAAAGGCCCATTATACATTCTTGGGTTTTTTGTTTTTAATTTTTATTTATTTTGTTTGTTAATTTGTTTGTTTGCTCACTTGCATGTTTGGCAGCCCTAAGGATTGAACCCAGGGCCTTGTGCATGTCAGGTAAGTGCTCTGTGACTGAGGTATTTGCAGGTCATTTATCACACATAATATAAAATATAGTATTAGTCTCAGAGTGTACTTACATGTACAAGACTGAATGACAGACTCGGTGCTTGTCTTAAAAGAAAGAGAACAGTTGTTGGGTAATTTTCCTTCTTATGCTGCTGTGTACTTTCCCATTTTTTTCATATTAAAACTTAGTTTATCAAGGTTATGTGTTAGAGATAGACCTCAGTCACAGAGTGCTTACCTGACATGCACAAGGCCTTGGGTTCAATCCTTAGCACTGCCAAAAACCAAAGTCAATCTTTCCTTCCACTGTAGGGAGCGAGTGAAATCCTGAGTGGTCTATGTTGTTTGACCAAGGACAGATCCATGCCAAGGACCACAATGCCTCAGCACCTGCCACCTGTTATTTTATCATGCTATTCCTTGGCTCAGTACAAGGATGTTTGTATGTGCATGCACATACATAGATACTTATGTGAGCATGTGTTTATATGTGTGGTGTTTATATGTGCACATGTAATCACATATCACTTTCACTTTCTCCAAAACAGTTAACACACAAGGAAAATAATGACTGCGGCCTGTTTCCACAGTCTTACTGGTGAAGAATTGGAAAATGAACTTGAGGGCTGAATCAACAGATTAGTAGTCAAGAGCAATCCCCAGCCCCCACACTGTGCAGCCCCAACCTCCTGTAACCACAGCTTCAGGGAGACTCTCATCGTCTCATCTCCTCGGGTGGCAGAACTCACTGTTACACACTCACAGATAGATGAACATAATTGCAATAAAAACAAACCTTAAATAATGAAATTGAAAAGCCTGTAAAATCATAACATAGAAGAAATGCAGAATACAGAAGGTATCACACACACAGAGACACACACAATCAGTATTTACCAGTATAGCAAGCACTGTGGTTTTTTGTTTTTGTTTTTGTTTTTGTTTTAAGTTTTTTGGTTTTTCTTTAGAGACATAGCAAATCACATAAATCTGTGTTTTGACCAAAATCAGATCTTGGGCAATGTGCAATTTTTGAAAATTTCCCGAGGTTTGGCTGTCTCTGTCACATTGTAAATAGTTCATTAATCTGCTATGTATTTGGGAGCAGGTTGATAACTTCTCTGGACTTTAGTTTCTCAGTCTTGTAGTTTTGTTATTTTTCACCCAGCACCTGCCGTACATTCTCTCTTGTTTCACAAAATATTTACTTAGTGAGAGTTTACTTCTTCCCTATGAGGAAGACATTGATCTTCCCTGTAAGGTTTGGAGAAGCAAAGAGGGTCCTCACTATGGCTATGTCGGACTTTCTGAGTAGAGTGATGTGTAAAGAAATGATGCTGGTTTGCCCGTGGATCCAGAAGTCTGAGAGCGGAATGTGAGCATGTGCTTGGCTTCAGGCGAGGATCTCACAATGTCTGCAGAGATGACGGCAGGGGCAAAGTTGCCACTTTGCTCCATCACCACCCATCTAAGCCATTCCCATGACCACTAACTAATCTAGCCTCACAAGAAAGACATTAATCTCTCCCAACACCAGCTTTCAACATGTGGTCCAGCCATAAAGACAGGAAGCAGCAGGGTCAGAATTTAGACCCAGGATGTCTGGCTCCAGACTCTATTGTATCAGCCATTGTAGTATTTGGGTCATCTTCCATTCAGACCCACACAGGCACACCTCAGTGCATGTGAAATACTTTCATAGTCTTAGCACATCACTTCCCTGTATTTCCTAAATCATCTCCTTCTTGTATCACTTAAATTGTCTTTTGAAAATCAAACTGGAGAAATTACTCTAAGTTGTATTTTATGAAGGAATGGCTGTCTTTCCATTGACTACGAATTCCTTAACTTCTGTCTTCCAAGCTCATCTGTTTAGTGCTGAATATATTCAGTACAGGGTAAGGGAGAGTGTGTCGTTAGCTCAAAACACTGGCTCCTGAGTTTCCCCTTCTGTGTGCTGACGATAGCCATTGTCTTTCCAATTCATCATTCTGCTGGACTGGGTTTTACATCAATTGTAAAACCAAGTCGGCTCTTTTGATTCTCCAGTAGAAAGAAAGAGGGAAGGCAGTAATTATTTTAATTCATCAGGACAGATGGGAATAGAACATGGAATGTTCAGAGTTTAGTATTTTGTAACCTTCAAAAACGATATAGACTGTAGACCTCACCTATCAAATAGGCTGTCTAGATTTCTCTTCCCTGTCAATATTAGAATGAGGGATTCTTGCCCTCCAGTTTAAAACTGCAGGTTCCTGAAGGTTGCACCAGCCATTGATGGTATATATTAGAGGTACTTTGTGCCAATGTGCTTTCTTAAAAAAAAAAAAAAAAAAAAAAAAAAAAAAAATCTCTGTTCTGATCCAAATTTGCTTAAAGGAGAGCACTGAAAACTGTAAACTTTGAATTTAGCTAAACATCTCAGCAGGCATATCCTTAGGGATATGTATTGATGTCTGCAACTTACTTTGAAATGCATCCAAAAATGAAGAGACTGATGGATGAACAGAGGGGTGGTGAAATACACAGATGCAGCGTAAAAGCAACAAAGTGTATTTATAGACTCTGATGTGTGCATAGCTATTCATACCTTTGTGCTCTTTGTGTTTGAGATTTATCATAATGTAACAAAGGAAAAAGTTTTACTATAGAAAACAAGTTACTTAAAAAGGAAAACCACTCTACAGACACAAGATGCAAACCTCAGGCCTGGGAGGATAGTTCAGTCAGCAGATAAGAACATATACTTCTCTTGCAGAGGACCCAAGCACAGTTCCCAGCACAGAGTGGGTATCACACAACTGTCTGTAACTCCAGTACCAGGGAATCTGACACACTCATTTGACCTCCGAGGGTACCTGCACTCACATGTACATCCCAACCCATCATAGGCACATATGCCTAAAAAAAAATTATTATTCTTTATCTTAAGATGCCAACTTCTTTTGACCTTACCGTTGTCAAAAACAGCTCACCAGTGAATGAAAGTATTGTCTTTACCTACTTCTTACTTGTGCCTGCCTTTTTCTCCCTCCAAGTTTAACACTGCACAAAAAGAGATATTTGGTAAAGGCATTTTTCACTACTGTTCACTTCAAACTCAGGGGATATACTGTGCTGTTGTTCTTGTAAAAATAATTCAATTAGAGAGATCCAGCCATGAAGCTTGATGATGAATATCCAGTCTGGTGATCTGTGAAAGGCATCCACACAGCTTCTCTAAGTAGCTCACAGATGCCCAGTGCACGTTAATATATTCTCTGTGAGGAATTTCAGTTCAGTTGAATTTGGGTTTCTGCTCCAAGCTGGACTTTTAATAATGAGATAGACTGTGGCATACACTCATGAAAAGATGTCCAACATAACCAAATGAACAAAGTGACAAACTTTACACGTTCTGTCTTAGAGTGTGAGTCATTTCCACTTCTGTAACTTTTATGAGTGAGTTTCTAGGGGATTGCTTTAAACTTTCGGTCATTCTTTCTAACTGTAGTTGAATCTCTGGAGTGTTGGGACCTTGCAAATATGGAGGCACGGCATCACTGGCATCTGTTTTATGCTCATAAAAAAACCACAACACTTAAAAAAAAAAAAAAAAACTCAAACAAAACCAGAAATATACAGTGGAGCCATGTCTTGTCTTAGGTTTGACCTAAATTAATCCCTGCTCATGTATGTGTCCAGTGCCTCCTCGTTTGCAGTTGTGTGCAGTTATAAAGTTGCCCCAATATCTCTCACGCAGTCACTGCATCTAGAGCACTGTGAGAAGTATCTATGAGAGTGACAAGATGTCAGTCATGCATTAAAAAATACATGCGGGATTAATTTTTTTTTTTAAATGCTCACTTATTTGTAACCACTGTGGTAAGTTTGTGAAGAAAATTTTGACTTCAAAAAAGCAGTGGTATCTAAACTCTTTAAGGGACTTTGCAGTCCCACGTTCCTAGAGGCAAAGCAAACAAAGTGCTATTATTGGCAAGCACCAGCTTACTGTAGGAAGTCTTGCAGGTGTTATATATAAACCACTAATATTCTTGTACCTGCAGCCTAAAGAAACCGAACACACCCTCATTTTCCAAGATTCTGATGTCTAAAAAAAACTCCTCTCATCATTAAAAGATAAGCTCCCATCTTGCTATTCTTACCCAATAACTGAGATTGGTTTGTTGTGGGTCTCCCCAAATGACAAGCCTGATTTCCAGTTATTCTTGGATAATTTGAAGGTACTTGTATTTGTTAAATATTGGACAGAAAAACCAATTGGCTCACTCCATGATTATCCTGTTCAAACTCTGGCTCTTGAAAAGATTTAAGGTGTCAGATGTTAAAGCGCTTGCTGATAAGCAAAACTACATTTTAATTACAGAAAAGGGAAGGAGAATCTGGCATAGGCATAGTGAGGACTTTCACATACCCTGACATCCCACATACAGAGCCTCTTTCTGGATGGAGTAGGTACCTAAAGAAACATTGTGGTAACAGAAGTGATAGCCAGCGAACTGCTTACAGCTTTTAAGCAAAGTTCATTACATAAAACTGTTTCCCTCCTTTCCTTTAAACACTATTAAAGCCTTGGATGCACTCAGTCAGAAAGAGAAAAGAAAGCGGGGGAGGGTGGGGGAGACCTACAATATTTAAGTCATGCTTCAAAATGCGGCATTCTAACGAGTGCTCAGAAAACAGAGAAACAGAGTTATAAGTTATAATGGGAAGAAAAGGCAACGTCAACAGTACATTCCCACTAACATAACACAATAAAGACCATCCATGCTTATTATATAAATGATAGAAACACAACTTACCTTTTGACAAAGTAGGGGCAGGTAGGGGGAGCATAGAGTGTGGATAAACCAGGCGAATGAATTAACCAAGGAACACATCAGGGCTGAGTCTCAAGCACAATCCCAAGGATTTAAGAGAGGGATTTGGGGACCTTCTTCTCAAATGGCTGTCATACATACCTCCGGTCCCACCCTGAAATATTCAAATGCTGACTGGCATGAACACATGCTGTCTCCATGCTATAAGGACAATTCCAGAAACCCTGGTGTCTGCTAAATGTTCCGCTCTGAGAGGATGGATAGCCCGTGCCACTTCCTCAGAATGGCACAGTCACCCCAAGATGAATAGGGCACTCTGCCAGATAGAAAGTTCTCTTTAGCACAGACTTCTGTGCACTGAGCAGGCACAAACACAGCCATGCAACCTAAAAGCCTTGATGCATCAAGGAATCAGGCACAGCCTTTCTGAAAGAGCTACATGGAGTAGCTGCAGGCTGTGTTACCTGAGATTCACAATTGAAGAGGTTCTTGATATACCACAGGGATCACAATTCCAGGAAAAAATTTTCATATGGAGGAAACATACAATACACACACACACACACACACACACACACACTATCCCAGCTGGCTTGTTAAACCTTTCTCCCAGCACTGAATCTATCCTCTTTTCAAATAGACACATGCTTGTATATTTTAAAATATAAGAAATATATGAATTAACAAGTCATGGCTGTTCTATAGCAAAGACAGGCTTGCCATTTTCTCTCAAAAGAAATTTAGGGCAAAGCATTAGGAAAAAAATAAAAATATAAAATACAAAGATGAAAAGCCGATGAAAGAGACATTGTAACTTAGAAGAACACTTTCCCCCCCAGACTGTGTGAACCAAGGTAGCACACACACCACACCACTTTTGTTCTGTCGTGAGAGAGATCCATGGACAGGGCACCAGCAACACACAATGGGTATTTAAGCCAGTCAGTCTTAGCAAATTAGGTAAATTAGAGATCATTCGATGGCATTCTATTGTTGCTATTGTAATCACAGTCATTTTCCCTGGTAATGGTGCTTCCTGATGAAGTACAGTCCTCAGAGCGTAATTGTGAAAGATACTGAAAGATTCGGAGATGCGACATCTGCTTTTAAAAGCTCTTCAGATTCAAATTGGCATTTTACTTTATCTTGAAAATTTATTAGAGATTCAGCTCATGCCCGGTTTAAATGGGAAGGTGAAGGCAGGGTAGTTTCCATCTATGAATTATTCAATCTCTGCCTGGCAAGATTGCCATCCATGAACGGATGCTCTGACAGTCCCTCCGCACAGCCTCCATTACGCTTGTCATTTTTATTTCTTTATCTACGATCTCTTTCTCAGTTACCAGGCTACTCCCTTAGGGCTTGGCTTCACAAACCCAGTATTTCAAATTGGCAATAACCACATTGTGCTGTTCTCTCAAATCGGCGTCTCCACAGGCTGTCATTTTTCTTTCTCTTTTTCTTTTTCTCCTGCAAATCATTAAAAGCCACATCCATGATATCTCTTAGGCTCTTTGGTTTGATGAATTTTACACACACACACACACACACACACACACACACACACACACACGCAGAGGGAGAGAGAGAGAGAGAGAGAGAGAGAGAGAGAGAGAGAGAGAGAGAGGATCACTGCAAAAAGAATTATGTTCTTCTAGCATCACAAAAGAAGTCAAGCGTCCTTCTTTGTTGCCAGAGTGACCCATCCTAGGAGCTAGCATAGCATCACACAGGAGGGAGCCAAGACTAATGCAGGCTTGCTGGCACCCTGATTTGCAGCCCAACTGGATGAGGGCTGCAAGGCAGAAAGACTAATCCAGACCACTGTGTGCTTAGCAAGCACAATTAGTTAGGAAAATAAGAAGTCATTAGATGACCGAAATTAGACTGTCACTCTTCCGGGCTCCACCTGCACACAGACCGAAGTTCCAGTGATTTTCCACTTGATGGCTGGTTGTGTCCCTGCTAGCCGACAGATGTCCTGCATCCAGACAGGACTAGGATTGAGTTAGGCCAATAAATCTGGCTTCTCCTTTAAAGCATGATCTAACTGAGGAGTGGTGGGGGTTATGGCAGTCCCGTGACCAGCCTGAAATGGGAGCTGGGGAGTCCCACAGTGCCAGTACGAAGAGTTGCCCAGGACTAAGTCAGACAAATCATGCCAAGCATCATCTCCTGAGGGTACAATAGCATGGCACAAGAACCCACCCACCCCCCAGACTACTCCCATACAAGGTGGGAGAGCAGTTGAGTTCCATCATAGCCAGTTTGCTTAGCAAGCTCCGAGCAGTACCTGCCCAGCTGAGAATTCATTCTGCCACGTCAGAAGCCACCGTGCACATTCAGACTGCATCTCAGCTCCTGGCTACACAGAGGTAGTTTTCTTCGTATATGAGACAGTAGGCAGCAGCAGGAAAATCAAAGTTTACAACTCGGTTGCTTTGTGCCTAGCTGTCTGCCTCTGCTTTGCCGCATCTCAACTGGCAATGTGCAGGAGCGGAAGCTGGCATCTGCAGGAATGCAGTATGACACAGCAGTCAGCTGACTTGCAGGGTGTTATCATTCAATGTCCTGTACAGAATCAGGACAGTTTCTAAGGTGGCACCAGGCACATGACCCTGGACATCAACAGGGTCCTGGAGGTGGCTGCAGGACTGCAGGCTACGACTGTCCAGCTGGCAATCACTTCTTCCATGTGTTTGTGACAATGCAGTTTTAACTCAAGACTGAAAGAATTATTTCCATCCTGCTTTTTTTTAGCTCACATGAAGAAACAGGTTAAAACCATCACCGTCCATGTGGCTTGGGTTTCTTGCAATGTGTGCGGAACAATTCTTGCTGGGGTTTCCATTTTTAAAACTCTCTCCTTCCTCCCCAAGCCCCTCTATCCTCCCCTCCTCTTCTTCTGTCCTTAAATCAGGTAGATATTGTCTTACAATACATGGATGCTGTCATGAACTCATAAATTGTACCTAGCACAGTGGTAAATGCGACAGAGAAAACTCAAAGGTAAATTAGTCCGGCAGAAGCCTTTAATAATGGTCAATGCTACAAAGCAGCATATTCTCTTCTGTTGTGAAACTCCATGTGCCTCTCAATTAATGGGACAACGGAGCCAAAAACTTTATATGGGCACTACCCCGGCAGTTTGAGAAACTGCTAAAACAAGCGAGCCGCCGTTACCAGCATTTGTTTAACGACTGAAATCCTACTGCATTAATTTAACTTGCTGCGATGTTTAACAGAACGTCAATTATAAATTTGAGTTAACAGAATAGCAGTAGGAGAATCTGCATGGCGCTGCTCTCTAAGGGCATAGCCTCTAAAGAGAACTTCCTGTCCTCATCATTTAACAGCACTCCGCATGGGCTCTCTGCTCTATTAGAACAACCCATGAGCAGCTCTCCCAGGTCAGGCACTGGGATGCTAGGTAGAATGCCATATACCTATTTTAGGAAGTGCATACAGGTGACTGAGTGCAAAACCCCTTTGTTTTGCAAGGAGTTTTAGTGATCTTTTCTCCACTTCTCACTTATGAATTTTAGTTTTCTGTTTGTTTCTTGAGACAGGAATCTCACTCAAAGGAAAATATTTCCAGACAGCAGGCAGAGAAGTCAAAACTAGACAAACACCCTCCACGTAATTATAGTATTAAATGATATCTGGATCTCACTTTTGTGGTTTATGGAGAAGCGCTGAGAAGTGTTACCTAGAGAGAGCCAAAACTGGACTCAGTTGCCCTTTTCAACTCATATTAATAGGGCTGAATGGTCTCTTAGATGCACCTTGCTAGCTCAGTTGGCAGAGGGATTGCCTTACTTGAACCAAACCCTGGGTTTGATCCCCAGGACCCCATAAAACCAGATCTGATGGTACACACCTATACTCCCAGCATTCAGGAAGTAGAGGCAGGAAAATCAAAAAGTCAAGGTCATCTGCAATTATATAAGAAACTTGAAGGGTGACCCTGAGCCTTAGCTATCTCAGACAATGCAACAAAACAAACAGACAAATCACCAAAAGCTAACCCATTGGCAGCAAGCAAACCCTACATGGTAACAATCCATGACTGATGGCTGACTCCTCGGTAGTTACTTGAATTTTTCTAAAAGAAAATTCAACTTCTTTACAGGTGGGGGTCCCTGATGGTGAAATCCAATGAAGCATCTTCAGGTAGGAAACCATAACTGAGGGGCTCAGGGTTGTTGATTCTCCTGCTATATCCTGTGGAAACTTTTGTGCCTGAGGTCTTGACCTGCTGGTGGCCACAGGGAAGACTGGACCTGAAGCAAAAGTCAGGAAGAGTGGTGGTCAGTGTGGGTCCTTGCGGCAGCGGCCACCCTGACGGCTCTCACCTTCCTTGAGGACCTCCTACCCACCACGTTGTGATTTGTTTTCTCCTTAAGCCCTTGTCCGGCAGAGAGCCCAAGCATCGGTGTTGTTACAAACCTTTCCTCAGTTTGATGTCTCCTCATCATTGAAGCTTTTCAGTTTTTATATTTGTGTATACAAGTGTCTGTGTGCAAAATTTCATACAATAGATTCTGATCATAGATCCCCTGCCTCATGTCTCCCCACGTCCTCTCTACCTCCCTTCTCACCCAACTCTATGCCTTCTTTCTCTCTGTGCCTCAGAAAACAAACTAAAAAAAAATAAAAGGAAACAACAAAAAAGCACAAAAAAACCATACATACTCAGACACATGCTACTTACATAAGCATGCATGTACACACACACACACACACACACACACCACAAAATCAGAAACCATAATAAATCAGCAGACCAGTAATACCCAACGAAAGCAGGAGGAGACAAAAAAGAAAGAAAGAAAAATAACAATAAAGAAAAATCTCTGAAAATAACATTGAATTTGTTTTGTGTTGATCTATTGTAGAGCATAGCTCCCTTAAATGTTTGCATAATGTCATGGTTTGAATATGCTTGGCCCTGGAAATGGCACTATCAAGAGGTGTGGCCTTGTTGGAAGAAGTGTGTCACTGTGGGGATGGTCTTTGAGACCCTCCTCATAGCTGCCTAGAAACAGTCTTCTGTTTGCCTTCAGAACAAGATGTAGAACTCTGACTTCCTCAAGCACAATGCCTGTCTGGACACTGCCATGCTTCCTGCCTTGATGATAATGGACTGAACCTCTGAAACTGTAAGCCAGCCCCAATTAAATGCTGTCCTTACAAGAGTTCCCTTGGTCATGACGTCTGTTCATAGCAATGGAAACCCTAACTAAGACATATACCCAATGAGAATCCTTTGGAGGAAACTAATGTTTTTGTGTGTGTGAGTGACTGTCAATTGCCGATAGCATCTTGGTAAGGGATGGGAGTTCATATTCACTTCTCCCTTTTGGTGCTGGGCCTCTATCTGGCTTGGATCATGTGCCCTGTACATGCTTACTTCAGTCTCTGTGAGTTCATATGTACATCAGTCCTGCTGTGTCTAGAAGGTGAGGGCATACCTTTTTCTCAACCTATTTTAATAAGCATTCAACCTCTCCTTTAGCCCACCACCCACCACAGGTAGTAGAAGAAGAAAGTTATTAGGATATGGGGGAAGAGATCATGTTTAACAAAAGTTTTTTGGGGAGTGAGTCCAGTTTTTGTTCTCAGGATATCAGCAGTTCAGTCTCATAGAAAGCATCAAATGTGAACCGGCAGCTACACTCCAGTCCTGAAGACACTGCAAGGCTTGCCAACGTGCTGAGGCCGCGGGAGCAGCAAGAAGCTGCAAGAACCTCACAAGAAGTTCTTTGGCAAGTCTCTCTCTATGGTGGGGCTCAGCAACACAAAGTAAGGTGAACCAATACATGCGTGCCATTAACAGAGAATAATGAGGCAGAGCAAAGCAAACCAATACTCTAGCAAATACTGTCTGTGGAGTCATATCACTATTCCTTCATCATGCATCCTTTCACAGGTCTGCTCTAGCAAAACATCCTTTGACCTGTGTTCCAAAGAAACCAGGAGTTTCCACTTCAAGAAGGCTTTGTTTTCTTGGTACCCTGCATCCTCTTTGGCTCTTACAAATTTTCTGCCTCCTTTTCGAACAGTTCCCTGAGCTCTGAGGGGAGGGATTTGATGGAGACACGCCATTTAGGACTGAGTGTTCCAAGGTCTGTTGTTCTCTGCGCGTATTGTTCAGTTGTGGGATCCTCCTGTATGCAGGAGGGAGCTGCTCTGATAAGGATTGAGCGAGACATTCTTCTATGGGTATAACAGAATGTCATTAGTGATCATTTTATTGCTACATTCCTTTAGTAAAACAAGAGTATTCAGTTTCCCCCTAGGTCTCTGGTCTATCTAGTCTCAACTTTTTGGCTACTTAAGCAGTATCCGGCATGGATTCCATCTCATGGAATGGGCCATAAATCCAATCAGATAGTAGTTGATTGCTCCTAAAACATTTGTGTTGCTATTACACCAGCGCCTCTTGCAAGCAGATCACTGTTGTAGATCACAGGGTTTGTAGCTGGGTTGGTGTTTACTTTTCTCCTCTATCAGCATGCAGACAGAATACCTTCCTATGCCATGCACACTAGTAAGTAAAGATGAAGGAAGGCTCTAGTTAGGCATCAATCAACTCAACCTTATTTTTTAGGACAGAGTTTCTTACTGATCCTAGAACTCTCTGATTTAGCTAAGCTGGCTGGCCAGCAAACCCAGGAACTGTCTGTGTCTGCCTTGCAAGCCCAGGAATTACAAGTCCATTACCACCACCACACTGGCTGTTTACATGGGTGCTGGTGATCACAGCAAGCAGTTTAGAATTAAGTTACTTGCTCAGTCTCTCTGGGGTGTTGCTTGTTTATTGTTTTTAAATACAGGATAGAATGTAGCCCAGGCTGGAGTCAAATTCTCATAAGCTGAGAAGAACCGTGAACCCTGTCTTTGCTTTTCAAATAACATGGGCCACCACACCCAATTCCACATAAGGGTTATTCATCATTTGTTTGCTTGTAAAGTCTTCCTTTTTTCTTTTTTTTCCTTCTTTTTTTCTTTATTTCACATATGAATTTGTAGTTAGTTACAAATTAAAACACACACACACACACACACACACACACACACATATATATGTATATATATATATATATATATATATATATATATCATAATTTAAAACACATATGGAAAGTGAAAATAATCCTCAAACTTGCTTTTCTTTATCTTTATTATTCAAATGCTATATAAATCAATAGACATTGAAATTAACTAGAAAAATCAACATCTGTGGTATACCCATATGTCCCTGAACATGGGGACAGACTCACAACATGTAAGCACCCATCCACAGCTCCTTGTATCCTTCTTCTCCAGCAGTGCTGTCATGGAGACATTTTGCTCAATCCCATGTCCTTGGGTGATTCAGGAGCACTCTGAGAGTGGGTTCCCAGGACTGTGGTACACTTATCTCCATGGCCCACTGCCTTCATTCTGTCTGCTCACACTTGGTGTACATGACAGAATGGAGACTCAGTGAATTCTTCCTTATGTTACTGAAGATAGCAGGGACATCCATGTTTCCAATGTGAGAACATGATGAATTTCTTCCATTGCAGGTCATCCTGAAATTACATGCTTCCCAAGAGCTGAAGGATGCTGGTCCTGTACTGTAAATGTTGACCTAAAAATCACAGAAAACTTAGAAAGAGAGAAGAAGCTGGTAGCAGTAGATCTCGCTATAATTCTAGCACACGGCTTAGACAGGAGATTTGTCATGTGTTTGACGCCAGCCTTGAGTTCCAGGAATTCCTGGGGTCCAGAGTGAGACCCAAAGTGTTGAAAGAGAGAGGGACACTGATCACTCAATGAAAGTTAAAGGAAACAATGTTAATTAAAGCCTAATGCAGTTAATAAATGTCAGTTAATTCTAGATATTCAGGAAAAAAAGAGGTAAATGTTTTAATTTTTTTGTATTTTGGAAAAATAAACCAATGGAAATGTGACTCTCTCTGACTGTTAAACTTGGGGTCTTAAGTACTTTTGGTGTTTTAAGTACCATGTGGTGAAGGTTTGGTTTCAGCCCGTGGTACTCTTAGGAGACGATAGGTCCTTCAGGAAGGAGGCTGAGCCTAGTTGATGATATTGGGTCATTAGGGATGTGCCCTTAAGAGTATCTTGATGCTGCAATCTGTGTCCTTCTCTCTCATCTTCTGGCAGCTTTGCTCCATCCCACTGTCCCACCATGACCTCCCTCCTCAACACAGACTCAGAAAGAAGCAGGGTGAAGCAATCGGGAATCACAACCTCTGAAACTGTGCGTAGATCGTGCTCTCTTTGAAGTGGTTTAATCTCAGGTGCTGTGTCACTCTTTCTTACTCCTCTGCAAGTCCTCTCCAATTCTTCATTCTGCTTCCTCCTCCTCCTCCTCCTCCTCTTCCTCCTCTTCTTCCTCCTTATTTTTTTCCTACCACATTCATTCTGGAAGTCTTAAAATGTCTATAGATCACTTCTCACTAATATTATTCAATGTACAATCAATATAACACACAGAATTACTGAAGATATAAATTGTATTATATATCTCACTTAAGAACTACTATGATTGGGCTGGAGAGATGGCTCAGCGGTTAAGAGCACTGACTGCTCTGCCAGGTGTCCTGAGTTCAATTCCCAGCAACCACATGGTGGCTCATAACCATCTGTAATGAGATCGGATGCCATCTTCTGTTGTGTCTAAAGACAGCTGTCGTGTACTCATATACATAAATAAATCTTTAAGAAAGAAAGAGAGAGAGAGAGAGAGAGAGAGAGAGAGAGAGAGAGAGAGAGAAAGAGAGAGAGAGAGAGAACTACTACAATTAATTGCAGGGTGAGTCTTATTGTCTGTGCTCCAGGGATTATTCAGTAAGGAAGAAATTTCAAGAAAACCCTTGATAAGATCCAGAGCAGAAAGAGGAATGGAAGGCCATATTTGAGGCTGGAGGGATGAGATGACTCACATCACGTGGCTCAGAACCACCTGTAACTACAGCTACGAAGATTGACGCTTCTGCCCTAAACACATGTGTGCACACACAAATACTCATAGATTAAAAAATAAAATGAATCTTTAAAAAAAGACTATACATATTGAACATTATTAAATTTAAAAGTAAATGTAGCTTTCTAAAATGACCTTGTTCGGGGCATTAGTAGATTCCCAATTTTCGAATTCCGAAGAATTACTATATTTTCCAAACTGACTAATTCACACCACACAGACCTTCTGAAGTTCTGAGGCTCTCTGGCATGAAGTGTTCAGGATATTAGGATAAGTGCTTCTTTTGGCTTCATTCATGTAGCAAAGAGGCCATTGAGTACAAGACCCTAGTCCTCTAGACCTCCAACTCCCTCCTATGAGAGACTCATAAAGCCACTGGGATATTGATGTCAGTTGGCAATTTTTAAATATTTAGGACTTTTACTCAGCGATAAAGCATTCTTGGATTAAACTCAACCATGGAACGAATATTTACACCACAGAAACAGGCAAATGTGCAACTTGCAGCTGTTTTTCTCTGCACATCTGGTTTACATTCTGTAATATTTAATTATGCCAAGTTGTCTCACAATCCTTTACTTTAGCTCTGGAATCCAGAATGGTAAAAACAGAATCACATGTCTGAATGTGCTGTTCTCAGGACAGAGAGCCAGTCTTGGATCCTGTCTACACCGCTGATTATCTGTGAGCTTGAGCAAATGAATTCACTCTCTGGGACTGAACCTCCTCTGTGTCAACCAGGACTAGTAGCCATGTGCATCTTGGATTTGAGTTCATGTTACATGAGTGCCTGTCACCCACTTAACATAGGTCCTCACACTTATACAACTCCCAACAGCTACTAGCCAAGATTATTTTCCTCTTTTTCTCTCTCTTTTCTTTCAATTGGGCATCATATTTGATTGACATTTCAGGAGATTAAAGAGAAATCAGATCAATATTATAGACAGTCATACCTCTATATCCACAAGTTCTGAATCTCAGACTCCATGAACCTTGAGTCAAAAATGCTCAGAAAATAATCCATCCATATTGAACCGTACAGATATTTCCCCTTGTCCCTTGCAAAAACAATAGTGTATAGCAACTATTCACATAGTATTTATACTTTCTTAGGTATTATACACAATGCAGAGATGACTTAAAGTATTCAGAAAGATATGGGAAGAGACAGAAGGCTGTAGGACCAGTTTATGTTTGGACAATATGACACTGCTGGAACACTCACAGAACAGGCCCCAGGGTTTGTCCCATCCTTTCAGTATCTCTGCAGTGAGCATTTCTGAAAATGAGTTTGCCACCAAAGCATGAGGGAGGAGAAGCTACTAAAGGGTGGTAGACACAAATTCCCTTCTTTCCACTCATCCTGGTCTAACCACTAAAGAGTAAACTATGTGAATACTGTGGTATTCAACTCAAAGACAGTTCCTGGAAATAAAACAGAGAATGCTGTCTGTGTCATTATTATAGACTGAGCATGATTGGGCCATAATTTCTATAAGCTGAGAGAAAGTAAAAGATGTTCAATTCTGCATACCTCCCTTTTTGATGAAACAGCACATTGATTTCCTCTTATTAGAGGTGGTATTATTGTAAAACATCCAAGCAGATAGCCTCCTCTTTCTGTGGGTTTCCCAATCTGCTCTCTCTCTCTACCTTGCCTCCTTCTGCAGTCTCTTGGACCACCCAGTATAGCCTTAGACATTTAAGACAGCTTACCAATTTCCCATAAAACTGGCATCAGGTTTGATGAGAGTTTTCGGCCAGGCTATGGCCCAAAACACATCAATTTCATAGTCCCTGTGGAAGGTGGTGCTCTAAATAAAATTCTAATAATAGCACTGCCAAAAGAACACAAACATGTACCATTTACCGTCTACAATGCACAGGACACATGTGATAATCGTAATCTTCCCCTATCTTAAAAGCAATAGTCAATGATGCATCATAGGGATTTTTTTTAATTTTACATATGAGAAACAAAAACGATGGAGCTAACAATGTGACTCATTGGCAGAGAGCTGCCCTAGCATGCATAAAGCTCTGTGTTCAATCCCCAGTAGAGCAAAAAGAAAAAAAGAGTATATGCTCATATTATACAGGACACTGTAGAATGATCACCACTTCAACAGACTTCATTTAAGTCCCATCATCTCCAATGACAATTATTCAGGCTTTCCAAGAGCTTTATATAAATGACCATTATTATTCCCACAAGGGAATTAGTTGGATGTTATTGTACTCCTCTAAACAACAACAACAACAACACAAATCCAAAAATAGGAAAGAGCCCTGTCTACACTTATCATCAACCTGGTAAAATAGGCTGGTAAATTAAAAGCCAGATGTTGAATATAGTTTTAAATGCTTGTCTTGTGTGTGTGTGTGTGTGTGTGTGTCGGGGGTGTGTGTGTATCTCTATGTAGTTCTGACTGTCTTGGAACTCATGATGTAGACCAGGTTGTCCTGGAACTCATAGAGGTCCTTCTGCCTCTTCCTCGTGAGTGCCACCTTTCCCAGTGCCCTTGCCCTCTTAACCATAATATTCAATATACATTTTCTAAATATTGATGCTTACTTGAGATAGTATCTTGGCAGGATGAGAGAACATAGAGAAGAGAGGAAACCAGAAACCAGGTCTAAGTGTTTTGGAAGGCAAAGAGATCCTGTACGTAAGAGTTATCAGAAAATGTCATTTTTTTTTTCAGCATAGTGCCTTTTTAATGGCATTTGACTTCAGGGATATTCTACATGAGCTGGCTCTTAGTATTCAAGATGGAGCTTCCTTGTCATGGCTGCCTGTTTCCACATCTAAATGCATATATCATGGCCGAATCAAGATTCTAAGGTCTTACGAACCAGTTGGAGTTGAATTCACCAGACAACCATTTCAGCTAATATTGCATACAACATTCTTCATTTTCTAGAAGCCATACCACTTTGTCATACCTGAACAGTCAAGCTGTTAGTATTAGTAGGTTCTCAATCTGCATTCAACTAACTACAGATCAAAAGTATAAGGGGGAAAATGTGTCTACACAGGACATATCTAGACCATTATTCTTGTCGTAAGTCCAAACAATACAATAGAATGGCCACTTACTTATAGCATCTGTGTCACAATGAGCCAGGTATTTTATTTTATTTTATTTTTTGGGTTTTTTTGTTTTGTTTTGTTTTTGTTTTTTTCCAGACAGGGTTTCTCTGTGCAGCCCTGGCTATCCTAGAACTCATTCTGTAGACCAGGCTGGCCTTGAACTCAGAAATCCGCCTGCCTCTGCCTCTCAAATGCTGGGATTAAAGGCGTGAGCCACCACTGCCCGGCTGAGCCAGGTATTTTAAGTAAGCTAGAGACAATAGGGTGTGTGTAGGTAACACCAAAACATACCGCTGCAGCATGTGTGAAAGATTTGAGCCATCTCCAGATTTTACCAGCGGAGTTTTACAGAGACAGGTTGAAAAGAGAACAAGTTAGACATAGATGAAGACAGAATGAGCCAGAGAATAAGAAAGAGCCAGGAAATTAGGACAGATTGCTGGAGTTAGTTTGAAGCCAATCAGGGCAATTCAGAAGAAGCCAAGGGAAGCAAGACTGAATCCGTCATCTTGGAGAGGAGTTTGGAGCCAGAACAGCTGAGTTTACCAGCCAGCTAGGGCATAGAAAGAATGAGTATGGGTGAGCGTATTCAGCAGTAAGTCTCGTAGGCTGTAAACATTCTAGGCCTACATAAGATTGTATGGAAGCTAGAGGCTTCCAGGACTAGGCCTAGGTTAGCAGACCAAGGTAGTAAGCCTCAGAGACAACAGTTAACAAAGGAGAACAAACGTTACCTTAACAATGTTCCATAGATTAAGCATGTATGGTATTTTGAGTCCCTCCACTCCCAATAGCCATGTAAAGCATCCTGGGAATGCCTGTTTATCATCAGGTCATGGCATAAATTCAGTCATGGCAAATTAAATGGCAATTATCTTTTTAAAAGCCCTATAACACTAAAGATAATCACCATATTTTGTGTAATATTTTTAGACCTTTAAGGATACAAACTCATAAAGCACATAGTACCAAATGAATAATTGCATAGCAAGGGGCTGTAAGGTAATTGAAAAATAATGGTATGCTATTTGATCCTTCAATGAAAACATGTCTAATAAGACAGTTCCCTAAAGTGTTTCTTTAAGCCATGGACTATTTTAAGGTCATTCTCCCTTCACTCTGTTTAACAGCTTTAATTTTCACACATGATATTATTTGGTAAAACATAATTGCCTTAGTTAGGTTTCTATTGTTATGATGAAGATCATGACCAAAAGCAATTTGGGGACCAAGGGTTTATTTGGCTTACCAGTTACAGTCTATCATCAAGGAAAGCCAAGGCAGGATCCTGGCATAAGGAACTGAAGCAGAAACCGTGGAGGAGCATTGCTTCTTGGCTTGTTCCGCCTGCTTTCTTATGTGTCCTAGGACCTCCTGCCCAGGGGTGGCAACACCCACAACATACTGGGCCCTCTTACACCAATTATTAATCAAGAAAAGGTCTCCAAAGACTTACCCGCAGGCCAATCTAGTGAGACCATTTTCATGATTCACATTCCCTCTTTCCAAATGACCCCTGCCTGTGTCAAGTTGAATAAAATCAATCAGTATAATGCTGAAGCAGAAGCATGTAAAAACCTACGCATGGTGCTATTTTCTGTATTATGTAAAAGTTTCTAGCTTCTCAACACTGTTTAATAGGTGCTGTGTCTTTGGAAAGATATAGTGGTGTGGAACATTTTTTTAATGTAAAGTTCTTCCTAGCATCTTGATGTTCCTGGAAAATGTTTCCCAGGTATGATTAAGTCCTTACTCCATTAACTCTGATGGCAAGTATGTCTGTACTCCTTCCTCTCTCTCTTGTTTCCTCCTTCCCTCTTCTCCTAATTATGGGTAGTTGGAGATTGAATTATAAGTGTATGTATATAAGAGTAGATTCGTGAACGAGGAGTTAGTGGACCCTGAGCAAATCATTTACTACTGAGGGCTTATAAAGTTTCAGGTGGAAATGAAAACATTGTATGGGTAAAGACAGAACTAAAACACTCCTTAATCACTGTTCTATTGCTGTGAAGAGAAAACACCTTCAATAGGGGCTTTCTTATAGCTTCAAAGGATTAGTTCATAATCACCATAGCAGGAAACTTAGAACTGAGAGTCACAGGCAGGCAAGCAAAGAGATTCTGGGCCTGGTAAAAAGCTTTTAAAACCTCAAAGTCCACCACCAGTGACACATGTCCTCCAAGAAGATCACACTTACTCCTTCCCGAAGAGTTCCACTAACTGGGGACCAAGCTGTCAAACTTGTGAGCCTATGGGATATTCTCATCAAATCCACCACAGGCACAGAAACACATCATGTATGTAAATGCTTTTAAACAACCGAAACAGGGCCAGAGAGATGACTCAATGGTTAAGACCACTGTCTGCTCTTCCAGAGGTCCTGAGTTCAATTCCTAGCAACCACATGGTGGCTCACAACCATCTGTAACGAGATCGGATGCCCTCTTCTGGTGTGTCTGAAGACAGTGACAGTGTACTCACATGTATAAAATAAATAAATCTTTAAGAAAAAAAAGTTTGAAACAGCTATTTAATAATCTAAAATTGTAAAACATTTCTATATTAATTAGGTTTCTATTACTGTGATAAAACAAGAGGAAGGGGTTTATTTCAGTTTACAGTTTTAGTCTACAATGAAGGAAATCAGAGCAGGCACACCAGGCTGGACGCAGGAACCTGGATGCAGAAACCGAAGCAGAGGGATGGAAAGATGCTGTTCATTGCTTTGCTAAGTGTGCTTTCTTATACATCCCAAGACCACCTGCCCAGGGATGACACTGCCCACAGCAGGCTAGACCCTTCTGTATCAATTAACAATCAATAAAATGCCCCACCAGCTTGCCTACAAGCTGATCTGATGGGGACTCTTTTTTTCCCCCTCTTCTCAGATGACTCTAGCTTATTTCAATTTGACAGAAAGCTAACCAGACAGTTTCTAAAATGATCTCATCTCTGCTGCTACTCACTCTCTGTCTCCATTGCTCCTGGATCCTGCCTCTCATTCCAATATCTCATTGTAATCATGCTCATAAAATGGCTGAGAAGAGAAGAGCTAAAAATACACAAGTATCCTTAGAAATATTAGTCTTCCTTTCATAACAAGGTATTTGAGTGACTAGTATTTCCTGTCTGCCTTTAGGATCCTTCTCTTAGGATACTGCTTACCCTAATCACTGTACCAGAAGTGACCCAAAGAGTTCAAATTAGCAATAATTAGTTTTCAGCTCCACTAGTGTGCCTAATACAGTTTTGATGGGGATGGGTGGAAGTGTGATTATACTTGCCAGTGATACTTATGACGTTTGTTGATTTTGTGAAATTGTCTATTCCCAAAGTGCTTCACCAAAGCAACTCAGGTGTGTTTCATTTTCAGAGGGTGAGGTGTTGACAAATGCCAATCAAAGTACAGATTCAGAGTGACAATGGATTTTCTGTGCTTGGTTCTTTCCTGTCATTAATGCTTATGCCTCTGATCATTCAAAATGGGACCAGCCACTCTTCATTCACCCTGTCACTCAGCATAGCACTGGCTGTGTGACACATAGTTAAATACTATTACAGCCTCCAGAATTACTGTCTGCATTTAAAAGAACAGAAATAGCTTTCTTGTGGTAAGAATCATGCTAGGAGATAAACAGTGGAGACAGGATAAAAATCATGCAGAGTTGAAGGTCACCCTTTGATAGTGAATTATAAGTAATGTTGATTTAGAAGGAGAGCACATTAGTAAGACTTCTAACTATACTCATGAATGGTTTCTGTATGCACATTAGATAAATGAACACACCTTAAGATACGAGCATCTAGTTGGTTAACATCTTAGACTATGAAAGATAGGAGGGACAGGGTCTTGCAATCACAGGGGTTTTTCAATACCTTGGGAAATCAAGAAGGGTTTATTGAGAGATTAGAGTTGATACAAGGCTGGAGAAATGGCTCAGTAAAGAGCTTCTCATAAAAGCGTAAGGACAGGAGTATAATCCCCAGAACCCATGTAAGAAAGGCGGACACTGTGAGCCACATTTGTCATCCCAGTGTTGGGGAGACAGAGACAGGCAGATCCTTGAGGCTCACTGGCTAGTCAGCCATGCCTGCTTGGTAGTAAAAGATGAATTATGTCTCAAAACGTAAGATGGACGGTGTCTAAGAAAGATACCCAAGGTTGACCTCTGGCCTCCATATCTCCATGCACTTGAACAGGCACACACATGTACCCACACAAATACCCACTCATACAGAGAGATAAATACATACATAAAATTTTTAAAAGGTGAGTAAAGCACACATTAAATATTGTTTGGATTTTGTTTTGTTTATTTTGAGACAGGATCTCTTGGGACAACCTTGGCTGTTATGAAACTTACCACATAGATCGGCCTAGCCTCTAACTCACAGAGATCCCTCTCTCTCCTAAATGTTGGAATTAAAGCTGTGTGCCACCATGCCTGGAGGTTAATTATACTTCTTAAAAGAAGTATAATTAACAGGGGCTCAATAGAAGTAGTATTTTACAAGTATACATTTATGCAAATGAACTTTTGTTAGATTATTTATTTATCATCTTTTCTGGAAAAAAAAGTATGGCTGAAGAAAATTCAAATGTGATACATTGAAGATACTGGAGACAAATATGTCACCGGATGGAACTCCAAAGGAGACAGGAGATGAGGCCAAAGGCAAGGCAGAGGAGTTTGCCTGGAGCCTTTCTCCCAGCCAGAAGACTAAGGTGACTCTCCTGTAGGAAGCAGTTTGTAGATCCTGTATCTGACATGGGGTCTGGTCAGAAAGGACAGAGGCTAGCATTGTATTCGGTACTTGTCCTTATGGCTATGACAAAATACTGGACAAAAGGTAGGGTTTATTTTGGCTTTCAGTTCCAGGGATACAGTCCACCATTTCTGAAGATACAGTAGCAGGGGTGTGTATGGCAATTGGTCACATTGTGTCTACAGCTGAGAAGCAGAGAAAGATGAGCACTGTTCCTCAGCTAGGCTCCTTCTTCTTTCCCATTTTAGTTAATACGATTATCCAGCCCATGGGTTTGCACTCTCCACATTTAAGGTGGGTCTTCTCTTCCTCAGTTAAGTCTCTCTGAAAATATCTTCATGCCTAGCAAAGTGTTTCCTATGTGATTCTAAATCCAGTTGAGATAACAGTGGAGATGAGCCCTCACTACCATTCTTTAAGAAAAAAAAAAAGATTTATTTATTTTTATGAGTACAGTGTCGCTGTCTTCATACACACCAGAAGAAGGCATCAGATCTCATTACAGATGGTTGTGAGCCACATGTGACTGTTGGGAATTGAACTTAAGACCTCTGAAAGAGCAATCAGTGTTCTTAACCGCTGAGTCATCTCTCCAGCCTTCACAACCATTCTTCTAGACACTGACACTGTGATGATTCTAATGCAGTCTGAAATTGAGTTGGCTTCTGTCAGTCAACACACACCTCTCTTTGCAAAGTACTATAATGTATAGGAAAATTATAAGGGGTCTTGGCATTAGAATCAAACTCACTGGCCAAAGTTCTTAGGTCAAACTAATTAGATTGCTTAATTTTCTAAAGCATAAGACAACGATTATAGTAATAACCTACCTCAGAGAATTATTATCAGAAATAAATGGGGCAAATGCACATTCAATACATATTAACTATTAATTTAGTTTCATTTGTTCTTTGACATAAAGTCTTACATAGCCCAGGATAGCCTCAAATCCCTATATAGTTGAGGCTGCACTTGAACTTCTGATCTTCCTGTCTCTATCTCCCAAGTGCTGTGGTTGTAGGCTTGTACCACTATGCCCAGCTCTAGATATTGTTTTTATTGCTTACAGTACTCTCATGGTAAACAAAATTTTAAACATTATTTAGGTGTTGTTCATGAGCACTCTTCACAGTCTACCTGTGGAGAGCTGATGTTTTAGCCCCAGGGGTAAGCCTTTAATTTGACCTTCTTGAATTCTATACATGAGATTTGTTTTATTCTTTTATTTTCCTGAGATCCCTTTGAGTTCTAGACTCAATGCACATCTGTCACCCTCACAAAAGTCTTCTGAGAACCATAGCCAATTTCATACCAATTCTACTTTCACTTTTTGTTGAGTGAAAATCACTGGTTTGGTTGTAGCAGCAGAATAAATTGAAGTTCTTTCTCTGCCAGTATCACTTGCACCTAAGAATGGTCATGTGATATAGTTCTAGCCAATGTGGTAAAAGCAAAAGTCTTTAGGTGGGTTTTCAGGTAAGTTAATTAAAGAGGCTCTAGCCATGAAAATGGAAACCAGAGTCTAAAAATAATAGAGAATAAAGCACAATAACAAATGCTCTCTGTCTATGTGCTCTAGCTACCATCTCTAGAGGTCTCAAAATATTTGGAGAGGGTTTATGAGATGATTCAGTGGGAAAGGTTCTTGAAATTAGGCCTGCTGACCTAAGTTAAATCCCCAGTACCCATGAAATAAAAGTAGAGAATATATTGCCACAAATTGTCCTCTTTCTTCCACATGTATACTGTGGCATGAACACATATGTACATCACACACATACACACACACACACACACACACATACACACACACTAAATAAAATGTAAAAACAATATACCTACAAAATAACAAAGAAACAAAGAATTTACAGGGTGGCTGGAAAGATGTCTCAGTCAGCAAAGTGCTTGCTATGCAAGCCGGAAGGTCTATATTTGGACTGCCCACACCATATAAAAAGTCAGGCATGTGAGCACATGCCTGTATTCCTAACAATGTATAAGCATAAACAGGAGCTCCTGCATACCCAACATGGTTGAAATGGTAAACTCCAGATTCAATGAGAGACACTATCTCAAAAAGAATAAGGTGGACTGAAGTGGAAATTTCTGGTTTCTTTGGAGACTCAGTTGTATCATGTGATGTTTTTCTGGAAACTCCTATGAGAGGATGTTTTGAGGCAAACACACCTGGAAAAGGAGCATATGATGTTTTTCTAAAGTGGACGCTTGAGAGAACATGTGACATTTGGAAAGGGTGTAAGTATTACCCATCAGACAGTGGACAATGGTGTGGCATTGGTTCACCTTGCCACTCTTTGGGCTTTGCTGATGTTGGTCTTCACAGACAATGCTGTGGCATTGGTTCACCTTGCCTTCTTCACAAATCATCATTTGTCATGACTTCATAGAGAGAAATGCACCAAAGAATTTCTTGTGATATACCAACAACTTCTTGCCACTTCTTCTGGATTGAACTGCTGTTGGTGATTCGTGAATGGTGTTCTTGAGAGGATCAAGCTACTGCTGCTGATTCATATGAACTGAATTGATGATATCCAGATCACAAAAATTGGAATCGCCCCAAAGAACTATTTCTAAACAGGTTCACATCCCCCTTTGCCTTATTAACCTTTCCTTTCTACTGCCTCATGTGGGTGATGCTCTAGAAGGGAGGTTAAAGTATTTAAGAACCCTAATTAAAGTAGGTTTTAAAAAACCTAAGCAAGGACCCCACTCCTTTGTCTCAGTTGCTCAACACCCAAGACATACTCTCTCTTAAAATCTGCTAGCCACACAGGTCAGAGAATGAAGTAGGTAAAGTTCACTCTCCTTCCCATAATCAAATTCCAATTCCCAAGTACTATCTCTAGTATTGTAGTAGACCACCTACAAGGGCCTGTCATACCTGTGTTCCTCCATTCCATGGGAAGTCCACAGATCCTCATAGCAGAATCAGCTTTCCTCCTTCCTGTGGATCTTCTCAGCCTCACCTTACTCTTCTCTTCTAACCCATCCCCACACATTTATGTCAGTGAATGTGAACCTAGAAACAAGTTCTACCCAAGATACTTGGCAGGGACTCGTAATTACTCCTGAACAGGCAACCCACTTCTACTACATCCTTCTAAGATGCAGCAAAGGACACAGAAACACACCCAACAAACAGAAGAACAGATGTCAGCACTTAGAATCCAAATCATCTGAAGCCCAGATGCCTATACTCCAACATAAAAGACAATAAACATAATAATAACATCCAGGACATTATGTCTTCACTAGAACCCAGTAACATGCTATAGTAGACCCCCAGAAATAGAATTTTGCTGATGCATAAGATAAGGACTTAGAAATAACTATTATAAATATGTTTAAGAACATTAAAGATACTGTGGATAAATCCATTAATAAAATATATGAACACACAAACAAACAGTGGAATGAAGTACAGAAAATTGTCCAAGACATGAAAGTGGAAACGAAATCACTAAAGAAAACCCAAACTGAAGTAAAACTGGAAATCAAAAAATCTAGGAACTCAAACAGGAACCTCAGAGGAAAGCCTCACCAACAGAATACAAGAGATATAAGAGAGAGTCTCCGGCATAAAATAAATAAATAAATAAAAGAAATAGACACATCAGTCAAGAAAATATTAAATCTAAAAAAAAAAAAATCCAGACTAAAAACATCCAAAAATCTGAGACATTATGCAAATCTCAAATCTAAGACTAATATGATTAGAGGAAGAAGAATAAACCCAGGCCAAAAGCATAGAAGACATTTTTTAAAATCATAATAGAAAAGTTTCCTATTCTAAAAGCATGCCTATCAATGTATAAGAAGTATACAGAACCCCAAACAGATTGGGCCAAAAAAGAAACTCCCATGACCCATAATCAAAACACTAAACACACAGGTTATCATTATCAGCAACAACAACAAATGCTAAAAGTTTCAAAGGAAAAATAGAAAGAAAGTAAGATATAAAGGCAGACCTCTTAGAATAAGACATGACTTCTCAATGGAAACTCTAAAAATAAGAAGAGCCTGAACAGATGTTCTACAAATTCTAAGAAACCACACATGCCAACTTAGACTACTATACCCAGCAAAACTTTCAATCACAATAGATGGATAAAGACAATAAATGATAAAAACCAAACATCAACAATCTCTAGCTAGAAACCAGCCCTACAGAAATCTGAAGAGGCTAAGCATATCCAAAAAACACAAAAAAATAAATAATATCAGACCAAGAAATCAAAGTGAGTGGGAGACAACAAAATAACAGGAATCATCAAAGACTGCTCATTGGTACCACTCAATATCAAAGGTCTTAATTCCCCAATATAATGATATAGAATGATAGACTGTGTCAAAAACAGAATCTCTTCTTCTGCTGCATCTAAGAAACACAACTTAATATCAAGAATAGACATCATCTCAGGGTAGAAAGATAGAAAAAGATATTCCAAACAAATGGACCTAAGATAGAAACCTGTGATGAAGCTATTTTAGTATCTGACAAAATAGACTTCAACCCAAAACTAATCAGAAGAGATAGGGGAAAACATTATATACTCCTTAAAGGAAGAAAAATATATGAAGAGATCATGGTGGGTGCATTGAATAAGAATGGCCCCAATAGGCTTATATAATTGAATGTTGGGTATCAGGAAATGGCACTGCTTGAGAAGGACTGTGTAGTGTGGCCTTATTGGAGGAAAGGTGTCACTGAGGGTGGGCTTTCAGGTTTCAAAAGGTCAAGCCAGGCTTCTAGAATTGCATGAAAAGAAATACATAATATACCAAAATGCGTGGGACACAATAAAGGCTGTTCTAAGAGGAAAGTTCATAGTACTAAGCGCCTACAATAAATAAATAAGGAGATATCTCATACTAGTAACGTATCATACCTGAAAGCTCTAAATCAAAAAGAAAAAATTGCAAGCAAAAGGAGTAGATGACAAAAAAATATATATAATCAAACTGATGGCTTAAATAAATAAAATATAAACAAAAACAACAAAGAATAATCAATGAAACAAAGCATTTATGAGAAAACCAATTAAGATTGACAAAACTTTATCCAAGTTAACTAAAAGGTGGGGGTTGGGGGGGACAAAACAGATACCAAGAAAATTTAGAGAATATAAGGACCTCCTTTAAAAACTTGACTACATCAAACTGAAAAGTCTAAAATAAATGGATAATTTTGTTGATATATACCACTTACCAAAGTTAAATCCAGATCAGATGAACAACTTAACTAAACCTATAAATCCCAGTGAAATGTAATTTGTAATTGAAAAACTACCAATCAAACCAAACCAAACCAAACCAAACCAAACCAAACCAAACCAAAACAAAACAAAACAAAACAAACCAAACCAAACCAAAACAAAACAAAACAAAACAAAACAAAAAATCCAGGGCCAGATGGCTTTACTGCAGAATTCTACCAGATTTTCAAAGAATTAAAACTAATATGCCTCAAATTATTCCACAAAATAAAAGCAGAAGGACCAGAGCCCAAATATTTTTATGAGGCCATGGTTACCCTAATACCTGAACCATATAAAGACCCAACAAAGAAAGAGAATTACAGAACAATTTCCGTCATGAATATAGATAAAAATTCTCAATAAAATACTTGCAAACTAAATCCAAAAGCACATCAGACATCCACCATTATCAAGTAGACTTCATTCCAGATATTCAGGAATGGTTTCAATATACATAAATCAACAAATATAATCTACCAAATAAACAGACTGAAACAAAAAGTCTCCACTGTCGCCTCATTAGATAGAGAAAAGGACTTTGTCAAAATCCAACACTCCTTCATGATAAACATCCTGGAGAAACTAGGGATACAAGGGACATCCCTCAACATAATGAAGACAATTTACACCAAGCATACAGCTAACCTCAACCTAAATGGAGAGAAACTTAAGGCAATTACACTAAACTCAGGAACAAGTCAAGGTTATCCATTCTCTTCCATACCTATTCAATACAGTACTTGAAGCCTTAGCTAGAACAATAAGACAACTGAATGAAATAAAATAAAATAGGAAGGGATAAAGTCAAATATCTTTATTAAAAGATATGATTGTATATATGCATAAGTGAGCCTAAAAATTCCAGCAGGCAACTCTTACAACTGATAAACATGTTCAGCAAAGTAGCAGGACACAAAATTGCCACACAAAAATCAGTAGCCTTCCTATGTACAGATGACAAATGGACTAAGAAAAAAATTAGGGAAATAATACCTTTTGCAATAGCTTCAAAAAACATAAAATATCTTGACATAACTCTAACCAAACAAGTAAAGACTTGTATGATAAGCATTTTAACACATTTGAGGGAAAAAAAATGAAGAAGATATCAGAAAATGGAAATATTTCCAGAACATGCTCATGGACTGGTAGGATTAATATAGTAAAAATGTCCATCCGACCAAAAACAATCTAGAGATTCAATATATTCCCCATTAAAATTCCAACACAATTCTTCACAGAAATTGAAAGAATAATGTTCAGCTTCACATGGAAGCCCCCCCAAAATCCTGATTGATAAAATAACTGCTGGAGGTATCACCATCCCCAACATCAAATTGTACTACAAAACTATAGTAATAAAAATGTGATTGCCACAAAAACAGACATATCCATATATAATTTATTTATGCATTAGTATATATTATATAATAATATATTGTTATTTAAAATATATGAATTAAAAGTCAGAAGTACACTAGAAAAAAGATAACATGTTCAACATATGATTCTGGTAAAACTGGGTTGCATATAGTGTTTACAAATAGATCCATACTTACCACCCTATATAAAATTCATCTCCAAATAAACCAAAGACCTCAACATAAAGCCAAATACACCCTGAATCTGATAGAAGAGAATAGTTTTGAGACAATTTCTTCAACAGAAGACCAAAAGTCCAGGGACTAAGATCAACAATTAATAAATAGGACCTCATGAAACTGAAAATGTTCTGTGTGACAAAGGACACTGTCGTTGGACAAAGCAACCTACAGAATGAAAAAATATGTTTTCTGTTTTATTGTTTTTCTTCTTTTTCTGTTTGTATGGTTTTTGTTTGTTTTGTTTTGTTTGTTTGTTTTGTTTTGTTTTGAGATAGGGTTTCTCTATGTAGCCCTGGCTGTTCTGGAACTAGTTCATTCATTGGACCAGGCTGACCTTGAACTCATGGAGATCCTCCTGTGTCTGCTGAGTGCTGGAATTAAAGGCATGTGCTACGTCCATCCAGCTAAGACATTTATTTTTACCAACTACACATCTGATAGAGGATTAATATCTAAAATATATTAAGAACTCAAAAAATGTGGACATCAAAAAGCAGGTAACCCAATGAAAAATGGGATACAAATCTAATTGGAGAGTTCTCAAGAAAAAACACAAATAGAAATGTTCAACATTCTTAGGTGAAGGTTGTTGGACATCAAGGAAATAGAAATTAAAACTACTCTGAGATTTCATCTTACACCTGTAAGAATGGCTAAGAACAATAAAATAAATGGCACCTCATGCTGGTGAGGATTTAGAACAAGGGGGACACTTGTCCATTGCTAGTGAGAATACAAACTTATTTGGCCACTACCTAAATTAATATGGCAGTTCCTTGGGAAGCTGAGCGTAGATTTACCTCAAGATCCAACTATATTACTCTTATACATATAATCAAAAGACTATATACATCCTACTATAGAGACACATGCTCAACCAAGACACATGGTCAAGCATGTTCATTGCTGCTCGATTCATAATAGCCAGAAATTGGAAACAGACTATGTGTCCATCAACGGATGAATGGATAAAGAAAATGGGCTATTACCCTCCTTTTTTTTTTTTTAACAAATGAAATCCATAAGTGAATGAATGAAGCTAGGAAAAAATAAATCACCCTGAGTGACATAACCCAGACTGAAAAAGGTAAGTGTGGCATATATTTGCTAGGTAAGTCTTCAATAAGCAGGCTATAATCCATGTAACCACAGAGGTTAAGTATAGAAAAAGGGATTAGGAGTGAGGGTTATATCTCCCTAGGAAGGAAAAACAGAATACCTCATTATAAATCAATGGGGGTTAGGGAGACTGGAATGGGAAGATCAAACAGGGAAGGGGAGCCAAGAGCGTGGTGAGGGAGGAAACATGGGGAAGACAGCTAAAACTGAGAAACATTTGAGGGGTCATATTGCAATCTAAGACATTAGAAGCTTACCAAAAAGTGTGTGTGTGTGTGTGTGTGTGTGTGTGTGTGTGTGTGTGATCTAAATGAACTCAACAAATAACAAGGGAGACAGACATCTCTCATCACCAAATAAACCCTCCACTTCTGAAAATGGTTTATACCTAATCTAGTTGTTGGCGAAGGGAATCCTTGGAAACCCCCAAACAATGTAAACTATCGCCAAGATTATTGGTGGCTCTCCACAAACTGATGGTAAAGCCCTATTGCTGAAGACAACACTTATACAACTCACTGAATACAGACAAGTCAAGCTGTTGCCTACCTAAAACCATCACCCCTATTGACTAGCATTTATGGTACTAGAAGGTACTCTTTATGCTACCAGAGGAAAAAAAAAGGTAAACACCAACCCAGATGTAAATCTTTTGACCTTCAATGGTGACCTGCTTGCAATAGTGGCACAAAGCTTGTGCAATAACCAATGTCAGGTTTGAGTCAAGGCCCAAATCATGAGTTAGAACCTATGCCCAACATTGTTCAGGTGGCAAGAAACATGAGACTAGATAGACCTGGAACCTAGGAGAAAATCACATTCTACTGTTTTTCTAAAGGAACAGAAAAATAAATTTACCCTTAACATTCTATTATACTCATACCCTGCCTTGTATTGCAGGATATTTGACCACACTGTGAAACCCTAAGATTGTGATATATACATACATATATATATACTGATTTTGTTTTTACTGAAAAAAAAGAAAATTGTTTCTATTTGTGGTGTGACTCAGCCTTAGCACATCTTTAATCCCTCTGACTGGAATACAGACATGCCCCTTAGTACACACCTTTAAATCCCAAACTATAAAGTCAGTTGGTAGAAGGAAGCACCCATGTTTAAAAGTGATGTCTAATTGAATGGCAGACAGAGTGAGGAATCAGAGAAAGATTTGACAGAATGGGATACGCCCAACTTTCACAAAAACAGGGAGGAAAGGGAAGCTACTTAAGTAGTGTATTAAGTATCTATAGAAAGCACCTGTCCAGTGTTCAGCTTCCGTGACAGGTTCAAGAAACGGTCAGGGGGGAAATATCTCATACATGCTTTTCTTCTCTTAAGAATCAAACCCTATTTCAGTTCAGTTCCTGGTATCCAGGGTGCACGGGCATGCTGACTCCCAGCTCAAACTCTATTCAATCTATCTTGTGGTCAGTTAGAAGCAGTGTAGAGAAAGGAGAAAAGGAGAGAGGGCAGTTTTACCACACAGTTGTACAGAGACAGTACAAACTAGACACAAGTGAAGACAGAATGAGTCCAAGAATGAGAAGGTGCCAGAAGATTAGAATATATTGCCAAAGTTAGTTTAAGGCCAAGCAGAGCAATTCAGTCAGAGACTGAGAGAAACCAGATTGAATCAGTCAGCTTGGAGAAGAGTTTGAGCCAGAATAGCTGAGTTAAATCAGCCAACAGAATTCAGAAAGAACTAAAAAGAGTGAGCTTATTCAGGGGTAAATCCCAGAGACTGAAAACATTCTAGACCTAGATTAGATTGTATGGAGGCTAGAAGCCTCCAGAACTAGGCCTAGGCTGGCAGACAGAGGCAGTAAGCCTCCAAGATGACAATTACATCAGGAGAATAAAAAAGATATTTACAGCCTTGGTTAGCCATCATCAGAGAAGTTTCCTCTTGCAGTAGATGGAAACAAATACAGAGACCCACAACTGGACAACGTGGAGAGTGAGAGGCTTTACAACGGAAAGAGTTAAACATTTTTAAACCGTCCACAGATGGAGTCAAGAGTGCAGATCAGCTTGTTCTATGCTCTGGGTCCTAGGAAACTAGCTATCCACAAGACAAAATAGATAAGATAGGAGTTCAGAGCTGAGAGTTCAAGTCAGCGTGACCGTGCACCCTGGATACCATGAACTAAACTGACCACAAGATAGATTGAATAGAGTTTGAGCTGGGAGTCAGTGTGCCTGTGCACCCTGGATACCAGGAACTGAACTGAAATAGGGTTTGATTCTTAAGAAAAGAAAAGCTTGTATGAGATATTTCCCCCCCTGACTGTTTCTTGAACCTGTCACGGAAGCTGAACACTGGACAGGTGCTTTCTATAGATACTTAATCATGATTCCCACCCCCCCACCCCCCCACCCCCGTCTCCCTGGGTTGTGGTTTTTTTCCCTTTAAAAGCTCTTCCTCTTCTCTGGGGGTGGGGGTCGTACTTCATTGCTTGCCTCTGCATAGGACAGGCTAGAAGTGCAGCCTCAACACGTTGAATCAAATATACCTCTTGTTAATTGCATCAAGTTCGGTGTATTGCAGTTATTAGGGTGGCCGTGAATTCCCGAGAGCAGGGAGGGAGTTCCTCCCTTTCTGACAGGCCTTATACAATACTCAGTCCTATTTGTCTGTATCAAACTCCTTCCCTCATGGCTCCGGGAACCCTCTGGAAGAAGAAAAATGGAAAACTGTAAGATCGAGAAGGGATGGAAGACACCAAGGAAACAGACCTAAGCACAGCAGGTCTGAAACACATGTGAATTCAGGGAGACTGAGGCAGCAAGCACAGGGCCTGCGTGGGTCTGCACCAGATGGGGTCCCAGCATTGAGAAGGAAAGTGGACACAAGCCCACATACCCAACTCAGAGGTTATCTCCAGTTGATTAGTACTTATTAATTTTCTCCAATGGAGTCTCACAGGGTATACAAACCCACACTTAAGGCCAGACCCTATGCAGTAAATGACCAACACAAACCATATTCCATGGAATTTTTGGAGATTCTTTGTCATGTAATGCTTTTGGGGGGCTTTTTTTTTTTTACCTTACAGGTCCTTTAAGTATATATATTATAGTTTGTTTTACAAGATGTCTGTGTGTGTAAACGTGTGTGTCACTGTATATGTTTCTTGAGATTTCTCTTTGATTCTTTTTCTTCTGCCTGTTAGTTTGTCTTGTCCTAGTCTGGTTTGTCCATTTTTATTTTATTTTATTTCCTATATTATTATTATACTTGATGCCTGTCTGTATTCTAACGAGAGAGAAAATAAGTGTGGATTTGGGTCTCTGGTGAAGTGAGGAGGATCTGAGAAGAATTGGGGGGATTTGAGAAGAATTAGGGGGATCTGAGAAGAATTGGGGAGATCTGAGAGGAACTGGGGGGCAGATTTTAAGAATATTTTGTGTGAAAAAAATCTATTTTCAATAAAAAAGGAAAAGAAAAAAACAAAAATCAAAAAAACAAAAGATGGAGAATGACTGAAGAAGCTGATGTCAACTCAGTCTCTCCATGTGCATTCACACACACACACACACACACACACACACACCCACTCACATACACACAAACATGAACACACACAGTAAATAAAAGGACTTGGAGGAAGAAAAGCTTGAGCAAGACTGGAGCAAACACTGAATTCTGTGACATGTGACCCGAACCACTGTGCTGCTCTCTGCCTACTAGACCATATGAAGGATGTCTCACTTCCTGTACAGCAGACGTACTGCTGACCCTTCTTCTCAGAGGACGGTGTGCAGTCGGTATACGTTAGGAAAAAACGAGAGTAATGTTGGAAGTGTCATCTCACAGCACCGATAAAGACAATGGAGCTCAGGGGCCTCGTCCCACGCAAGCAGCCAGTAAGTCCCAGAATGGGGCTCGCGTTCCTGTCCTCCGGTCCTTCTGCCTGACACAGAACAAATGACATAGACACTCTTTTTGTATCGCATTCTTCTCTTTGAGTTCTCACTGAACTTGACCTAAGATTTCACTCATCACCTTTTTAATCTCCTTGGCCACAGATAAAAAAAAAAAAAAAAAAGTTTGTTGTTGTTGTTTGTTTTCAGATGGGGCAATTTTCAAACGACTGTGCTTTGCCTCTGAGTCTCCTGCTCACAGTCACAAGGAACTGAGGGGAGTGCACAAAAAGGAACTTCAAAGCTTCTGCAATGGTCACAGTGCTAAAAGGAAAACAGACCGTTCATAAGGGGTCCAGTTTCCCTGTTGGAACTTTGAAAGGGTCACTTCAGTGCGCCCTTGATACCGGGATCCTGGTATGCATGGATTTTCTGAGACTTTCTCCACACAGAAAACAGTAAAATGTTCTTACTTCTCTAGTTTGGGACAGTACTGGCATAAACATTTCCTTGGTATTTAATGACTCTAACTCCTTCCAACTGCTGCAGCTGCTGTAAGGCAGACTCAAGCAGAGATTAGATACAGGATATGCACCTGGCTGGCCATAAATGCTTCTTAGTTGTTGGTAAAGGTTAACAGGCCCAGTTCTCTTTTCTCCTCAGACCCAGAATGCGGGGACATGAAAGGGAGCTGTAATTATTTATAAACAATAAAAACTTCTGTGTGAAGCTTGCAATGAATGGATGGGTGTATCTGCCCACTTCAAGTGAAGTAGGCAGCTTTTGCTGTTTGTTGTGAATAAAAATGCACTCCCCTCCTCCTCCTCCCTCTTCCTACTTTTCCCCTTCCTTCTCCTCCTCTTGCCCCTCCTCCTTCAAATGGTCCTGGACTATATGTGGTTAGACTGTGTTTTTTGTTTCCTTCAGAGTGACTGGGAAATCTGTGCTGGTGTGCTTCCTGCCCTGGGATGATCTGGACAGGTCCTCCTTTGGTTCTTACTGATGCATCTGCTCCTAGCTGGCCTCTTTTCTTATCGCTCTGGTTTTCCCGTCCCAGCCACCATCCCGAAATGGAATAAATATCGCCCAACATGGTTGATAGGGCCGAGCTAGACAAGCTGCATTGAGTCCTTTCCTGAGCCTGTGACTCCCGACTGACTGGACTCTCCATTCTGACCAGTGCAGCTGTCTGCCATGCACTCAACTTCAGTGTAGTCCTTGGAGAACGTATTCAGTTTTTTGAAAGCTGCTCCAAGACTCCACCTCCACAAATCACTGGAACGTGCACACTCTTACCCACACCCCTTCAAGCCCTAACACACTACACTCCTGTGACCAGTACATATAAGTACAAGCCCTTCCTAATATCTCTCTGATTCTGTAGACTTCAGAGGCACACAAGAACTTCACATTGAAACTTGTCATGTTGCTGAAGACTCCCAAATTCGGGAGACCCTTACTCAAGTCTCGGGAAGTCGCGAACACCCACAAACTCCAAGACCATACCTGGATGCAATTAGCAGAGGTTTATTAGGGAAGAGAGCTGGCAGCCAGCGTTCAAGCTGCATACTCGTGCAAGAGTACAGTTTGACCCCGCGTGGTAGGCTAAGGAACCTTTTATAGTAGGGGGTAGGGAAAGGAAGGAATTTTCGCGCGGTTACACATGATTGGTTATTTCAAATATCAGCAACTTGCAGAGGCGGCAGGATGGCTAGTTAGGACTGGTCTGGGCATGCCTTTTTACTTTTCTTTGTGGCCAGGAATGTGTCTTCCTGCTTTGGGCCTACCCCACCCACAGGTGGATTTTCTTCCCTGAGGCTTGAGGAATGTATGGGGCAGTGAAGGCCCAAAATCCTACATTCAGTTCCGCCTTCCTGGAACTAATGAGCCTGTATATATTTTATAAAATGGTCTTTATAATTTTTTCACTCTACATTGCTACCAATTCTCTCTCAGTTTCTACCAAGTTTTCGAAAGTTTTAGAATCTACTATCTGACATGATAACATTTGTCTCTGAATTGGGAATACCAAAAGCTACCATGAAAACAAATGTCAATTACTGTAGTGACTGCTACAGCAAAAAGAGGCACACATAGTGTATGCATTATTCTACAGGTAGATAAAAATGCAGAGAATATAATAATATAATAGTTATTCTCCCTTTAAACTCGATATAAACCTGAGGGTTTAAAATTACTCAAAGGAGTAACTTTCCAGTTTAAAGCTCAATGAGACAGTGGTTATCGTAGAAAGTATTTACTTATTTATTTATCCACTTATTTATTTTAAAGATTGATTTTGCTAGGCAGTGGTGGCATACACCTTTAATCCTAGCAGTCAGGAGGCAGAGACAGGCAAATATTTGAGATCAAGGCCAGCCTGGTTTCCAGAGTGAGTTCCAGGACAGTCAGGTGTACACAGAGAAATCTTGTCTCAAAAACAAAAACAAACTACAGATTGATCTCATTTTTAATATGTATGAGGGGATGGGAATGTGAATACTTGGGTCTCCCTGTTACTGGAGTTTCAGAAGGCTGGGAAGCACCCTGCAGTGTTGGGAACCAAACCCAGGTGTTTTGTACTAGCAGCAAGTGCTCTTAAGCACTGAGCCACCTCCCCAGCTTCCTGTCCAAGGTCTTTAAAAGGGTGACATCTGTTCAATTCATCTCACAAAACTGGTAGAATAAGACATATAAGTCCCTTGGAAGGAAAGAAGAGGAAGCTAGGAAACTGGCTCTGGAGATTTCTGGCAACTTCAGCTGTTATGCTTTGGTAGTATAGCCAGTATATGGACACTTTGTTGTTAAATTTTATTTTATGTGTAAGGGTGTTTTGCCTGCACATCTGTCTATGTCTAGGCATACCTGATGTCCTCAGAGACCAGAAGAGGGCATAAGATCCCCTGGGACTAGAGTTACAGATGCCCCGCAATCTGACATGTAGGTGTTGGGTATCAAAGCCCAGTCCTCAGGAAGAGTAGCTAATGTTCTTAACTGCTGAGCCACCTCTCCAGCCCCTGGACACTATTTTATTTTACTTTTCAAATGGAACATCATAATTAGATAAAATTTCTAACCAGCTCAGTTTTTTCCTTCTTGCAGTGTGTAACACTTCGTCAACATAATGACTGCATTAGCAGTCATGAACCACTCTTGAAAAATCCCTATTTAGTAAAACCACATTAAGGGAAATACAGAGTGTCTGATGAGCACCCTGATTTAATTTTTACACAAGATTAACATACTGAGCTATCATCTCTAATTTTCAAATTGTGTCCTCTCTATTTAGACCTGTAAAATAATCTTCAGGTAATTGGATATGCTTTATAAGATGCTTCTAGCTTCATTTCCTCTTTGATTTGGGCAAGCAATGGGTCCTAAATGATTCTCTGATTCACATTCTAAAACACCAAGCCCAATCCTGGAAGAAATTACAGTTGTTTCTTTGTTTCTTTCTTTCTTTCTTTCTTCCTTTCTTTTTTCTCTCTAAAAAGTTGGAGCGCAGAGCACACTGCATCTCCTTTTCCCTGTAATTCCCCACTCTTTATTTCCTCCTCGGAGTTTACTCTGCCCAGTGAAACTGTGTTAGTTCACATCTAAAGACCAGTACTTTGCTGGGGGAGAAGAAACAGAGGGACCAGCTTCCCATCCAAACCATTTCCGGGACAATCTCATCTAGATAGTGAGCACCAGAGCAGGCAAACATGAACTGCCTGAAAGTAACTCCTCGGCACACCTAAGAATACTCAAGTTACAGCCATTCTCAACCGGTGGGTCCCGACCCCCCATGGGGGTCACACGTCAGCTATCCTGCATATCAGATATTTACATTACAATTCATAACTAGCTAAATTACAGTTATAAAGTAGCAACAAAATAATTTTATGGTTGAGAGTCACCACATGAGGAACTGTATTAAAGGGTCCCAGCATTAGGAAGGCTGAGAACCACTCAATGCTCCCGGAAGTCACTGGGTGCTGTTGAGAAACACATTCTTAAACAGACTTTACTTCAGTTTACTCAGTGACTCCAAAGAGCCTGAGGGGAACCTGATAACCTCTCCTAATGGAGCTGCCCAGGGAGATGTGGAGGAGGGAAAGACCTCCGTGACTGACAGAACAGACAAACAATACACACTTGACTGCCAGCATCCAACGGCTATACACATACGCAGATCTTCAAGACAGACAAAACTCAAGGCTTCTCCAAATTCTGTTTTGAGCACCAGGTTACATTCTTCATATAATGTAACACCATGCAGCCTAGCTCTCCCCTCTCTGGAGCACGCCTCTGAGCAAACGCTTCCTGGATTTGCATCCAGGTGCAGCCTCTGAGTGTAGTAGGAGTCCTTCATCCAAATGCAAATGCTTTCTGCAAGATCGAAATTCTTTTGCTATGGAACTGTAGAGGCCGGTCTCTAGAAAAATTTGCATGATGGCTTTTAAAACAGGCCAAGCCCTGCTATAGAAATGAAGGGACAAAGAGATCATTACGAAATCAAATCAACAAACAAATGCGATGCAAATATACTCTATTAACTGTCTACAGATCTTTTTTTTAAATAGGCAGAGAATAGGGGAATTTAGAGTGCAGGAAATGTTTCCAATGGAAAAAAGATACAAAGAGGAAATGAAGAGGAGTTTTAATGAATTACAAGCAGCTTGGTAATTACTGTGCAGCCTGCGCGTGCACAGCCCAGCCCTGCTCTACTAAGTCACCTCCTGATAATCCATGACAGGAAACGACTCTGTTCCAGACTAGGAACTCTGTGAAGGCTGCAGGTTAAGATCTATAGCTGCAGATATAGAGTTGCAGATTAGTTACAAGGGAGAGTCATTTTGGAAGAAGGAACCTCAATTGAGAAGTTTTCCCCATCCGATTGACCTACAGCCAATTTGCTTGATTAATAACTGATAAGGGAGCTCCCAGCCCATTGTGGGTAGTGTCACCCCTAGGCTGATGGCCCTGGGTTCTCTAAGAAAGCAGGCAAGGTGAGCCAGACAATAAACAGCCAACTCCAACTGTGGCCTCAACATCAGTTTCTGCCTCCAGGTTCCTGCCCTTCATGAATTCCTGCCCTGATTCTCCTCAATGCTGGACTGTTACCTGGAAGTGTAGGATGATATAAACCCTTTCCTTCTCAACCTGATTTTGGTCTTGGTCTTTCGTCACAGAAATAGAAAACCTAAACTAACTATGACAGCCACGTAATATTAGAAAAATAAATAAATAAATCTCCAAGCAAGTATTTTCAAATTACTTGCTCATATAACACATGAAAATATTTTCTAGTTTATTAAAACGACAACTGAGCATGATGGTGGGTGGTATATTCCACTCGGTGGGAGGCTGGAACAGGGGATTATAAATTCAAAAGGAATCTGTACTGCACAGCAAACAAAATCCTGTCTCAAAAACACAGGAGTGAGGAGAGAGAAGGAGGGAAGGAGAGAGGAAGGGAGGGAGGGAGGAAGGGAGGGAGGGAAGAAGGGAGGGGGAAGGGATAAAGGGGTAGGAAGGGAAGGAGGGGGAAGGAAGGGAGGGAGGGGGAAAGGATAAAGGGGTAGGAAGGGAAGGAGGGGGAAGGAAGGGAGGGAAGGGGGAAGGAAGGGAGGGAAGGGGGAAGGAAGGGAGGGAAGGGGAAGGGAGGGAGGGAAGAAAAACTAGAGCTAGTGAGATGGCTGAGGTAATAAAGTGCTTGCTGCCCAAGAACAGGGGCCCAAGTACATCCCTAGCACACACATAAGACACTGGGCATGGTGGCCTGTAATCCTTGTGCTATACAAAGACTGGAACACCCCTGGGGTTCACTGGCCAGCCAGCCTTAATGAAAAGTTCCAGATTCAGTGAGAGATCCTGCCTCAGAAAGTAAGGTGGATGGGATAGAAGAAGGTACCAACATCTGCCTTTGGTCTACATACACATGTAAACACATACATACCATACATACACCCACTCAAACACGTAAACACATATACAGCACGTGTACAAAGTAAAATGTTTAAATACCCGGTGCTCACGATGAGTGATTCAGCCTGTGGGTCATTCCGTTGACACTCAGGTAGAGTAGTATGTTTTGTACCATAGTGAGGTTTAGCAATATAGTTCCGAGACTAAAAGAGGAGACCCAGAATAGCCTCAGGCAAGTTACTCATATGCCTTTCCTCTGTTTCCTCATCAGGAAAAGTGACACAGTTGCAGTGTCTGTTTCCTAGAGTGGTTATAGGAAACAAGTGAGGTAGGTCACATGGGGTGCTCAGTCCTAACTGACACACTTTTACTGATCACATTTGCTCGATGACAATTGTGGATGTGTGTGTGTGTGTGTGTGTGTGTGTGTGTGTGTGTATACATATATATACATATATATACTATATATACATATGAACTGATATGGGGAAAAAAACACTCAGGTTCTAAAGTCTACAGGTACATTTAGAGTATCCATGAATTCTTTTAAATTACAGGCAAAATTAGGTAACTTGTCCAGTTTTAGCATTTTCATCAAATTTCCAAAGTGGAGATGAGGCAAAGAAAAGCTTCAGGTGGAGTGAACTTAATTAGTGGACACACAGGACAGAAATTTCCCCTCAGCAGCCTCACAGTCTAACAGGGGCAATGAAAACATAAAAAGTTATTTTTTTAAAAAAATGTGACATCAGTTATAAAGGAATGAGCCCAAGATGCAACAGGACCCAGAGAATGGCCACCAATGGA
>JANHMN010000006.1:32434076-32475393 GCA_030674055.1 Rhabdomys pumilio
GCTAACATGTCTATGAAAAACGCGTTCCGAGTGGATTATACTTGGCTCAGCAGCCCAGTTGAAATGATCTTGTGTGTCCTTCACACACGTACCATAAAGGGCATCTGTGGTCATTTCGGCACTAGGGACTGCTTTCTATACTTTTTGAAACTAAAGCTAATCGATTCTGTACCTTCCTAATGGTCCGCCCTGGGGAGTTATTATTTCTGATGGCAATTAATCAAAATTAAAGCAGACTGTACAGAATGAAGCAAATTCTAGTGCTCAGACTGAGTCGGGAACATCTGCACATTGAGATTAATCATGGCCCTGCTGTGGTGTGACGGGTATATCAATATCAGAGAGAAAAGAGAAAGAACATTTGCAAGGAGTTCCGAGCCTATTCCAAGAAGCAAAGGTTCTGAGCCTGTGTCTTGGTGGAACAAAACCACCTGACACAGTCACCCGTGGTTACCTATGACACTGGAAATAAAACTGTTTCCTTCTAAAAAGTGTAGGATATTGAGACAATCAGTGTTACAAAGCATGAACTGTCACTGTGGAAGCCCCAAAGAGGCAGGACTGTGAAGTGGCTCCAAAAAGTATCCAGTCATAGTTGTCTTCTTCTTCTTCCTCTTCCTCCTCCTTTTACTCTTCTTCCTCCTCCTCCTCCCTCACATTTTCTCCCTCATCCTCCTTCTTCAAGACCTGGGTTTCTCTGTGCAGCCCTGGCTGTCCAAAACTTGCTCTGTAGACCAGGCTGGCTTCAAACTCACAGAAACCTGCTGGCCTCCACTTCCTAAGTGCTAGGACTAAAGCACTATACACCACCACTGCCTGGCAGGAGTTTATTTCTAAGCTATTCATAAATATAAGATTAAAATTTAATCTTACGTTTTTTTTTTTTTCAAAACTTTTTATTCTATGCTAAGTATGGTTTCATCAAACCAAACCACTCTCCTGTGGAAACAGAGAGCTGGCACGAAACTGTAATGTGCTCTTAGGTGATGCCTGGAGGCTGGAGCGATGGCTCAGTGACTCAGAGCACTGGCTAGTTCTTTTATAATGCAGAGATTCAATTCCCAGCACCCACATGGTGGCTCACATTCATCGGTAACTACAATTCCAGGGGACCTAACACCTCTGGCTTCTGAGAACACATGTATACACACGTGCAGAGCTATGCATATACACACATAATTTAAAAATGAAAACAAGCACAATCGAAAAAAATTTAAATAAAAACAAATGGTTCCTTGCATATAATCAGTTACTCTATTTGTAAGTTAGGGTGGCCGCAGCTCCCACAGTAGTGTTATAAAAAAAATGAGATATTATCAGAGTGTGTTTTCTAATAGACATGATAGCAACAACAGTGGTGATGCTGACCTAGTGCCTTGTATGGATTGATCTCTTTGTATCTGTAGCACGCATGTGCCAACATACCTGGCTTTAATTACAATACTCTGTATAACTGAAATTGCTAAGAAAGGCCAGTGAACTCAGCACGTAACAATGCTTGCTAAGAAACCTGAGGACCTGAGTTCAACCCCCCAAATCCACAGGGTAGAATAAATAACAAGCTCCCCAAAGTTGTCTCTGGCCTCTGAATACACCCTCTCACAGGCTATGTACCCTCCCCTAACACACAATTAAAAATAATACATAAATGCATAACTAAAATTGCCAAGAGGGCAGGCTTGGAGTATTCTAATCAAGTAAGAATGATTAACATACGGGATAGTGCATGTAATAATTAGCCTGATTCAATAATTTCACAATGTATACCTATACTGAAACACGTTTTGTATCATAAGCATACTTTTTTATGTCAACAGAAAAATATATAAGACCAAGGAGCCTTTTAAAACGTAAAACAAGCCAGGCAGTGGTGGCACATGCCTTTATTCTCAGCACTTGAAAGGCAGAGGCAGGTGGATCGATATGAGTTCCAAGACAGCCTGGTCTACAGAGAGGAGTTCCAGGACACCCAGGGCTACACAGAGAAACTCGGTCTCAAAAAACAAACCAACAACAACCAAAAGAAAGAAAGAAAGAAAGAAAGAAAGAAAGAAAGAAAGAAAGAGAGAGAGAGAGAGAGAGAGAGAGAAAGAAAGAAAGAAAGAAAGACAATAAAATAAAATTGGAGATTTCGAATTGGAGACATGGTTCAGCGATGAAGAGGGCTTCTTGCTTTTCCAGAGGATCCCCATTCGATTCCCAGCTCCCACATCAGGTGCCTCCCAGCTGTCTGTAACTCCAGATACCAATACCCTCAACTGGTTTCCATGAGCACCCACATACATGTGGTATACACTCAAGCAGGCAAACGTGCCTATATATAAAAATAAATATTTTTAAGGAAGAATTTGGAGGTTATAAGCTACACTGTTTTACAGACTTCTTTTTGTATCTTTAACAGGGATAAAATTGAACATTAAAGTTTGTGTGTGTGTGTGTGTGTGTGTGTGTGTGTGTGTGTACATGTATGTATTCCACATACAAGTGGAAGCCTCTGTTATCCAAAAAAAGGGACATCAAATCCCCTGGTGCTGGAGTTACAGGTTGTAACGCATAAGACATTGGTGCTGGGAACCAAACTCAAGTCCCCTGGAAGAGCAGCAAGCATTCTTACCAGTGAGCCATCTCTCTAGCTACACATTAAAGTTTAAACAAAGTTAGGTCTGCCCCACCACCAGCCACCAGCCACCACCGTCTGGTGAACTTGTATGTACTAATGAGGTCACAACTCAATATTTATTTTAAAAGTTCTTTTAATTAGAGCGAGAGAGCAAACACGGGTTAAACTGCAAATGTGTTTCTGTGGAGGGTTTTGTTTTTGTTTTTTAAGAAACAGGTCAAAGTGAGTAAGACAGGGGGCAACAGATAACCCTCATTTGTGTAACAAATATTTGTTGAGTTTCTATTTTGTACCCTATGTTAAGTTATAGGATAGAAATACAACTGGGAAGGGAAGAGAAGGGAAGCAGGAAGGAGGAAGGGGAAGGAAGAAAAGAAGAGAATAAAGGAGAAAGAAGAGGGAAGAAGGGGGAAAGGGAAGGAGGAAGAGGGTATGGATAGGAGAAGAAAAGGAGAAGGAAGGAAAAGAGAGGAGAGAGAAGAGGGATGGAAAAGAGAGAGAGGGAAAGAGAGGAGGAATGGGGAAGTTCTTTCCTGATCCTTCAAAAGTACAATTTGCTGTTCAGTGAGAAAGACATCTGAGTGAACAGTCAACAGAGCACAAGAGAGGAAGGTGAAAGGGAAAGAGACAGCCTTTCCCTTTTATAAGCCTCATAAAACAGAAAGAAGATGGAACTCTCACAGGGGCTTCACAGGTAAACTGAGACCTGAAAGCTTAGGGGGTGGTAACAGGATCACATTTGCATATTCAAATGACTTCTGGAGGAAAAGAAAGTCCCAAAGGCAAAGTTCACTGACGGGGAGGTAGGCAGGATGTGTTGGATATGGGTAACAGAGAGAGGCTGAGGCAGAGGCCTGCAGCCTGCATTGTGGAGAATTCATAGAAGTTGGTAACTGGGTGGAAGAAAGCAAGTGAAAAGGAATACTGTCTGTCTTGCTTTAGTTCTCCAAGACAGAGACCCCAAGGCAAGAATTCAAGTCCAAGTAGTTTGTTTGGAAACAATGGGGAATTTTGGAATACTGGTAGGAATGTGAAGATGTGTCAGAAAGAAAGACAGCAAGCAGAGTGTGTCATCAAGCTCTGTAGCCTGAGAATGTCTGCAATATATCCCATGAAGAAATTCTGCACATGGTTAAAAAAAAAGAAAAAAAAAATGCCTCAGAGCTGCTTCAGCTGTGAGACTGGAACTGGAAACATCACACATTCCCATGAGTCACTGGCTGATGGGCTTAAAGTCTCAGTATTTCCAGTTTGCCTTCTTGCTTACTAAAAGACCAAAAAAAAAAAAAAAATGGATTAGACAGATAGATGATAGATAGATAAAACAGATAGTTCGCAGATAATAGATGATATACAATAGGCAGATGAAAGATGTACAGTAAACGGATAATTGATAGTTGGTTAACAGAATTGGATCTATTCAAGTTTGAGTTGCAATGAAAGAGTAAAAGAAATGTTACTTTCCCTCGTGATAACAAAACATGAGAGATAACTCATAAAGAGAAAACACTGGAGATGGCTCAGTTGGTAGAGTACAAACAAGCATGAAGCTCTGTGCTCAGTCGCCAGCACTGCATAAACTGGCCACGGTGCATCTCCTCCTTAGTACCTGGACTTGGAATATAAAAGCAGGAAGATCAGAACATCAAGGTCATCCTCAGGCTGCATAGCAAATTCAAGGCCAGTCTTAACTACCCAGGAATCTATCAGAGATGAGGGGGTGGGATCAAAAAAGAGGAAGGGAGAGGGACAGAGAGGAAGAAATATTTTGTCTGTCCGTTTTAGGGTCTGGTTCTGTATCAGCCTATTGGTTTGAGCCCATAGCAAAGCATATGTGATACTAGAATCAAATGGCAACATAATCCACTGACATCGTTAGTTAGAAATAGAACATAGAAAGGAGCAGAGACTGGACAGGATCTCTAGTGACCTTCCAACTAGTCCCAACCTCTCAAAGCTTCCACACTTCCTAATAACATTGCTTTACTGCACCATTACAGAAATGCTACAGAAACCCACAAATGACAACTCACAGCAGCTGGAATTCTGGAACTTTCTGCATGACTTGCAGGCAGTTCAACAGATTGAAGAGTCTCTTTTAGGTGTCTTGACTAGCTAGTTTGAGTCTCTGCAGAGTCCTTACTACAGCCACAGGAAGGACAGAGCTTGTGTAGCTGGTCAGTTTCAGGAGCTTCCTAAGACTTATGAATTGTTTACTTCCTGAGTCCTCATAAATCTTCCTTCCTGTTAGGGAGCTTCTCTCCAGGATGGAGCTCTTCAAGTCAGAGAAAATTGCTACCCAACAGCTACCATCTTCAGCCCTCCATACATGGAGACAGAGTCTAAATACAGTTAGATATAATCATTTAAGTACATTCTAACCCAATGTAACTGGTGCTTTTATAAAAGGAAGGGACAGGTAAAACAGACTATCCTGTGTACCAATCAAGGCAGAGATGAGAGTGGTACATCTCCCATGGAGGCTAATTAGCAGCACCAGGTTAGAGAAGAGGATACAAGCAAGGCACCTTAACCCAGGACATCCTCATTTTAGACTTCTAACAACTAGAGTTGCAAAAGACTAGATCTGCACTGTTAAAGGCACCCCGTCTGAACATTTTGTTAGGCAGTCCTAAGATTAATATACTCTGTTGTTACACATGACTCGGCCTGCATTGTAAGTGCATGCCATGGGACTCACTCATTGTCATGGGACAGCAGCTTGACACTGCAGTCAATTCTGGAGCAATTTATGATCTCTAAGGGGGCATTTTAATCCTCTCTGTGGGCTTGTTTTTTAATTCTCATTCAGCAGGAAGAGAACTTAAAATTTAGTTCCTAGAATTTGATAGTATGAGCCCGATGCCATAGTTCAGTGGATTAAGGCATCTGCCACCAAGGCTGATGACCTAAGTTGATCCCTGGAACCCACAATGCAGAAGAGAAGTGACTGTAGTGATTGTCCTCTGACTTCCACAGACACACAACCTGGTAGGTGTGCACCCAAACACATGAAATAACTCAAATCATTACAGGTGACTATCTGGTGTTTACTGTTCAGCTTGAAGTCATTCTATCTAGTGATGGGTCATACCCACTCAGTGTATTATGGTGCTGTTGACCTATTATGGTTTAATGTCCAATCTCCACAATCCATTTGTGTGCCAATTAACAAGGCACACAAACCCTTCCAATTAATAAGGCATATCTATCTATATGAGCCCTTCTCTACACAACAAATAGAAAATTATGTATTATTTGCATATGAACCAACATAGACAATATCAGATTATTTTCCTTAGCCAAAGGTTTGGTAGATTAAGAAATTTTTCTGGTCTTCACATTTTGTTTTTTTTTTTTTTTTTTTTTTTACTTTTCACAAATTAAGACTTAAATGAACCCGCAGTTTAGAGAAGTCAGGGAACAAGCATGACTTCCCTCAAGGGCTGGGAAAGTCATGAAAATAAGAAGATGGCCAGATTGTATTCTCAGACATCTTTGCTTACACATTAAGCATGCAGCTTCACTTCCACCAAGGAATGTGTGGTGTTCTGCTTTTCTCAAAACACAGAGCTCTGCTGTGCTGGTCTGCTCTCGTTTTCATAGGACATGACTGTACAAAGGTCTCCAGGTATGTTTTCATTCTGAAAAAGACAACAGGACAAGCACTTAAGTAACAAGCACTCAGTGGAGGGAGGAAGACATCCAGGCCCTATTTAAAGTGCCAGACTGCCTTGACGAAGTTGACCCAGGCCCATTTGGAATGTGAGTCCAAAGTTACTAATCATTCCATTTTGCAAAAGAAATTTCTTAAGCAAAATTCCCAGATCTTTAAATGTTGCAAACTATCCAGACAAAGTGACTCACGTTTGCAAGCCCAGAACTTAGGCAGTAGGATTGTTTCAAGGTGGAGACCAGCCTCAGCCACACAGCAATATCCTGTCTTGACGATAATAGTGATGATGATGATGATGATGATGATGATGATGATGATGATGATGATGGTACATGTTTTCTTTATAGTTCTTGTTTCATTTTTTTTTTCTTTTTAAAATTAGGACAGGGTCTCACTAAGTAGCCAACGTTGGCCTTAAACTCAATGATCCTCCTGAATCATCTCAAGTGGATTAGAAATATGAGCCACCACAATCAGATTCTTCTGTAAATACATTCACAGCCAGAATGGTGATTCCAAACAAACATTATCTGTGGGCATATGAGCCCTGTGGTCTGCTAGTTTTAAAGCAGTGTTTAACCTTTGCCTAAATACTATTTTAAAAACTGTAGCAAATATACACAAATTACAAACATTGGCATTTTCAGGTCTGTGAGGCAATTCAGCAGGTAAAGAAAGGTGCTTGCTGCAGAGCCTGGTGACCCTGCATTCCATCCCTGGAACTCAAGTGAAGACCCAAGCAGAGAACCGATTCCACATAGTTCAACTCACAATGTTGTTCTCAGGCTTTCATAGGTGAACTCACAGGGGTGGTGGTGGTGGTGGTGGTGGTGGTGGTGGTGGTGGTGGTGGTGATAATAATAGATTAAACTACTTCTTAATTTACCATTTGCTATGGTCTATGTGGGGATGTCCCGTCAGAATTCTTAGACTGAACCCTAATCACCAGTGAGATAGTCTAGAAGGTATAACCTTTAGAGGCCATGACATCAGGATTCCTTTGAGGGGTGGGGTTCAAGACAGGGTTTCTCTGTGTAACCTGGTTGTCCTGGAACTCACTCTGTAGACCAGGCTGTCCTCAAGCTCACAGAGATCCACCTGCTTCTGCCTCCTCAGCACTGAAATTGAAGGTATGCACCACCACAGCCCAGTTCATTTCTTTTTTCTTTAATTGAAAAACTTATTTTTCATTTATTTTGATCATGTTTTCCTTCTTGCCTGATTCCTCTCAGATCCTTTCTACCTCCCCATCCAAAACTTCAGGTTCTTCTTCTTTCTCTCAATACTAATAGTAATGGGGGGGGGGGATGATGGAGGAGAGGGGAGGAGGAGGAGGGGAAGAGGAAGAGGAAGAGGAAAATGAGGAGGAGGGAGAAGAGGAGAGAGAGGAAGAGGAAGAGGAGGGGAGGAGGAGGATGGAGAGGGGAAGAGGAGGGGGAAGAGGAGGGGAAAAGGAAGAAGGAAGGAAGAAGTATTGGAGAAGTGAAACAATAACAGTAACAAAACAAGAAAGAAACAAACAAATCTATAAACATACAAAGGAAAATCAAAACAAATAAGCAAAAGACCAGTAAGGCCAAAAAGCCAAATATAAAGAAAAACTAAAGAAAAAGTAAAAAAAAAAAAAAAAATGTTGCTGAGTTTGCTTGCATTGACCAACAATTCCCCCAGTATGGTTGTGATGCCAGTGAGACTACATAGGAAAAAAACTGATTTTCTCTTTGCCAGTGGGCATCAGTTGTAGACAAACTTGGTTAAAGGTGGCACTCCATGCATACACCCCGCTTCCAGAGTGCTAGAGCCCTGTGTGGCTTGAAGCTGTGCAGGTCTTACTATGCTACCACAGTCTAACATGGATCAGTCCTGTAGTCCGAAAGATGTGCTTTCTGGAGCCATCCTTCCCTCTGGCTCTCACAGTCTCCCTGCCTCCTCTTCTACATAGATCCCTGAGTCTCCAGGGGAGGGGTTTGATGAAGAAATTCAGTTCAAGACTGTAGACCACTACCTTTGGAATCTTCCATCAGATGGAGATAAACAGAAAAGGCAGGAAATTGATCTTCAAACAGACACTGAATCTGCTACTAGGTGTTCTTCAGAACAGTGAGAAATCCATTTCTATTGTTTTTTTTGTTTTTGGTTTTTTTTGTTTTTTTTTTTTTGATTGTTTGATTGTCACTTGTTTTGTTGGTTTGGGGTGAATGAGTTTGCGTGTGAATATGTGTTTGGTTTTTGAGTGAGTATGAACATGTATTTATGTATGTTGAGGCCTAGGATCAATGTAGTTGTACACTCTCCATACTGTTGTGATTGTTTTGGGTTGGGCTTTGGTTTTAGTTTGGAGACATGGTCTCTCACTGGCCTGCAACTCAACAAATAGGCTAAGTAGACTCATCATGTGTCCTATGGGTCTACCTGTCTCTAACACACTAGCACTGAGATTCCAGGCACACACTGCTATGCCTGGCTCTTTTTTTTTTTTTTTTTTAAAAAAAAAAAAAAAAACACATGTTCTGGGAATGCTTGTGTGGCAAGCACTGGACCAACTCAGCCATCATCCCAACCCCACATTTCCATCATTTACAAACCACTCAGAGTATGTATTCATCACAGTAGGCAGAGCAAAGGAAGTTCCACTCTGACTACTTTCAGTGTGCAATGTACTGTCCTTTACGACTCAGTATTAGGCAATCTCCACCATCATCAGATCCCAGAATCTTTCCATCATCCCCAGGAAAGCTCTGAGTATATTAATTTATAGTTTATTTTCACTATCAGTGTGTGTGTGTGTGTGTGTGTGTGTGTGTGTGTGTGTAAAGGTCTCACTATATAATCCTGGCTAGTTTAGAACTTACTCTTTAGACCATCCTGGCCTCAAACTCATAAATATCCACCACCCTCAGCATCTTAAGTGCTGAAATTTGTTAACAACAAAATGAAAAGACAGCTTTACATTAAAACACCTTCCCCTAAAGCTATTTATTGCCGAAAAGGCAAAACCTTTCAGACATCAGTGTTAGGCAATCTGAGCCCCTTCTTCCAAAAGCCATGAGGGGCCTCTGCCAGAAATCCCTTTCCTGTCAGCTCTCAGATCAACTCACTACATCTACCACCCACTCAGCTCTGGTACTTTGAGATGTGAAGACTCTTTCCTCTTGTAAAAGCTCCTTCTCCTTTGACACCCACACCACCCAAACTGGGTCACACTTTCCTCTTCCTGTTGTTGTCAACAGCTGCTGCCTCTCTTGTGTGCCTGAGATTTCAGCACCTGGATGTCAGTCTTCCAGTCCCCCTCAAGTGCTGTCATCTGGGGCAGCTTTCACAGGCCTGCAGTGGCCCATCATGAACAGATAGGAAGCTGTTACTCTAGACCCCAGCAGTTTAAAAAAATCGCAAAATAGGCTTGGAGAGATGGCTCAGTGGTTAAGAGCATTGACTGCTCTACCAGAGGTCCTGAGTTCAATCCCCAGCAACCACCTGGTGGCTCATAACCATCTGTAATGGGGGTCCAATGTCCTCTTCTGGTGTGTCTGAAGACAACTACAGTGTACTCATATAAATAAAAAAATAAATAAATCTTTTTAAAAAAATTCGCAAGATTCTCAAAGCTGTGTGACTCACACTCCTACTCTTCCACCATCTTGCGCCTCCTTAGGACCTCTGGGGCACAACCCCACACTTTCTCATGCACGTCTGATGCTTTAGGCACTAAGTAGAAGTCCCTCTGTACAAATCCTGTGCAAACACCATAGTAATCATCTTGTTCTTTCCCCACTGGCAAACATACCAAACTCCAACCCTAGATGAACCCAACCATCTGGCCTCCCAGTGCCCTAGCTCCAGCGAGAGAAAACACACAGCTGAACTGATTGGTATCATTGAAAAGTCAACATCGCCAACCCACTGTTGCTTGGCAACCTAATTATGCCTCTCCAGTGAACTTGGTTGATCTGCTTCCTGAATGATTACTTGGTACATCCCCACTCATATCAAGTCTTCCTTTGCTTATCTGCCCAAAGGAGTCCATCACCGAGTTCTATAAAATTTACCTCCAAAGTGCATCTCTCAACTACCGACTTCTCTCCTCTGCTACTCAAATGTCAATCATCTCTGGGCTGATTAGCCTGGCAGTCTCCTAAGAATTCCCCCCCTACCCTGGTACTACCCTCTCTTCTTAGCACAGAGGCAGGAGTGGCTTTTAAATATATTACATTTCATTTCTTTATTTTGTGTATATGTGCTTACGTGTGTGCTTATACATGTGTATGGACATATTCATCCATGTAAGGCACTCAGGTGGTCAGAGGACAACTCTCAGGAGTCAGCTCTCTCCTTCCACCGTGTGGGTTGTGGGTACTGAAGGCAGGCTGTCGGGCACCTTTATTCACTGAGCATCATACTGGAACCCGGAGCAGTATTTTAAAAGCAGTAAACAGGTCATAGCATTCACCTGTTTTAAAATAAAGTCATGACTACCCCTTCCCCAAATATCTTAAAGAAACCAAATGCCCATCTGGTCTGGGCTCTGGGTACCATTCGATTTTGATTCATATCTCTGTTTCATTGCTTTCTAGCATGAGGAACTTCACATGCCAAGCTTTCCTTTCTTCGGGACTGGCTCATTCTCCTTCCTAGGTTTGGTTTGTTCCCTGGCCCCTCCACATCCCCTACCAATTGTCACCTAGATAACTTCTATTAATCTTTTGGTCTCACAGTTAATAATAGTTCAGTCTTGGGGAAGTCTGCGTTGACTAACCCCATCTTTAAATTCATGAGTATTTTGGACTGATTATTGATATCTCTGGTTTTTTTGTTTGTTTGTTTGCTTGCTTGTTTTTGTTTTGTTTTTACCAAAACTCCAAAACATAACTTACACTCAGCACTTTAAACCAGTCACAGAGGCCAAGTACGGCTACACATGCCTGCACACTCAGCATTTGGGAGGCAGGAAGATCAAGAGTTCAAAGTTATTCTCTGACACTGAATTTGAGATCAGCCTGGACTATAGAAGATCCTTAAAGGAAAAGCAAATAACAATTACACTGTAATTGGGCTGAAGAGATCTTACCACTGCCACATATATCATAATAACTCTATTTTCTTATTTTAATTAAATACAGGGTAATACCTTTGCTAAGGTTTTAAAGCAAGAGGAGATGATCTACCTATATTTTGTGAATGTCATGTATTGGAACACAATTATAGCCATTCATTTATATGTGTAGCATATGGCTAATTTTATACTACAGTGGTCCAGTTAAGAGACTGTGGTGAAAGTATGGCTTGCAAATGCTAAGACTGATGACAAAGGTATACACAGGAAATGCTGACTGGCTTCTGCTTTGAAGTATTGAAATAGGAGTCTCTTGGGTCCTTGGCATGACATGAGTGTATCTCCAAAGCTTGTAGACTGGAAACTTGGCCCACCCTATGGCACTGTCAAAGGGTGGTGGAATTGTTGGAAGTAACACTTTGTTGAAAATGATGAGGTCACTGGTTTCATGTAAACATCATGAGACCTTCACTAGATGGAGAGAGAGAGAGAGAGAGAGAGAGAGAGAGAGAGAGAGAGGCATGAGAGACATGGGTCTACAGTACTTTGGCTTCCTGTCTTACCATGGGACTGCTTTAGCATTATCTCCCTTACTGTAAGGTTTCCACCAAAGGCTGAAAAGAGACTTCTTTGTTTTGTGATTTTTTCCAGCTCCAGATGTTTTGTTACAGCAACAGATGATGAACTAATACTTACAAAAAAATCTTTGTCATTTTCTGATTTATTTTATCTTTTTGTTGAGGTACATGTACATTAAGGACATAAACAGTCCTGATGTTTAGTGTATCATTTGGTAAAGTTTTATAGACATATACAACATGCAAGCATTTCTAGTATACTGTCCTGTAACCTGTCTTAGTCAACTGTCAGGAGCAGAAGAATTATCTACATACCTTCTGTCACTTATACACTATACAATCAAGACTTTTCTCCTTGCTGTAACAAATATCTAACAAAAGAAAGGGTTAATTCTGTCTCCTGAGTTAAGAGAATAGACTGGTAGAACTCTGTACTAAAACCATCTGGCCTGGAGCATTGACAGCTTTTTTCTCCTCCTCCTTCCTCCTCTTCCTCTCTCCTCCCTCTTCCTCCTCTTCTTCCTCCTCCCTCACTCTTCCCTCCTCTCTTCTTCTTCCTCTTCCTCCCTCCTCTTCCTCCTCCTCCATCTTCTCCCCCTCCTCCTACTCTTCTTCTTTTTTGGTTGAGAAATTTTTACTTACTTCTATTTCACTTGGGCTTATAGGTCTGTTTAAATTGCTTATCCAATCTTGGTTATCTTTAGTAAGTGAGATTCATACACACACACACACACACACAAAGACAATTATCCATTTTTTCTAGATTTTCCAATTTGGTGGCATACAGGTTTTTAAAGTATGTCCTTGTGGTTCTCGGCATTTCCTCAGTGTCTGTTATGTGCCTTCACATAGCATTTCATTTCTACTTTTGTTAATTTGGATATCTTCTCTCTCTGCCCTTTAGTTATTTTGGGGAAGGGTCATCAATCTTACTGATTCTATCAAAGACTCAACCCATTGATTCTTTTTCATTTTTGTTAGTATTTTACTGATTTCATCCCTGAGTTTGGTTACTTCTTGCCATCTACTTCTTTTGAGTGTGCTTTCTATTTGTCTAGTGTTTTCAGATATGCTATCAAGTTATTACTATGAGGTCATTCTAATTTTTTTATGTAGTCACTTAGTACTATGAAATTGCCTGTAAGAAGAGCCTTTATTGTGTCCCATATATTTGGGTATGTTACGTATTCATTTTCATTAAATTCTAGAAAGTCCTTCATTTCTTTCTTAATTTCTGTCTTGACACGTTTCATTTGGTAGTGAGTTGTTCAGTTTCCACAAGTTTATAAGCTTCTTGTTGTTGATGATATCCAGCTTTAATCCATGAGTGTCAGATAAAAATTGTAGGACCCAGGATGTTATTGCAATTTTCTTTTATCTGTTGCTTTATGTCAAGTATAAGATCAGTTTTGGAGAAAGTTCCATGAGGTACTGAGAAGAAGGTATATTTGTATTTGGATAAAATGTTCTATAAATATGTTAGGTCCATTTGGTTTATAACATCACTTTTAGCTCCAGCATTTCTGTTTAGGTTTTGTCTAGAAGACCTGTTTATTGGAAGAGTTGGGTATTGAAGTCTCCTGTTACCAATGTGTGAGTGTCAGCATGTGCTTTTAGCTGTAGTAGTGTTTCTTTTATTAATTTGGGTGTTTTTATGTTTGATCTTAAGAACTGCAGTGTCCTCTTGGTGGATCTTTCCTTTGATGAGTATATAGTGTTTCTCTCTCTCTCTCTCTCTCTCTCTCTCTCTCTCTCTCTCTCTGTCTCTCTCCTGACCAGTTTTGATATTTTAAGGTCTATTTTTGTTAGATACTAAAATGGCTTCTCAGGCTTCTTTTACAGATTCATTTGCTTGAAGTAGCTTTTTCCATACTTTTACCTTTGAGTTGATGTCTATCCTTGATGTTAAGGTGTGTTTCTTGCATGCAGCCAACAGGATGGATCCTGTTTTTAATACAATATGTCCATCTATGTCTTATATTGAGACTTTAGACCATTGATGTTGAGGGATAGCAATGTGCAATATTTGATGATTTCTGTTATTTTGTTGTGGGGGGTAGTGAGTGTTTGCCATCTTTTGATTTGAAGGTCTCAAATGATTTGTTCCTTCTGTGTGAATAACCACTTTATATTAGAGTTTTCCTTCTAGAACCTTCTGTAAGACTGGTCTTGGAGATATATATTGTTTAAATTGGTTTTGTCATACAATGTCTTATTTTCTCCATCTACTGTGATTGAAAGTTTTGCTGGAGCCAGCAGTGGTGGTGCAGGCCTTTAATCCCAGCTCTTGGGAGATAGAGGCAGGTGAATTTCTGAGTTCAAAGCCAGCCTGGTCTACAGAGTGAGTTCCAGGACATCCAGGACTACACAGAGAAACCTCATCTCAAAAAAAAAAAAAAAAAAGTTTTGCTGGGTATAGTAGTCTAGGCTGTCATCTGTAGTTTTTGAGTCTATAGAACATCTGTCCAGGCCCTTCTGGCTTTTAACATGTTACTCTAATAGGTCTGCTTTTATGTTACTTGGTCCTTTTTCCTTCTAGCTTTTAATATCCTTTCTTTGTTCTGTTCAATTTTTTTTATTAATATGAACCTTTCTTTTCTGCTTCAGTCTATTCTGGTAATTTGCTTGCTTCTTGTTCCTTGATAGGTGCCTCCATCTTTAGGTTAGGACAATTTTCCATTGTAATTTTACTGAAAATGTTTTCTGTGCCTTTGACCTGGGTTTCTTCTTTCTTTATTCCTATTATTCTTAGATTTGATCTGTTCATAGTATCTCAGATTTCCTAAATGTTTTGTGCTAGAAATATTTCAGATAAATATTTTCTTTGACCAAGGTATTCATTTCTTCTGCCATGCCTTCAGTGCCTGAGAGTCTCTCCCTATCTCTTGTATTCTGTTGGTAAAGTTTGCCTCTAAGGTTCCAGTTGGAGTTCCTAGATTTGTTCATTTCCAATTTTATTTCAGTTTGTGTTTTCTTTTCTTTTCTTTCTACTTTCAAGTCTTGAGCTGTTGGTTTTGGTTTGTTTTGGTTTCCTTCCCATGTTGTTTTCATAGATTTAAAGAATTTATTCATTTCTTCCTTAAAGACCTCTATCATAAAGGCTATTTTAAGATTTTGTGAGTATGTGTGTGTGTGTGTGTGTGCTGTGTTGCAGTACCCAGGGACTGCTGTGGTAGGGTTGCTGAACTCTAGTGGAGATATCTTATCCTGACTGTCAATTGTGATTTTACTCTGGAATCTAGGCATCTGGGATTGGGAAGAGTGTAGTTCTAGGTGCTGATCTCTGGTCTTGTCTTTGTTGTGTGTTTTGTTCCTTGGTTTCTATTTCCTAACTGCTTCTTAGAAGTGTGTGGTAGTTGGACATTGCTGGTAGGAAATTATTTTAGGATCCTGATAGGTGTGGGCACTGGGGGTTCCTAGTAAAAAGTGTCTCAAGGTATTAGGAGCTGACAGTTAGAAATGGGGATGGGATAGGTGTGGAGGCTGAAAGGTCCAAAGGAGGGAAGAAAGCAATGCGTTCCACCAGGATTTGCTTAGTTCCCTGGACATGGAAGCAGAGGGTAAGGAGAGATCACAGCAGAAAGATCTGCTACAGAGATGAGGATGAGACTGGGGGATTGGATTTGGAGGAGCAGAAGAAAAGGTGATTGAAGACCTGCAATTATCCTACCTGCTTTCCTGCCTAGAGTGGGCTACAGATTCCCGGATACTGTTTGCCCACATTAGGGTCTGGGATAAAACAGTGAGTAGGGGAGAGAGGTTAGGAGGTGAAGGTCTATATGGTCTAGTGGAGATGGGGAGAGGAAAGGTAGACTTCAGCAGATGGTCTGCTGCAGAGCTGGGAGCGAGACTGGGAGATTGGATTTAGAGAAGCAGAGAAAGAAGTGAAGATGTGCACTTGGCCCACCTGCTTCCCTGTCTGGTGTGCAACAGGAAGGCTTTCATATTACACATTCCATCAATTTAATATACAGAGTCATTTATCAAGTTGTTAGTTTTTTGATAGACAACAACTTCTTATACTTCTCTCATTGTGAGCATGTGCATTCATGTGCATGTGTGTGCGGTGTGTCTGTGTGTGTGTGTGTGTGTGTGTGTGTGTGCGCGCGCACGTGTGGGTATGCATGCATGGGTACACGTGTGTATGCTTATTAATGAAAACAAGTTAGCCTTGGGTGTTGTTCCTCAGTCACCATCCACCTTATTTTTCTGAGAGTCTCTCAATGGCCTGGAACTTGCCAAGTAGACTACACTGGCTAGCCCGCAAGTCCCTGTCTGTTTCCTGTCTGTTTGTCTGTCTGTCTCCATCTCCCCATCACTGGAATTACAGGCATGTACCACTAGGCCTGGGGTTTCATATGTAAGCTCTGAGGATGAAACTCAGGTCTTTAGAATTATTCCACAGGTGCTTGCCTGACTGTGTTATCCCTGCTGCTCCCCGTTTTCTCAGTTTTTTTTTTTTGTTTTTTTTTTTTGTTTTTTTTTTTGTTATCTGTATAATCTTTTTGGATGTACACATGGTTATTGCTCATGGTATGGCTTCTTTTTTTTTTTCTTTGAATTAGTCTTGCCAGGAGTATAAATCACTTCTAAGAAGTAACTTCTCTTTCTCTGTACCACATCTGCTCCCTGCTTCGTTGATTTCCGCCCTTATCTTTGTAATTGCTCTGCCTTTTACTTTCACTGGCTTTAATTTACTTCAACTGCAGCCGAGGTGCAAGTGTGAGCTCACACCGAAGGGTGAGTTCTTTAAAAGTATGTTGCTCGGGTTTTAACCACATTAGGATATTCCGGAGGATATTCAAATAACCTTTTTATCGATGATTTTTCACTTAATCCTACTGTTATTAGTGACATATTCTGTGACGAGCTAGAGTTCTGAAACTTACTGAAACTTGACTTAAGACAAACATTTCAAAACCGCTGTATGTCTGCAGTATTACCCACATTAATAGGTATTACAAATTGCTTGCAAGTTAAGATTTTCTTCTGCCTTACTAGCTCTCTATTCCAGACTCCCATCTTGGGTACCGCCTCTTATACTTCATCATCATCATCATCAACATCATCATCATCACCACCACCACCACCACCACTTTGCAGTGTAAGAAATCAAACCCAGGGTCTCTTTCACGCTAGACAAGTGTTCTACTACTGAACCACACCTCTAGCTTCTTCCTGTATTTTTAAGAACTTATTTATTTTTATTCGAGGTATGGAAGTATTCTTCCTGAACAGATAATTTGTTCACCACAGGCACGCCTGGTGCCCTCTAAAGCCTGTGGAAAGTGTCAGATAGTCTGAACAGTTGTGAGCTACCACATAGGCGCTGGGAACTGAACCCAGGTCCTCTGTAAGAGCAGCAACACTTTTAACTGCTGGGCCTTCTCTTCACTCTCATCCATTTCTGTTCTTTTGATGGAGAGTTCAGGAAGTCTTTGGTTTTTATTCTTCTACCCTGAAAGTTCTGCCCTTCATTCAGAGTTGGATACTTGCTTTTTAGCTTCCCCCATCATCCAGGTTCAAAAATTATTGAAAATATTTTGAAAGAGAAAGATTTGTATGTGTATGTGAGAGAGGGGGTCAGGGAGGAGAGATTAGATAACAAGGGCCTAGGGAAGGGGTTGGTTTGTTTTATGTGTCCCTTATGCTAACATAACTTGTTCTGTTCACAATATCCTGGCCACACCAATTACCTTTATGTATTGTACTAACAATCTCCAAATGTCCTGTAGGGGAAAACAGTTGTTTATCTAGTGATCATGTAGATTGCCATTTGGCAATACCAACTCACACATAGCTTCTTCATTTTCCCGTATTAAGGTTGCCTGCTCTCAGCCGGGCTGTGGTGGCGCACGCCTTTAATCCCAGCACTTGGGAGGCAGAGGCAGGCAGATTTCTGAGTTCGAGGCCAGCCTGGTCTACAGAGTGAGTTCCAGGACAGCCCGAGCTATACAGAGAAACCCTGTCTCGAAAAACCAAAAAAAAAAAAAAAAAAAAAAAAAAAGGTTGCCTGCTCTCAATGAAAACTTGTTCCCAGATTGAGCACATGCACCTGGCAAGAACATGATCAGCAATCTCAACAGAGTTCTTCCTAACCTTCATTTCCTCTCCTGTCAGATAAGGTGTGGTCTAGTTGATCATTGTCTTATTCTGGTTCTGCAAGATGGCCAGAGGAAGCCCTATCACAGTTATTGCTTGAGGAGATCAGTCGACTTCCTAGTCAGCTTTCTCCGGGGTGCAGCCTCAGAACCATGGATAATTGCCCTCTTAAGGGTGAGGAGAGGCCCCACCCGTCATTGTCTCAGCTGATACACTGTTAATCTGTTAGTCGATGTGTTAATTACTGTCATCGCTCAAGGGAAAAGCAGCCTGGTTCCTACAAGATGTACTGATTCAAGGTCTCTCACCTCAGATAACTGTCCTCAGCCTGGGGTGGCCTCTCCTATAGCTAACAGTTCCTTGGGTGATCTTTCAGGCCATGTCCCTTGTCACAAAGATGTTTTGGATCATTCCTATCCCTGGAAGCCAAGATGATTCTAGAGCATTGGTTTTCAACAAGTGGAGTTGCAACCCCTTTGGGGGTCTGCTGACCCTCTCACAGGTGTTGCCTAAGACCATCAGAAACATGGATATTTATATTACAACTCATAACACTAGCAAATTATAGTTATAAACTAGCAATGAAAGTAATTTCATGGTTGGGAGTCACCATGACATGTGGAGCTGTATTAAAGGGTTACTGCATCAGGAAGGTTGAGAACCACTGCTTTAGAGAAAAGGGAAAAAACAATGGCATATCTCTGTGCCTTCAGCTTAGAAGTGGGATGAGCTGGGTTAAGCACAGTACAGGATTTCACCATTTTTCCCCTTATGGGCCTGAATGAGAAGTCGGCGAGCCTGAGACATCACCAAGGCAGGGAGTCTCCCGGACTTAGAGTCAGTAAGAAAGAACTTTAATGGGGCTGGGAAAATAGCTTAGTTGGAAAAAAAAAAAAAAAAAAAAAAAAAAACCTTACCACACAAGCATAAGGACCTTAGATGATCCCCAGAACCTATACTAGAAAGCTGGTTGTGGTGGTATGTGCTTGTAATCTCCTTACTAAGGAGGCAGATCTCTGAGCCTCAAGGGCTAGCCACTCTAGCCTACTTGGCAAACTCAAGGGCAGTGAGAAACCCTGTCTCAAAAGGCAAAGTTGGCAGGCACCCAAGGAACAAGACTAAAACTGTCTTCTTACCTATACATACATATGCACATAGTCCCACAAACACTTAAATGTGTGTGTGTGTGTACACACACCAAAATCTTAAGAGAGAGAGAGAGAGAGAGAGAGAGAGAGAGAGAGAGGGAAACTTTAATGAGTTGAGTCACTGCTGCTCTCTCAGGACAGGCCTGTAGCTCAGAATTGTCAATCCTGTCCCAGGCAAATGCAGGGAGAAGCAGCTAATAAACACACACAAAGACATAACACTGGCTGTACTTTACTGTTTTCTCTCTCTCTCTCTCTCTCTCTCTCTCTCTCTCTCTCTCTCTCTGTGTGTGTGTGTGTGTGTGTGTGTGTGTGTGTGTGTGTGTGTTTATGGATGGATGGATGGATGGATGGATGGATGGCTTTTTAAGACAAGATATCTCTATGTTGTCTTGGTTGTCCGGGAACTTGCTATGTAGACCAGGCTGGCCTCCAACTCACAGAGATCCACTTGCCTCTGCCTCCTGGGTGCTGGGATTAAAGGCCTGTTCCACTACCCGAAACATACTGCTTTATTTTTAAAGCTCCACATTTTAGAAGCTAGAAACTTCTAATTGGACTGTGAGTTACAATAGGCAAGTGTGACTGGAATGAACTGGCCTGTAAAGGAAGGGGAGTGGAGAGCACCCTTCAATTACAAGGTGGGAAGTTTCCTTAGGAAGCAAGTCTCCCCCACCTTATTTCCCCTTGAGGCACATACATGAAAAAGAAAGCTGTAACTATTTTGAGTTAAGCTATAACATACCTTAAGCTCTAAGTAATCTTTGTGATACTATCTTCTGTGTTAATATCAGGGACTTTCCAGTCCCAAGAAATTAAAGCAGCATGCTTAAAATGGGTAGCAAATATTAACCTTCTGTCATACCACACTGTTTAACTGAGAGCTAGGTGTTCAAACCATCCCTTCTCAGAGTGATGTCTCCTCCCCTCTCCCCTAATTCCTCATGTGCATGTTCAAAACTACTCTCGCACATATAGGAAAAGCCATAAGGAACACTGACTAGGTGGATAAGGCATTTGCTGTGTGCACAAGTGTGAAGATCAATTCAAATCCCCAGCACCCATGTAAAAGCCACATAGGCCCGGTAACCACTTATAATTACATAATTCCAGAGCTTTGAAGGCAATGACAGGAGACTCATGAAACAAGCTAGCTAGCGAGACACCCAATATCAGCTTCATGCCTGCCTATACACACACACACACACACACACACACACACACACATACACACTTAAACGTCACCAGCAGCCATAATGCTTAGTAGCTCAACAGAATACTTTGTTGGATAATGTATATTTTACTTACATATTATATGTTTTATTCTAAGAGGTAAATTTAATTATTTGAGTTTTATGTTTTAAGTGTTTGAGGGGTGGGGCTGGAGAGACGGCCCAGCAGTTAAGAGCACTGACTGCTCTTCCAGAGGTCCTGAGTTCAATTCCCAGCAACCACATGGTGGCTCACAACCATTTGCAATGGGATCTGATATCTTCTTCTGGTGTGTCTGAAGACAGCTACAGTGTACTCATATACATTAAATAAATAAATATATTTTTTAAAAAATTAGTTTGAGGGGTAAAACTTAAGAAGGAAGGGCTAGGGAGGGCAACAGATGGAATGTAAATAAATTAATTTTTAATAAAAGAAACATTAAAAATTGAATTCATGTATATACGGTATGAAAAAGAAAAAAGAAAAGGGCTGAGGACCCTCTCACCATTCCACCAGCATACCTTCTCTGGCTAGCTATGTCTTCAGCCAATATACAAAAGCCATCCTTGAGAACAACTATATCTCTGAAATGGAACTGTTGGTGACTGTGGTGGTTAATTTATTTGTCAGCTTCACTGGGCCATTAGGTACCCAAATATTTGTTGGAATATTCTGGAAGTATCTATGAGCATATTTTGGGCTGAGTTTAATATTTCAATTTATGGGATAAATAAAACAGATTGCCCTCCCTAATGTGGGTGAAAAGGCTGAAAAGAATCAAGTAGCTGATTTTCTCCTGTATCTATAACTTCCCTTGTGCAACTGTCTGGAGGCTAGATGTTGTTTTTACCTTGCTTTTTTGGTCGTCCTCTGGCTTATATCTACAAAGTGCTTGTGTGCTGGCTAATCTTTTGTCAACCTGACACACAAACTAGAATTATCTGAAAGGAAGGAGCCTTAATTGGGAAAATGCCTTCATAAGAGCCTGCTGTAAAGCATTTTCTTAATTTGTGATTGCTAGGGGGAGGGCCCAGCTCATTGTGGGTGGTGCTATCCCTGGGCTGATGGTTTTGGGTTCTATAAGAAAGCAGGCTGAGCAAGCCATGGGGAGCAAGTCAGTGAGCAGCATTCCTCCACAGCCATCTGCATCAGCTCCTGTCTTCAGGATCCTGCCCTGCTTTCAGTTCCTGTCCTGACTTTGAAGATAAACAGCAATATGGAAGTGTAAGCTGAATAAACCCTCTCCTCCCCAGCTTGTTTTTTGGTCATGGTGTTTCATCACAGCAAGAGACCCTAACTATGACAGTATGTCTTAGGAATTATCAGCCTCCATAATCAGGAACAAAATTCCTTATAATGTTCTAGTGGTCAAAGGAAGTTAGTGACCAAATCCAGAGTCAGTGGTAGAAAGGTCTTATACATAGGTACCATTGCCAGGAGGTTGGATTATCAAGACTCCAACACACTGGCTGCCAACGTGGCAACCCTGATTGGCACCTGTCTGGTAACAATAGTGCAAATTTCAAATCTAGATGGTGGAACAGACAATTTTGGGATTTGTGGGCAGTTTGGGTGTCCCAGTAAAATATAACCTTACTATGCACATTTTTTCTAACTTTTAAAAACACATTTGCTTCATGTGTGTGCGTGCACATGTGTTGGCATGTGTGCCACAGGTGTAGGCATGATAGTCAGAAGTCAACATTAGGGAGTCCGCTCTCATAAAGGGTCTCTGTTGGTTTTCCTGCTGTGCTTAGTACCCTGGGTTAGATAGCCCTCCAGCTCACAACCACTCGGGAGTCTCCTGTCTCTGCTGACATCACAGGTGTGTATACCCAGCTCTCTTATGTAGGTCCTGGGGATTAAACTCAAGTCATCAACCTTGTTGTAGCAAGTGATTTTACCCACTCAGTTGTCTTGATGGTCTGGTTCTTATTTGTTTGATTGGTTGGTTGGGCTTTTTGTTTTGAGATCGGATCTAACTACGTAACTTAGGCTAGCCTGAACTCACTATATAGCCCAGGCTGACCTCCAACTCAGTGCTCACCATACTTCAGCCTCCCAGATGCTGGGATTATAAGCATGAGCCATCATGCCTAGCACCATGCATATTTGAAATGTATGGCTTTTATTGTACACTATATAGATTTTAACACACGCTACACTGGAAATTATGTAGATTTTTTAAAACACATAAATAGTGGGTAATGTCACACACAACTTTTCTTTCATTTAAAGTTACATAACACAATGCATGGTGGCGCAAACCTTTAATCCCAGCCCTTAGGAGCTGGAAGTAAAAGAATCCAGAGTCCTAAGTCATTCTAACTGCTCGGATAGTTCAAGGCCAGCCTGGGTTGCATTAGAACGTGTCTTAATAAACAAGTGACTCGGCATTCGTACAACATAATGATGCTTCAGATGATGTTTGTGAAGTTTAGTTAAATTTGGGTGTTGTAAGGATGAGCCTTCAGTTATTTGTCCTGACAGCTCACTTACATAACTAACTTAACGCAGTCTGCCTTGGTAAGTAAGCCCCGGCTCGCCTTCAACTTGTGTTGCCACAATCTCTTACTTCAACCAAGTGCTGAGATTTAGGGGTGTGAACCACTTGAAATTATTTTTCATTTGGGCTGTGTGGGACAAACAGCCCAAGGAGTCGTATGCTTCAGGGACCTATAAGAAAAGGAAAACCATAAACTACTAATCTAGGTTACTCGGCCAGACATCTCCTTCCTCTTGCCTTCAAATTCGTCTCTTTACAAAGGCTACTTTGCTTGTGCCTTGCGGTTCAGTATGAATTTATTTTGCAGCATGTACAAGGTTCTCTTGTAGCTCGCAGAACAGATGATGTGGTTCCTGAGAACTGAAACCGAAGGCTGGCTCTGAAGCTGAGCAGGGACACACAGTAGGGCACTCACAACTTTGATTGGCAGTTAAAGTGGCAGTTGGTGTGGAGCCTTCGCTGCCACGGGTGCTCTTATCTTTCCTGGCCACACCCCTGGGCCTAGGAGGCAGCTCTGAACAGATGGTGAGTCTCCGGTGCCAGGTGTGCAGCACGCCCTACGCTGTGTGCGGCACTGGGCTCTTTGGTCCTTGCCGCACCCCGCCCATCCCATGCCCGCGAGCGCCCCCAGCGCAATGTGTGCCTCCGTGCTGTCCGCACGCGCGGTTAGCCGAACGTGAAAGGCTGGGAAAGAAGAACCCTAGTGCCAGGCAGAGCCCGCCACCCGGCCAGCTGCTCGTGGCGCGCACGTTCCTCCCCCTCCTCTGACTCCCATCACTTGGCAGCCACCCCAATCTCCTGCTCGCCCCTCTGCAATAGCGCACGCGCCTTCGCTCTTGCTCCCTTCCCTCTTTTCTGACACTTCGTGGCTTCCATGGATCACTCTCCAGGGGGATGCCCTCCGTTCCCGCCCGTCCCTCAGCCTTCAGGGAGGCTCTCCTCTTTCCCTATATTTGGGGAACTCTACTTTAGGCAGCTCTTTCCATAATCGTAATCATTTGCTTGCCTCCTGAGACTCCAAACTGTAATTGCTTTTACATCGCTATGGGCTCAGAATCCGCTGGGAGATGGTTTCGGGGCGCTTGGGTGGGGAGAGGATACACTACACGGATTCTGGGTACCGTTTGTGGGCTGGGGGCCGCAAGGGGGCAAGTGGATTCAGCCTTTCGGTTATCCACCTTCCCTGTCGCCCTCAGCAAGGGCTACTGGCATTCTGGGGGCGCCATCGAGGTCCTCTGTGGACACACAAACACCTCAACCTTCCTGATAGGGCTAGGGCCTGCGGGTGGGGAACTAACTAGCCGGTTCCTTCATTCTGCCCCTGGGAAAAAGTCCCGGCTGCTGCTCGTGCACTGCCCCTCCCGCAGTCAGTGAGAGCTGAAGCTTGAGTCCCGGACCGACGCAGATGGCACGCTATTTGGTCCAGGGAAGGCTCACAGAGGGCGAGGGGCTGCTGGGCACCCAAGTGCACCAGGGACCAAATGGCTGTCGGTTCCGGTCAGTGGCGGAACTGGGCCCCAGCGGCTAGGTCCAGGCTGGAATTGGGGGAGGGGCGCGGTGGGGGAGGGGCGCGGTGGGGGAGGGGCTGGGCAAGATTCCCCCACCCCCACCCCCTTCCGGAGTGGCTGCTCGAGCCGTCACTTGAAAGGAGGCCCCGGAGCTGGAATGGGTTGGAAGGCGTCGCCAGCCCCTGCCTGACTATGAACCTCCTCGGAAGACTGCGAGCATCGCCCGAGCCACGTTTACAGTAGGAAAGACTTTCCTCCGAAAAGCACCACCCAAGCCGATTGCAATTTAGCTCCTCCCAGTACGAGTCACGAAAAGGCAAGGCGAGGCCGGTGCACCGGGAGTCCCAGGCGAGCTCGGGCAGGACCCCTGTTGCTGAGCTCCGTGAGGCGTGCCGGGCCACGGAAACCATTTCTTTTCAGGAGCAGGGGTGGCCTTTGGGACTCCTTTGGTCATGCGCCGTGTATCTCTGCCGCAGCCGAAGCAGAGCGCGCAGCTGGCGGAGAAACCGCATTCTCGCTCCTACCCGCCCGAGGGAGATGACCCGTGACCTCCCGAGTGAGGTTACCAGATCCGCAACGGGGCATCTTGGCTTCCCCAGCCATTGGGGGGTTTCCTACGAGCAAACGGGGGGGGGAGGGGTAGCAGTTGCTTACCCTAAGCTTTGTCTTACAGGAGGGTGGGGGGAATGCCTAAAAGTCACCAGCACACCTTGTTTCCAACTGGTCCTTTAAACCGCTACCCTGAGGAAGTGTTGGGGGGTTCACTGGTTCAGGAGACCAGGAAGAAGCGGTTGGATCTTCCTGCCCCCCCCCCCACGTTTTCCCACGTCGCTGCAGGCTCAGGCAGGCTCAGCACTGCCACCTGGCGGCTGCCTCTCTTGGATTGGAAGGAGCTGTCTGCATGCACCAGTTCCACAGATCTTGGAGGGTGTGCCAGGCCTCTGTCTGGGGAAACAGAGCAGAAGCTCCAGTTAATGCTTCGTATCTATCTGGCCCGTGCAGAACACTCGTTTTCTGCTTGTTCTCAAGAGTAAAGGGAAAATGTGTTGGCATTGAACGGCGTGGGTATGAAGAGCTGACTTGAGCCTGCTGGTTATGAAGGATGAGAAAGTGGTGAAATTATTAGAAATAAATGTTTTGTTTTGTTTTTTATCTCTGTGGAGCCTAACAGTGAATATAAATGACAGCTTTCATTTATCCTGCTTAATATTTTTCGAATAAGAATTCAATATATTGGTCTGGAGAGATAACTTGGCCCTTGTTAAAGGCTGTCTCACCACCAAAACCTAAGAATTACTGTTTCCATAGAGCCGCCTTCTCCTAATCCAGTTTCAATACAACTTCCTCTGCACCAAGGATGGAGTGCAAGGGGTTGGGGGAGCAAAATTAGCCCCAGTGAAGGGTGGAACTAAAAACAGGGCTAATAGCATTCAGTTTCCCAGAGTACTTTCCAGTCAACAAAATTAACAAGGCTACCCCACCTCTGTTTATTTGAACTGAATGCTCAAAGCCAGAGGGGCTCATACAATCAGTTTCTACAGCCAAAGCAAAGCACAAATCTTGGGAAAGAGTGCCAAGCCAGATTCGTGAAACTAATTTCCATCCAGGCTTTCCTCCCTCTGTGCTATAGGAACACATTAAGAAGTGGAGGTAAATCTTCTCATCCATACCCCATACATACCATTTTGTAGATGTGATGGTTTTATGTTGTGCAGGTGTGTAGGAGCAGGAGAAACACATTAACAGATATTACACTCTCATGCGGAGTGGATTGCATTTAATGGAATAAAACAAATATCTGCCTTAATTCAAAATGTGAAAGGTCTAATATCATTTCCAATAAAGACCATTAGTTGATTATTCTAAAGCAGGACTTGTTTGCAAAACAATCCTGGCTTTCTGTTCATACAACTACAAGGGGAGCCAAGGGAAGGAACACTGAGTACTGACTTACTAGGGGCCACCAAATAGCTGGTATCTTGGAAGTAGGGGGCGGGGTCAGTGATGGAGAACTGATTACAACGCTTAGGACATTAGGTAATGAGACCCAGAAACCTTTCTCCCATTATTTGGTATTAAGTCCAGTACATTCTGGTGTATGCCTACTTTACTAGTGGAAGGATGACTTTAATTAAAAGCTGTTTGTCACATGTTTTGTCACGTTTACATGCTCTAAGAACTAAAACAGTCACACTTCAGTAAGTCCAAGCAGTCAAGTATATACTCACAGACTTAAATTGTACAATGGTGTAATTAGGTCAATGGATGTAACCAACCCATATTTCACCAGTTCTAAGAGAAACATAGACACAGGGGGTGCATCTCGTAGTCAAGGGAGTGAGGAAGACCTTTTACAGCAAGTGAGTTGGTTCAGTTGGTAGGCTCCTCTGCCAAACCTGACATTCTGAGTTCAATTCCCCGTACCTAGATAGTGGAAAAAGAGCACTGACCCCAGCAAGTTGCCCTCTGACCTCCATTTATACACAGTGCCAAGCAGTTGACTCGCATACACAAATTAATTAATTAACTTAAAATGTTTTATCCCCTTTCCCTTAAAGCCTTAAAGGCCTTTTGTCCTTTGATGGCATATACTATAACCATACATCTTTAAAAATCTGTTGGGTTTTCTGAAATGCATCTAACAAAAGAATCAGGCCGGGAACTACTTTTTTTTTTTTTATATATGCTTTTAAAATAAAATCTGTGCGTTAAGCATGAGTGTAACTGTGATGGCTGATTTACACCATTGGAAATACCACCCCAATTACACCAAGACTCGTCTTTACCAAATTATCCCACATTGTTTAGCACAGATTCTACAGGGAATCTACATCTACTCTGTTTTTGTCCTAATAAAAATATTGATTTTGTAGACAATAGACCTTTTAAGATAACCCAGATGCCAGGTTGATGGCATCTTAAGGATGTACATCTGTGGGTATCAGGAAAAAACACATATGTCTTGCCCTTGTTGTACAAAATACTTTTCTTGGTGGAGGTTTTTTTTTTGTTTGTTTGTTTATTTGTTTTTGTTTTTGAGGGGGGTGCATGCTATTTTAGGATTCCCTCCTCTGGGAATTTAAAAAGGGCTGTGATGGGTAGCAAATGGTCAAAAAAAATTACTTGCTTTTACCCACAAAAACATTCTTGCCTGCGGTTGATCTTAGAGTCCCAATCAGCTGTCTCCATAGGGTATTCTTTCCAGTAAATGTCTAACTCTTGACACCCTAGGCCTCTTTCCAGCCTATGTACTCTGAAAGTGTGACAAGATAAATGGAAATACACCACCCAGCACTACTGTGCTGTGAATCCAGAGCTGACTCTAAGTTGGACTCCTCTGTCACTAGCCTGATGAAAATCAGTTTATTATCGTTTTAAGAAAGGTCAGTTTTTACTAGAACCCCAATGTTCAGATCTTGGGAAAAGGGTGATGTGTGACCAAGTTATTCTGTATTCTAAATACTCTCTGCCGTGAGTTTGCTCTTTGAGACAAGGTCTCCTGTAGCTGGGGCTGTCCTGGAATTCTTAAGTAGCAGTGGATGACCTTGAACTCCTGATCTTCCTGATGGCACCTCCCAAGTGCTGAGATAACAAACATGGACCACCAAATGGGCTTTTGATGACATTTCACCGTCAGTGACCACCCTTCCATCTTAGTCTCTTGAGCATCAAGCTGCTTTTACTAGAAGTGGCATTTGCATTAGGAAGGAACTCCTGTTAGAATTCACAGAGGGCTCAGGACACACATTAGTGGTTTATAATCACACACCCACCTGCCACTAACACAAGCCCTCTATAAAGATGCTCATGGGCTTCCGAAAGCACAGAAGAGGTGAACAACTGAAACCCAGAAAGAAATATAGGGGAGAGGCTTGAGACGGATCCAGCAGCCCCACTCTCCTTTGCCACCCCTTTTCTCTTCTCCTTGGTCTTTTAGGCCCATTTGCTTCAAGCAGCACAGACACAGGAGAAAATGGGTAAGAAACGGGGGAGGGGACTTGGGGGTGAGGAGAGCAGATAATGAACCCATCTATCCTTTGGAAATTGTGGAAAACAAACATTTAGAAAGTGAAGTAAATCCCATCCTGTATTCACCATGATCGCCCTATACAAAAATCACACAAAGTCTCTTATTGAGGTAATTATGGACCGCTGCCTTAGCGTTCCACAGAAAATCTTGTTTGGCCTACCCAGGATTTATAGGGGAGCTGAAATCATTAAATAACTAGTTAACCCCTGTTTGGCAGAAAGAGTAAGCAATTACTGAAAAAGGAAAAAGAAACTGCCTTTCACAAACAGCACAGATAGCATCCTGAAGGGATTTACACAATACACCAACGTCTGTTCTGTACCTAGAGTTGTTAAAATAATTGTGATGACAGGTGTCTAGGTACCACTTTCTTAATGGTTTTCAATATCCATTGATTTATTATTGTGGCTCCCCCCACTTACATCTCTAGCTTTAAGAAGGGGCTAAGAAAAGAGATTTTGCACCAAAGGCTGATTCTTTATTCCTGGGCTGAAAAGAACTAATAAAAATAATCACTCGGCTTTTAAGCAGAAAGCTTCCATTTACAGTATTTCGCCCTCACCCCCCCTCCAAGCCCCTTGTTATCTAACATAATGGCTAGAATACATTTCCGTCTCTCCCCTTAATAACTTCATGCATTAACATCCTCTTCACAGGAGCGCGCGTGCATGCACGCGCGCGCGCGCGCGCACACACACACACACACACACACACGCACGCACACGCACCCAGCAAAAGGAGGGAGGAAAGAGGCAGCAGAAATCTCAGCTGTACTTCTAGCCCTTTTAAAAAGTTTGCTCTGTAAATTGGAATGAGGTCAGATTTGGAGCTTCTCATTGCACGCGGAGATTATTATTGCATCGGGTTCCAAGCCAATGGGAAGGACGGGGGAGGGGCTTGGCACGAGGAAGCGTTAGTTACAGCGGCTGATTGGCTGTCTGCGAAGGGATAAAGAAGCGCGAGGCGGAATTGGGGTCTGCTCTAAGCTGCAGCCCGAGAAACAGAGTGAGGGGAAGAGGGCCGTCTCCCTCCCGGTTTCCAGTTCTTGCACGCTGTTTCTTAGAGAGTCTGCAGTGGGGGAACTCTGCCGGTAACCAGCTCCCCTTCTTGCAGGAGGGAGGGAGAAACATACATTTATTCATGCCGGTCTGTTGCATGCAAGCTTCTTGGCTTCCTACCTTGCAACAAAATAATTGCACCAACTCCTCAGCGCCGATTCCGCCCACAGAGAGTCCCGGAGCCAGAGTCGCTTTGGCTTTGCACTGCAGGAAAGGGACTTAGACGCTAGAGACGATGTCTCTTTCCTGAGCTACCGCGAGCTCTCGTGAACTGCAATCGACTGCTTCAGGGAAAGGGGTGGGGGAAAGACTTGCCCCGGAGGCGGCGAGAAACTTGCGTTTGGAAGATACTCCGGCTACCAACGTTTGGAGAAACTCCTCGCCGCGGCCGACTCCAGCCTCGGTGCCCGCAGGGAGCACTTCAGCGGTGAGGGAGGACGGAGGGCCTCGGGGACTCTAGGTTGGCGGCGGGAGGCGGCCGCCCCTGGCCCGCGCCGCTCAGGGGACCCTGGTCTCCGCCCCGGGGAGCCCGCAGGGCCCGGCGACCGCGCCGCGAGCGTGTGAGCGCGCGTGGGCGCCAGGCAAGCCGGGGCCATGGTACAACAGACCAACAACGCGGAGAACACGGAGGCTCTGCTGGCCGGGGAGAGCTCGGACTCGGGCGCCGGCCTGGAGCTGGGCATCGCGTCCTCCCCGACGCCCGGCTCCACCGCGTCCACGGGCGGCAAGGCGGACGACCCCAGCTGGTGCAAGACACCCAGTGGCCACATCAAGCGGCCCATGAACGCCTTTATGGTGTGGTCGCAGATCGAGCGGCGCAAGATCATGGAGCAGTCGCCCGACATGCACAACGCTGAGATCTCCAAGCGGCTGGGCAAACGCTGGAAGCTGCTCAAGGACAGCGACAAGATCCCGTTCATCCAGGAGGCGGAGCGGCTGCGCCTCAAGCACATGGCTGACTACCCTGACTACAAGTACCGGCCCCGAAAGAAGGTGAAGTCGGGCAACGCGGGCGCGGGATCGGCGGCCACAGCCAAGCCTGGGGAGAAGGGCGACAAGGTCGCGGGCGGCAGCGGCCACGCGGGAAGCGGCCACGCGGGGGGTGGCGCGGGCGGCAGCTCCAAGCCCGCGCCCAAGAAGAGCTGCGGCCCCAAGGTGGCGGGCAACTCGGTCGGCAAGCCCCACGCCAAGCTTGTCCCGGCGGGCGGCGGCAAGGCGGCTGCATCTTTCTCTCCAGAGCAGGCCGCCCTGCTGCCCCTGGGGGAGCCCGCGACCGTCTACAAGGTGCGGACTCCCAGCTCGGCCACCCCGGCTGCCTCCTCCTCACCGTCCAGCGCGCTGGCCACCCCCGCCAAACACTCTGCCGACAAGAAAGTGAAGCGCGTATACCTCTTCGGAAGCCTGGGCGCTTCGGCGTCGCCGGTCGGGGGCCTGGGAACGAGCGCCGACCCCAGCGATCCACTGGGGCTGTACGAAGATGGGGGCCCGGGATGCTCGCCCGATGGCCGGAGTCTGAGCGGCCGCAGCAGCGCAGCATCATCGCCCGCCGCCAGCCGATCGCCCGCTGACCACCGCGGCTACGCCAGCCTACGCGCAGCCTCGCCCGCCCCGTCCAGCGCGCCCTCGCACGCGTCCTCATCGCTGTCCTCGTCCTCTTCTTCCTCCTCGGGCTCTTCGTCGTCCGACGACGAGTTCGAAGATGACCTGCTCGACCTGAACCCCAGTTCAAACTTTGAGAGCATGTCCCTGGGCAGTTTCAGCTCCTCATCGGCGCTCGATCGGGACCTGGATTTTAACTTCGAACCCGGCTCAGGCTCCCACTTTGAGTTCCCGGACTATTGCACGCCCGAGGTGAGCGAAATGATCTCGGGAGATTGGCTGGAGTCCAGCATCTCCAACCTGGTCTTCACCTATTGAAAGGAGCGCGGCCCGGGAAGAAGGAGAGCCAAGAAGGAGGAGAGGAGAGAGGAAAACAAAAAAACAAAACAAAAAAATTAAAAAAAAAAAAAAAAAAGAAGAAAGAAAGAAGGAAAGCAAGAAAAAAGAGGAAAAAAGAATAGATGGAGAGTGGAAGGAGGAAGGGGAAACGAAAAGGAAGAAAAAGTGCATAGGGCTGGCCTGGACCACGTCCCACCGTTGGAGAAGGAGCACGGGGGCGTAGTGGACCCGTGCTCCCATCCCCCACTCTCAGGGCTGGGGGCTCGAGGAGGCGGAGAGTAGACGGGGGCGATCTTTTTTTTGTTGTTTTTATTGATGTTGGTGGTGGCTAAAAAAGCTACTTCGAGTTTCCTCCCCAATTTTGCTTGAAGAGACTCCCCCCTCCCCTTCCAACGAGCTTCCGGACTTGGTTGCACCCCCAGCAAGAAAAGAAGCCAAGCAAAGCTTCTAAAGACCGAAGGAATCTCCCCCCACCCCCTCGCCTCGGTGATTTCTTGTTTGATTTTATTTTGCCTCTTGGTCAAGAAAGGAGGGGGGAAATCCAGCGCGCCCCATCTCCTACCCACCCCCTCTTTGTATTCTCTTTGTATTTTTCCCTTTTTAAATTTTCTTTTTCTGCAATGAAGACAGAAGGCTCCGGGGTGATGTGTTTGGCCAAGGCATGGTATTAGGCTTAGGGGAGCATTGGCATGGAGAAACTCCACGCTGGCGAAGTCCCGGGCTGGCTTTCTTTCTTCCCCCTCCCCCCTCCCCCCCTTCCTTGTCCCTGCAGCTGGAGATGTGCAGGAGCAGCAGGCCAGCCTCGGAAATGGACATGGGGACCTTGTGGAAGCCACAGCAGTCTGGTTGGGGACGCAGAAGGACCCGGTGCACAGAGGGCGTTGGAGTCCCCGGGCCTCCGCCTGGGGTCTGTGCAAAAATAAAGAATTTAAAAAAAAAATTCAGAGAGGTGAGGCTACCCAGAGCCGGCGGGAGGACAGGAGACTGTGGGATGTGGTCCAGGGGCCGCGGAGTGGTTTTGGGGGGGAAAGAAATTTTTTTCTTCTCTTAATGGGAATCGTGATGGTGTTGAGTTATTTCACTGGTGGGGTTAATATAGCATGTTATCCTGTCTATCTTTGAAGATTTCTGTATAAGACTGTTGAGCAGTTTTTAAAATAGTGTAGGATAATATAAGAAGCGGATAGATGGCGCTATGTTTGATTCCTACAACGAACCGATCACCAGCTCCTTTTCATTCTTAACTCTTTAAAAGGATTCAAACGCAACTCAAATCTGTGCTGGACTTTTGAAAAACCACAATTCAGGACCAAATTTTTTCTCCGTGTGTGTTTATTCTTTATAGGTGTAATTGAGAAGACCCGTTTATTTTTACCCCCTCACGGACGCTCTATCGTTGTGTTTTTTTTTTCCCTTGTAAATGTAATCAGATGCCATTTTATATGTGGACGTATTTATACTGGCCAAACAGTTTTCTTATTTTTGTCCCCCCTTTTTTCCCTTTTCTTTTGCTTTCTTGTCTTTTGACCTTGTTTCTTTATCTTCCTTTTTATTTTCTTTCTTTTTCTTCGTTTTTTTTTTTTCTAGTGTTGTTACCCACGCCATTTTACGTCTCCTTCACTGAAGGGCTAGAGTTTTAACTTTTAATTTTTTATATTTAAATGTAGACTTTTGACACTTTTAAAAAAACAAAAAAAGACAAGAGAGATGAAAACGTTTGATTATTTTCTCAGTGTATTTTTGTAAAAAATATATAAAGGGGGTGTTAATCGGTGTAAATCGCTGTTTGGATTTCCTGATTTTATAATAGGGTGGCTGGTTAATATCTCACACAGTTTGAAAAATCAGCCCCTGGTTTCTCCATGTTTACACTTCAATCTGCAGGCTTCTTAAAGTGACAGTATCCCTTAACCTGCCACTGGTTTCCACCTTTCAACCCCCGGTCTTATAAGGGGAGGAGAGTTCAGCCCAGCACCATAATGCTTTAAAGAAAACAGATTTTTTTAAACGAATTGCTGTTCTGTCCAGAGGTTTTTAAACTGGTGCATTCACAGCAAAAAGGGATTCTGTAGCTTTAACTTGTAAACCACATCTTTTTTGCACTTTTTTTATAAAGCAAAAACGTGCCGTTTAAACCACTGGATCTATCTAAATGCCGATTTGAGTTCGCGACACTATGTACTGCGTTTTCATTCTTGTATTTGACTATTTAATCCTTTCTACTTGTCGCTAAATATAATTGTTTTAGTCTTATGGCATGGTGATAGCATATGTGTTCAGGTTTATAGCTGTTGTGTTTAAAGATTGAAAAAAAAAGTGGAAAACATCTTTGTACATTTAAGTCTGTATTATAATAAGCAAAAAGATTGTGTGTATGTATGTTTAATATAACATGACAGGCACGAGGACGCCTGCCTTTTAAGAGGCAGTTCCGTTAAGGGTTTTTGTTTTTAAACTCTTTTTTTTTCCTTTCTTTTTTTTTCTTTTTTTTTTTTTTAACCATCCATCCTGTGCAATATGCCGTGTAGAATATTTGTCTTAAAATTCAAGGCCACAAAAAGAAAAAAAAGAAAAAAAAAAAGCAATGTTTGGGGGAAAGAGAAAAAGAAAAAAGAAAAAAAAATTCATGCCAGCTAATCCTGTCCGTCACTGCCTGTCAGGTTGTTGCTATATACCTTCTGTAAATAACTTTTTTTGAGAAGGAAATAAAATCAGCTGGAACTGAACCCTAAATCTTGACTTTTGTCATCCTTATTCCTGAGATCCCTCCTGTCACTGCAGACTGCTGTTTTGTGGTGGCTTTGGAGCTAGTGCTGATACGGTTAAGCCATCTTAATGGCAAACACTAAGTTCCTCTTGGCCAGATTTGGCATGCCTGACCCTGAGTGATGGCATCAACCACGTGTGTGTCAACTCTCTGCATGCCTTCGAGGAATTCTCTCCATCTACTGTACATCAGCAGGCACCCTTTGTCTGGAAATGTCTAAGGGGGGAGGGGCAGGCTTTTCCACTCAACCCAGCTGACTGAACTTTTTAAATTTATTTTTGCTTTGTGTTTCTAAGCCACTATCTTTACACACCTAGATTTGTTTTGCACAGACCAAGAACAAATGAGCCTGTTAAATTATTAGGTCTTGTAGGAGAAAAGCCTTCAATAGTTACAACTTAGGCTTGCTTTGTTAGGTATGGGAGTGGGGGGAGGTGTCCCCTCAAATACAAAGGTCAGTAGAGTGTGGTGTAATCCAAGTACTTGAGAGGCAGGCCAGGCCGAAGGATCCTGAGTCTAAGGCCTGAGTGGACTACTTGAGACCCTGTTTCCAGAACAAAAGTTACTAAGGCCCTAAGCTCTTCATTTGTGCCACGCCCAACATGGGTGTTACTGTAAGTAAAATATAGCCTACCTGCTCACAACTGGAATAGCACCCCAAGAAGGATAGTATATAGATTTTTATAAGCACCAGACACAGCATTAGTGAGGCCTGCATGCAGCTGGTCAGAATTTCCTGTTTATTTTAGTAGATCAACAGTCTCCATGGGCAAATAGAAGTCATCCTTCCTTCCAGACGCTCATTTTCACAAATGTGTGCTTTCCGTATCTCCTAGTCTTTCAGCCCTGGAGAGAAAGGGTTAACATGCAGCATTTGGAAACAATCCATTCTAGGCAAGATCCTGGCATCCTGGGATCACAACAGAAAGAAGACTTAAAGACCAGTACTGCAAGCATTTTTTGCACAGTGAAAAGCCGGTTTGCTGGGGGTTGGCTGTGATCAACAGACACTACATACTTGAGTGAAGCTTTCAAGGGAGAAAGAAAAAAAAAAAACAACCTAAAAAAGCAATTCTCTCTCTAATAATATTGTTCCAATATCATTTCTCTCTGAGAGGCAGGATTTAGTTTCTCCCCTTTTCTCATGTAAGCTTCTGTATGTTGAGTCTTAATTTACGGGCTCTCCTATTATGGCACTACCTTGTGTGAGTGTGGTGCATTTGTGGTACTGGGGATTAAATCTAGGCCCTTGTGAATGCCAGGCAAGCACTCTACCACTGTGCTATAGATTCAAAAATACCACTCTACCCTACACAGGGACCTTGAAACGATATGGCATTGTAAATTTTTCTTTTTTTAAAAGAACTTTAGGAAAGAGTTAATCTCCTTGTTTGATGGTTGATCTTTAGGATGAAGAGAGTAACTTAGGGTCTTGGAGGAGAAAAGCCTTCAATAGTTACAAGATGAAAAAAAAAATACTTAGGCTTGCTTTGTTAGGTTTGGGGTAGGGGTTTCTCTCAAATACAAAGGTCAGTAGGGTGTGGTGTAATCCACACCCTACTGACAGGCCAGGCTGAAGGATCCTCAGTTTAAGGCCTTAAGTGATGCATATTTTTGAATATGTTTGTATTTTCGTAGGCTTTTCTGCTACACCTTGTTTATTTTTCCCTGACTTGGCATGGAGGAGCAAGCAGATGCTTTCAAATATTTTCTTTAAGAATCTCCAGGTTCAGGGTGAAAGTGTAGCAGAGCACTTAATAACTAGCATGCTTGGAGGCTCTGGGTTCCAGTCCCAGGCCCCTGAAGAAAACAAAGAATTCTGGTACATCACTCTTTTCTCTTTAAAATAATAATACTGTGTGCTTCCTAGCAGGGGTGTGGCAAATGTAAACCACTTGAACCCTGCATTCAGAAAGGATACTTACGTACCAGACTGTGCAAGGCAAAATAGATGTAGAAAACCACTTTATGGTGACTTTCAGATGATCAGCAGAAAAGAGTAAACTCCAGCTAGCTTTCCTCTGTTCTTAAGACACAGCTTCAGGCCCTCTGCTCAATCAGCAATGTGGATTCATGACACTTGTCACCGTGTCAGTTCCTAGCTGAATGCCCTGAAGTATCATGAAAAATAAATAAATAAATAAATAAATAAATAAATAGCCTTCAGACTGCTCTGGTGGGATGAGGGCCTGCAGAGGACTAGGGCTTCTGCTGACACTGGTCTGAGTGGGTATCCTGAGGAAAGAGCAGAGTTGGAAGGTCAACAACTCTGTTTCTCTGATGTATAGAGTCAGAGTGCTTAATCATAAATCGTTTGTTTGTTTGTTTGTTATTGGTTTTTCAGGCAGGGTTTCTCTGTTTGGCTCTGGCTATCCTGGAACTGCCTTGAACTCAAGGGTCTTCCTGTCTCTGGAAGTGAGTGCTGGGCCTAAAGGTACACACCCACTACTACACCGTCTCATCACAGATCATAACCCACTGAGGGATGACACAGAAGGCTTTGGAAAGCAGAGCATGGCGGTGCTGTCCATTTAAAAAAGGAAACTTCCAGAAAACCTAAGAACCCAAATCTGTTAGATTTCTCAGGGTGGAAGTTTTCTTTTTTTCTTTTTTATAGGTACTTTGAGTTGTTTTTTTTTTTTTTTTAATTGATTTTATGGAAGTGTCTGTGTGTGGTCTGCCCATGTGCATATAAGGGGCCTCTCAATAGCAAGGTGTTCGATTGTCTGGAGCTGCAGACACAGGCAGGTGAGCCACCCAACTCCATACCAGGAACTAAGTTCAGGTTCTCTGGAAGAACAGGAAGCAGTCTCAACTGCTGGAGCCTTGCTGGCTTTCCTGTTGATTGTGGTTCACAGCCCTGGCCTTAGGACTATAAATACACCTCTGGCCTCTGATCGCTTGCATTTACCCCAGCCTCTCTGATTCATCCTAGAAAACAACCTGAAAATCCATGTCGTTCTTTTTCACTCTGCCCACCATTTGAAGCTGGGGTGGCCAGCTTGTCTGTCTGTGCTTTCACCCTGCCCACCATTTGGAAGCTGAGTCAGGCAACTCGTGTGGGTGGTGTGAGCATCTTTTGATATCTGCATGGTGTTTCAGACTGAACTAACCATCATTATTACCCTTTGTCTAGGGTGAGATATTCAGTACACATGCAGCTTGTCAGGGCCCTGCCCAAAATGGTGGTGGCTCACTTCCTTCTGTCTCCACAACCAACCACTGTGGCATGAAGCCTTTACCATAAACTCTCTCAGGATGGTGGAGCACACTTTAATCTCAGCACTTGGGAGGCAGAGGCAGGTGAGTCTCTGTGAGTTCACGGCCAGCCTGTTCCACATAATGAGTTCCAAGATAGCTCCAACAACCTAGAGCAGGATTGACCCTTTAATGCCTGTTTCTTCACATTTACTTTCCAGCGAGTTCTTGCACAAAACCTGTTCTTCGAGCTTTTGGAATATATCCATCTCCCAAAATATTTGCATTTTGTGCCGTGTGTGGCAAGTAGTTTTGAATTTAGTGAAAAATCTATGTCTGAGGTCAGCCGGCTGGAGGACCGTGGTGAAGTTTCTTAGTCCTTTCAAGCCTCAGCTCTGAATCGTTCCGTAGAAGGCTATCTAACAGAGAAAGCTGTTGTGAGGATTGAGTGTGACCCCATATGTGGAACATACGCAACAATGCCTGGCAGGAATTTTTGCTCATTAAGTGCCAGCCCTTCATCTCATGACTGATTCTAAAAAGGTAAAGTCTGTGCAAGCCAACCACAGTGCCAGCAACAGAGAAATTAGCACTACAGAGCAATAAATAAGCTGTCTTCTACTCAGATCCTCGATATGACTTGAGGACAAGGCTAGGACTGGAGCCCAGTTGTTAAGTGCTTGTGAAGCACACGGGAGGCCATGAGACCCTGGATTGGCCTCCCAGTATCACAATAAGACAGACCTATTGATGCCATGCCAGTACTGGGGAAGTAGAGGCAGGAGGATCAAAATCTCAAGGCTATCTTTGGTTAAATAGTAGGTCTGGGGCCAGCCTAGCCCATTATGTGAGATCCTGTCTCAAAACAAAAAGAATGGTTTCGGAATGTGAGTGTGTGTGTGTGTGTGTGTGTGTGTGTGTGTGTGTGAGAGAGAGAGAGAGAGAGAGAGAGAGAGAGAGAGAGAGAGAGAGAGATTGGGGATTGAACCCTGAGTCTGGGGCATGCTAGGTAATTTCTCTTCCATGGATCTAAGTCCCAGCCCAGAATTCTTTTTATTTCTTTAATAGATTTTTAAATTATTGTTAGTGAATTTCATGCAAATATACAATGCAAGTTTTGATCAAATCCATCCCCTATACTCTCCCTGGCTAGGACTCTTTTAAAGAGCAGAACAAGATCACAGTCTAAGTTCTCCATATCTTCTCAGTGCAAACCAAAGTGAAAATGACTACCCTCACAGTCTGTTAGCATGATCTCAGTAGGTATACAGGCAAAAGATTGATACCACCCTTTTTACAAGGAGATGTGGAGATGATTCAGTAATAAGCCTGAGATCATAGAGTCAGAAGAGAAAGAAGGGTGGGGCTGTGGCTCAGTGGTAGAATGCTTGCCCTAGCATGTATGAGACCCTGGGTTGGAGCCCCAGCACCCAACTTAACCAGAAAAAAAAGAGAGAAGGGGCACTGGAATCTTATTTCCTGAGTCTAAGAATGAACTTAGATCTGGTTTCTCTCCAAGTATAGCGGCACATTATTCAGAAGATGAAAACAGAAAGATTGCTTAGAGATCAAGTTTGAAGCCACGTTGGCCTACAAAGTGTATTCCACAACAGTTAAGACTATTACATAGTGAGACTCTGTCTCTAGAAAACAAAAGCAAGTCAGTAAGGAGCTGGTCAGCCACATATGCCTTAATTCCCAGCACTTGGGAAGCAGAGACAGGTAAATCTCTGAGTTTGAAGCCAGTCTGGTCTACAGAGTGAGTGCCAGAATAGCCAAGGCTACACAGAGAAACCCTGTCTTGAAAACCAAACCAAAATAAACAAACAAACAAAAAAAGAAAGAAAAGAAAGGAAGGAAGGAAGGAAGGAAGGAAGGAAGGGAAAATGAAACAAAAATGAAAATTAATAAAAATTAAAAAACAACAAAAACAATCAAAATAGGTGTCCCCATTTGAGTAACAGAGAAACATAGGTTGGAGGTCTTGAGTCTTTGGTAAAGATTAGAGGTCATCTCATCCCCCACATCCTTCCTTCAGCTCTGATCCATTTCCCCAAGGATGTCTTTGTACCATCTCAGTTGGAAATGCAAGCTTAAGTAATTCATGTATGTGTCTATGAGTGTGTTTACATATTAGTTCAATAAATGTGTGTTAAAATATGAACGCACAGTCTTAATTTCAGGAGTCAGCATGGCAGAAAAGAAGAGAAATGATCGAAATATCAGGAGTGGATCTTGTGCTCTGTCATCCTAAAGGTGGGGTCAGTGTCCAGGCTGCAAGTTATTCCGAATACCTTTATGCAGAGGCTCTAGACTACACATCCCATCCTAATGAGATTGGCCGTTGCTACAGTTAACTTGAAGGGTTTTATGGTTTCCTGCATGTGTTGTTTTCATGCTTGATGTTAAAAAGAAGAAGAAGAAAAACCTCACGTCACTAAACTGAATTTCCCAGGGGGCTTTTGTATCTTCTGCAGTCTGGTTCATGCCTTAGTTATGAGGTACCTCTATGTGTGGATATCCATAGGTACAGGTGATAACAAATTTAGCCCATTTTCTTTTCTTCTGACAGTTTCCATTCAAGACAATTGGTTTAATGGAGTCTTGCCAACATGCCAGGCACAAGTCAAGTCGGGGCATGAGCTTTGCAGCAGGGGCCTGTCCTTCAACCTGCAGACTTTGTGGTGAAGGCCAAAGTTACAGCTCATTCATACACCAGCTTACTGTGCTCTGGACCTAAGGCACTCCAGTGACATCGACATCTGATTGGAAGGTTTTGCTTTTATTTTTAGTGACTCGAACAGAAGAAACAATGACATATCGTCTACTTAGCCTACTTGTTTCTTCAGTTATTTTCAATACAATTAATTCCGCTATTTCCTGCTCCAGCATGCAGTTTGGAGGGAGGGAGGGAAGGAGGGGGGGAGGGAAAGGGGAAGGGGGAGGGAAGGAAGGAGGGACATGGAAACCCTGTCTGTCAGCTTTAGTAGGCTCCTTCTGTAGTGAATGCACAGCATGTGGTGATTGCATCCAAGTAAGGGGCAGGCAACTGCTTTTCTAAGAGCTAAGCAGGCAGTGCCGGCTTAACGCATCAATTAAGTCCTGTTGTCAGTGTGGTTAATTGTCACCTTCTTACCAGTGACTGTCCTAACTCCCTCAGTTCTGGCACCTAAAACCTGTGAAAATAGTTTCCTGCAACTCTTCATCATCCCTAGGCCTCTCACTTTCTCACCACCCCCCCTTTCCCACACTCCCTAGTGGGCCTTTTATCTCTCCTGTTTGCCATTCCCCGGAGAAGGCAGACTTTGAATAATTTATCTAAAGTTCCTGGGAAGTTGTGGGGCCTGTAGTCTCAAAACACACAGCACTTTGTTCCTCCCCCAGACAGAAGGGCCAGAAGTCTGTCTTTGACCTAGCCCCTCCTCAGTGAATCCAGAAAATGAAGTAGCCCTGGAAAGTTCTCTGTGTTTCTCAAATAGTTTAGCCAAAGAGCATTCCCAAATAGTTTCTTTTAAGGTATTAGTGGGGGGAGGGGCAGAGTTGCAGATGGTAGCACTGCCTGCAATCCTAACACTCAGAACATGGAAGTAGGGCTGAGTTCAAGGTCAGCCTCTGCTACATAGGGAATTTGAGGCTTAGCTGGACTACAAGACAGTTTGTCTTAAAAAGATGCAAAACAAGGCCTAAAGAGTACTTGCTGCTCTTTCAGAGACTGGAGTTCAGTTTCCTATATTCACATGGTGTGGCTCACAACCGCCACAGTTACTTCTGTTAACTCCAGGCCCAAGGCACCAGTGTGCTCTTTGGGCCTCTGTCAATACTTGCACACACATAGCACACACACACACACACACACACTCACACACACACACACTCACAGAGAGAGAGAGAGAGAGAGAGAGAGAGAGAGAGAGAGAGAGAGA
>JANHMN010000006.1:32475403-32487453 GCA_030674055.1 Rhabdomys pumilio
AGAGAGAGAGAGAGAGAGAGAGAGAGAGAGAGAGAGAGAGAGAGAGAGAAAGATACACATAAGTTAAAAAAAACTGATTTGTTTTAAAGCCAAGAAAGAAAAATCGTGAAGGAAGAGGGAAGAGAATAATTGGAAATGAACATTATCAAAATAGTGTGCGGGACAATGTCATCATGACCATTATTTTATATAATTTATACACTGGAAACAAGATATCAAGCCAAGTATAGTGGTGCATACTTTTAATGCTAGCACTTCAGAAGCTTGTAAATCTCTGTGAGTTCAAGGCCAGCCTGGTCTACATAGTAAGTTCCAGGATAACCAGAGCTCAGAGGGGAAAAAAAATACTGACTGTTTTCCTGCAAATAAACATAAGATGGATAAGTCAAAGAAACACTAGCTGAAAAGATTTCCGGCTTCTACTGTTCCGATGATGTCATTTTATACTGATCTTCTTAAAGGTACAAGAATCTCTTTTTCTCTTCAGCCACTGGAAGTGGAGAGTTAACTAGATCTCAGAATCACAGATGTAGGTCTTAGACCACTTTCCACCCTGAAGATTTCCAGGTGTTAAAAAAAAACGCATACTGAGGATAAAAATGGGAGCCTTGCCTCAATGACCTATAGTTAAAAGTTAAACCAAATTTGGAAACGCTGATTTGTTGTTCTAATGGGGTCTTATGTATCTCAGGCTACCCAGGAGCTTGCTATACAGGCAAGTACTTCCTCCACCTCCCACTTGCTGAGATGGCAGACATTAGCCCCCATGCCCAGCTGAAGTGGCACTGGAGATCAAACTCAGGCAAGCTGTCTGCCAACTGAGCGTCATCTCCAGGCCCAGAGACAATTATTTTATCCTCCAGAGTAAGTGAATAGTTTGTTCCAGCATGCAAGTCAAAGCAAAGCATGCTGGGTGATATTTCCATATAATGAGATATATGAATCAAAAAGAAGAAGGACTATAGAAATAGCTTTGCTATTAACCTGGAAACAAAGAAGAGGGATTTCAATGCTACTGAAATGAGTGAATCTGAGGACCAAGATCCACACTCTTTGGTCTTTTTAATTTTCTTCTTCCATTGCAACTCACCAGGCTGAGTCTCATTTCTGTATCAATGGCTTCACTCTTACGAGGTTCTGTGACATCAAGGCAGAGATTTGCTCAAATCACATGAAATCATGGTTCCTTCTTACAAGGAAACTAGTAAGTATGGGAAAATGGAGATGTCATGGGACTGCAGAGGAAACAGCTTTTGAGGTCCTCACAGTTGTCAGAAGCACATAGAGCAGGTGTTCACTTAGCATCAAGATGCTGCATTGAGTGCTGCTCAGTCTCTTCCATGTTTTTTACCTTCAGGGTCCCAGTTAAGATGTGTGCCTGCCTAGTTAACTCACCCATCACTTGCCTGGTAATGAACTAGCTTCTTCGGGTGACTTTACTGCCCACTCCCAGACCAACCATGGGTGTCTACCCACTAATTAGTTGAATACATTCTTTACTTCCTGCATTATTGCTTTTGCTTTTTGAGTCCGATGGTCCCCACTGTGTTTTCATTCTTTTTTGGTCTCCATATAGTAAGGAGACCTGAGACCCTGGAGGCAGCCTTGGTTCCTCTTGTGCTACCCACAGTGTACTGTCTTCAAACACAGTAGCTGTCTTTTTGTTGGGTGAACGTATCTTTTTCCTGAGGCCCTATGTTTGGCACCAAGGTCTTGAGATAAACAGCAGGAATAAATATACCACATTCTAACAGAAATCGCCAATGCTTTTAAAGATGAGCATTGTGTACTAGAGCATCCAGGATACAACATCCAACCACAAACAGGATTTGCTTTGTTAATCCTTCCCCAGTTCAAGTAAACCTAAGACTAGACCAAGGGTGGGGCGTGGGGGACTGAGTTCAGGAGTCCCAGGGTGAGCCCCTGGTCCTTTGCTGACATCAACTGATCAGAACATCTGAAGGGAACCCTGCAAGACAGCAGTTCATAGAGATTGGCATCCACAAGAAGAGGTGCTAGTGTTCGGAGCCAGTCGTCTGCTCAGGAAGCTGCACTGTTCTGCTTGGGGTGCTGGGGAAGGGGAAGTCAGCTGACAGGGATGTTGTAGACAGCCTTTGACTGTCCGATACAAGTCTCAGTGGATCAAGAGCAACTTGGTAAAAATCTAAGACACACTGGAAGGCTGTGGAGGAGAAATGTGGGGTGCAGACATCAAAAATGGCAAGAAGGAATTCAATATGGAATCTTCTGAAAAAGAATGAAGCTCTCAGAATGACCCACACAGGTGATGTGAGAAGACCACATATCAGTGGCCAGTAGGTGTCTGTTGACTCAATCCACAGTGACAGCCAGAACTGAATTAAGTTGAGAGATAAGTGTGCTGCCTGCTCCCTCCTTGCCTTCTGGAAACACAATGGAGAAGTTAAGCTTTGGAATTGGGTGGGAGAGGGTGTCATTTCCCTCCAAGCAACTGAAATTGACTTAGGAAGAGAGTCACATTTGAAAGTTCATTCTCTCTCTCTCTCTCTCTCTCTCTCTCTCTCTCATTCTTCCTCTCTCTCTTTTCTTTCTCTTTTCCCTCCATCCCCAATATATGTGTTAGTTAAAACTAAACCCAGGGTAAGGGTTGGTTTATTTTTTATAAATGAAGCAATGTTTTTTATTTTGTGCATATGGACATTTTGCCTGCATATATGTCTGCTCACTACATCCATGGTATGCTTGAAGACTCCAGAAAAGAGCATCGGATTCCCCAGAACTGGAGTTTCAGATGATTGTTAGCCACCCTGTGGTGCTGGGAACTGAACCCAGGTCCTCTGAAAGAACAGCAAATGCTTTTAACCACAGATTCCCCTCTCTCTTCTCCTCCCAGTCCCCCACCCCATTGTTTTTAATAACTAAATGGCAGTAAAAAGTTATAGTCTCGTATTAATGTGCACTTCACTGGTTTTCCTCCCATACTGTGATGTCAGCCTGACCACACCGCTTTCTACTTTCTACCATGTGGAAAATTGGCAAAAGGTATTTTGGGCTAGACTTAAAGAATACTATGTCTCAAAATAAGAGGGCCCCACCACCGCAAACAGGAGACAGAGTCTCATTATGTAACTGTGGCTGTCCTAAAGCTCACCATGTAGACCAGGCTCGCCTCAAACTCACAGAGCTTTGCCTACCTTTTCCTCCCCAGTGCTGGGATTATAAAGGTATGGCCACCATGTCAAGCTAGGACATCACTTTTATATAGGCACCTCAGTAACCAAGATACGGCACTTTAGACAGATGAGCCCAACTTACCCCAGAACATTCCCTCACTAACCTGTTGTGCTTAAAAGATTCTGCTTTTAAAATGGAAACAAACAAAATAATCCCACTGCCTTCGGTGCCTTTTGGTCACAGGTCTTGAGAATCTGTTGGAGAACCTGCTGAAGGGTGGATTGCTTTTCCAGTCACTCCCCAGCCCCTTTCCAATCTGTGGTCTCTGGAAGAGTAAGCACCCAGGTGCACAGGTGTAAGTCAGTCTTCTTGACAGAACTGGCTAGTTCTCAAAGAATTAGAGCATTTTATGAATGAAACATAGACCCAAGTATTTCACGTTTCTTCCACGAATTTAAGAAGGAAGACATGTAAAACGGAGGCTGATTAAAGGCTTTCCAACCCTTGCTGTAACTAGCGAAGGCCTCATAATTATTGGTACAATTAAAACAAACTAAGCCTGATAAAAGACCCCGAATATCCGCATCTTGTGTGTCCTGGACATAAGCAGCCTGTGGTAGGTATCTAGCTCTGCATGCATGCAGAAACCTCCAGGCCTTTCCTTCCTTTTGGTTCACACATGGCTCTGTGTTTTTGGAAGAGAGCATGTTTCCTCCTATCTCTGTGCCATCTCTGATTCAAGCTAGTCCTTCTGAGAGTAATATTACCCAAGTGTTTATACCCTGAGCCCAGCTCTTCACAAGTGACTGCATGTTTCCTGAAACCAACCATTGGCAGCTGTTACACAGGCATTTTCTCCTTTTTAGATACCTATAATTACACCAATTATGCCAATCATTGATGTTTATAAAGGATTTAAAATTTTACACACCCAGAAGAGCCTGTCAGAAAGCTGCATCCAAGGCAGAATACACCCCACAGAGGGGCCTATTCGACCATCACAATTGCTTCAGAGAGTCCCTAAATTGAGAGTGAGCCCAGAGAGTGAGGCTTCTTGTTGGCCTGTATGTCTCAGGCAAGCTAATGCTGTCACTGAGGTAAAAATCTGTTTGGTTACCAACCACAGAACTCAATTTAACTTTTCAAAGGGAAGAATAATGGGTTTGATTCAATGAAATACGTCTTCTGAGTTTAAACCCTCTTCACTGCAACAACAGATAAGAAGGGAGGCTGTTCTGCTGTCTTAGTCTCTGCCTTCCAACAGAATGAAGGACAAAGAGCGTCCAGGTAGTGTGCCAATCTGGACCTGGAGAAACTAGCCTCCCTGACAATGATGTAATGACAAAAAAAAAAACTCAATTTGGGTATATTTGCCTTTATTTAAAGGTTTTGTTCATCATGTATTTTTTTAACCATGTATTTTTTTAATGTTATAATCTTGACAGTTAAAAAAAATGACTCCATGGGGGCTAGGGATGTAACTCAGTTGGCAGAGTGCTCACACAAAGCCCTGAGTTATAGATCCACAACGCTGCATATAGTGAGACATATCTGTCATCCTCAGGAAGGGAAGGCAGGAGGATTAGGAAATCAAGATCATCCTGAGCTACATATGAAGCCAGGCTGGGATGCATGACGTCCTGTCTCGAGACAAAATAAAATTGCCAGAGTATAGTGGCATGTTCCTATAATTCCAGTACTTGGGAGGCTGCAGCAGAAAGACTGCAAGCTAGAAGCCAGGCTGGGGCTACATAGAGAAACTGCCACCTCAAAAAAAAAAAAAAAAAAAAAAAAAAATCCACGAGGCTTAGCCTGTCTCTAAACTCTTGAGTTTAATTCTCCACAGAGCTGGGTAGGTTGATTTGCATCTGTACACCCAGCACTCAGGAGCCTGAAGCAGGAAGTTTGCCCTAAGTTTGAGGGCTACATAGGGGTTCTGGGCCAGTCAAGGATACCTAACAAGATCCTCTCTCAAAAAGTTAAAGTAAACACAGACATACACACATGCGCATGCACATGAACAGTCTACTGGGCAGAGCAGTTGTTTTTAGTTATTAATGTACATAAGGCCTAGATCATCTGGGCTTCTAGTAAAGCATGTACATGCCCAGTCTCCATACCTAGAAATTCAGATTTACCATGCTGACGTGAAATTCAGACCCCTGCATGGCTAACACCTCCTCATGGCCTTAGTTAAGCAAACATGTTTCTAATGCAGGAAAAACACATGTCAGAAATTTATTATCACTGTGTTTGAAAGCCTTTGCCTCAGAAGAGGCTTGTGTTGTGGGTTTTACCCTGTCCCATTAGGGGCAGAGGAAGTTCCAGGGAAATGGTAAGTGCCTAGGTATAGCCACCACAAGACGGAATTAATGGAATTATTCTCTGTGCTAGTCCTGAGAGAAGGAGAGGGGGAGGAGATGAAGAAGGGAGAGAGACAGAGAGATGCTTCATTTCCAGTCGGCAGCAGAATTTCCTGATAATTGTGTAGTGTTTAAAGCAGCACGTTTAAACACTTGATGTTTTTACAGACAGATCACAAATTCAAGGAGTTATTATTACAGATCTAGTTAGTGTTTTTACAGACATTTAATGTCCCTCGGAACATTACATTCCTTTACAAATCCCCCTTCTGTCAAATTCTCTAATTTAATAGGATTATCCCCTAATGGAATGCTTTAACAATATTTCTCAAGTTAAGGTCTGAGAACCATCTATTTATTATGCAATCCACAAACCATATGCCGACCTTTCCTGAAAATGTTATCTGAAGCTGCCCAGAATGCTCATGTACAGCTTTGGGCACTTGTGCACAGTTGTCGGATTAGCTACACCAAGATGGGAGAACGTAATAACAGAAGCTTGCGCTCATAGTTCATGTAGGCAAGTTCTGGGCATCGTATAGATTCCCTGCTTAGTTTGACTCTAGTCAGATCATGTGCAAATTTATCCAAGGTCATGGAAGCCAGTGAGCAACTGGAGAATGTGACCTCCTTCATTAGTAGAAACCAAGGACAGCATAGAAACAGTGCTTTGTGCCTGGTGGTAACTGGCACTCAGTGAACTACTGGGAGCTTAAAGTTTCTCTTCAGATAACTTCCCAGGCAGCTTCACCAGTGCTTTTCCTGGGAACAGGGTGTCAAGCAACCCTCCAACTGAGTCCTCTAAGTTCCTGTGAAGGGACTTTGAAGACTACAAGCTTCATCATTCAACAAAGAACCCTTGATGACATTGAGGCTTTACTTAGCTCAGCTGGAAGAGTACTTGCCTACCATGCCCAAAGCCTTAGGTTCAATCCCAGTGTCCTGTAAAGTCTATGCAGGGGCTGTACACACCTGTCTCAGTACCAAGTTCAAGATCATCCTTGGATACTCAGTGAGTTCGAGGCCAACTTGGATATACAAAATAATGTCTCAAAATAAATAAACTAACAAATTACTAATCAGAATAGGTGAGGTGGCCCCACATATGTAAAGGGGTCGGCTCCCAAGCCAAATGACTCGTGTTGGATTCTTGGGACCTCCATGTGGTGGAGGAAGAGAAGTGACACTCCAAAGTTGTCTTCTAATGTCTACATGTGGACTATGGCATTTGTGTGGAACATTCCCCCCTCCCCCGAAACACACACACACACACACACACACACACACAAATAAATAAATATGATAACTTAAAAAAAAAAACCACTACAAAATCCACATTGTGTCTCACAACACCCACATCTTTCTAAAGTCTCAAAATCTTTTTGAAAGTTGGTCATGCTTAGATCTATCTGTCCTCTACTCTGTGGACCACTTTTTCGTGGGTATAAAGGCCCCCAAAATCCTTACCTAATGTTTGTTGAACTCATTATTTGGTAGAGGTTTTGGCTGGCATGGGATGATTCTGATCCTGTTTCTTCAGAAGTGCATAGTTGTTGGCCAACTGTCCAGCTCAAGTTCATTTCATTGACACACTTGGCTAAGAGAAAGGCTTGCCTTGTGTTTGGGATTCTCTTATCTATGTCAAAGATAACTGGTCTGGGCAGCTGGTTAGGCCAGTCCTATGCACAAAGAGAGAAGGGGACTGAACCATGTGGGTCCTTTAAAGTTAGGGAGCAGAAAAGAATGTTGTCATTGTTTTCTTGTCCCCTGATGTAGAGAGGAGTCTTCACCTTTGACCACTCTCTATCTGCTTTGTCTTTATCCCACCGTCCTCCTCTTTTGTTTTTGTTTTGTTTTATTGGCTTATAGAGAGGAGGGAGGTGGGGTTGAGGGGTCAAGGAGAGAGACCCAAGTCCTGCAACTAGCAGGAAGGTGATGGTGCAGTTTTTACTTTGTAAGTTGGGTAATGTTAAGGTGCAAATTGTGTTTTTCCTTATACACATTACACACACACACACACACACACCCCTCAGTTCCTCCCCCTCCTACCTTTCCTTGGGGTGTTTTGGCCCAGTTGGAAGCTGATATTTAAGACATTTGATCTGCCTAGTGGAAGCGGAAGAAAACAGGGATGAGATCAAGGGGATTTCTGAGAAAGAAATTCTGAAACACAAGGGACAAAAGAATGAGTCACCAACACAGTCATGAGAACCTGGCCTGCTCAGGCCTCAAACAGCTTCTTCTTGTTGCTTTGATTTTTGTTGTTGTTGTTCTTGTTTTATTTTTAAGAGATATTGACAATGACTGGTTCTGGAACATTTGGGGGTGGGGGCATCGGGAACCTCTGGTCAATCTTCACTCCTGAGACTGCACATGGTGGTAGGAGTGATATTTAGGGATAGGTTCCTGAAATAAACCCTTGGGAAGGAACTATCAAGGTAAAATACTGAGGCAGAGGCTAGTCTGCGTCCTTCTCACCCCTGTGACAGAAAGGGGTAAATTCTCTTTTCAGACTCCTGGTCTTCCAGGAGTGTCTGAATAGCCAAGAGATGACCTAGGGCAAGTCTGGGGTGTGTAAGCAAGGGAGTGAGGGTGACTGGGCAATTTTCCTGCTGGACAATGGGGGAGAGGCCATTGATGAGCAGCCAATTCCTGTTTCCTTCCTGTTTTGTGGGCGGAAGGTATGGGATCTGGAGCAGCTGGGGTCAGGAGGGAAAGGCCACCAAGAGGCTGACTACAGCTTGACATTCTAAGGGAGGACACAGAGGTTCAAAACAACAACACTCATGGGCCAGTACAACTCTTGTCTCACATGTGGAAGACCCTGGTGTCCATCCCAGGTCTTGAAAAACAAAAACAGAGATTGATTTTTTTTATTTAAAATAGAGTCTCTTATAGCCCAGAGGCTCCTACATGCTGGGCAAGCAAGTAATGTACCATTGAATTTTTCACCATGTGGGAAGAAGGGAAAGATTTGTATGGTCTCAGCTACTTTTAGTCAAGTAATCTGTTACCTGTAAACAAACTCTCACCTGACAGTGGCAGAAAATCTTCACTCTGCTTGTTGACTGTTCTGTTCTGAGATTACTTCCCAGCTTTATCACCACTGAAATCAGCAACAACACTTATTAAGCTAAGCACTTATTATAGATTTACAATGTGTGTGCAGGTGTGTGTGACTCTGTGTGTGTATGTGTGTGTGTGTGTGTGTCTGAATGAGTGTGTTTGTGTGAGTGCTGTTACCGTTGTTTTGAAATAGGGCTTTATGTATACACGGCTAGCTTTGAACTCCTCATTCCTCCGCCTCCAGCTCCTGAGCTCCTGAGTACTGGGATTATCAGTTGCATAGCCATGTACACCTTATTTCATTTAATACCAGCCCCATGAGACAATTATTGTTACCCACACTTTGTGGATAGGAAAATAAAGTATAAAGAAACGAAGTAATTTGTCCCAGGTAATAGCTGTAACTGAAGCTGAGTCTAACCTGTCTGACTTTATAGCTGTCTTCATCATGCAAGAATCCCATGTTTAAAGTGTGGTTCATCTTCTGAGGCAATCATCTTTTCAAACCAGGAAGTAGCATGGGTTGTTGGAACACAATGCCTTCTCAACCACCATAACTACACTGAACGGTGTAACTACACTGAACGGTGTGACTGCTCTATGAATATCTTCAATAGTGCTTATTAGATTCCAATGTGTCAGACTTCCCAGTTGATGAAGGAATGAGAGCAGATCAAAGGGAAAGTCACAAGAGAAATAATGGGGGTGGAGCTGGGGAGAACCTGCTTATCAGCAAGCACGAGGTCCAGAGTTCAATCCCCAGCCCCGCTCTCAGAACACACACACACACACACACACACACTTACACATACAAACATTTACAAACACACAGATACACATAAACCATGTACACACAAACACAGATACGCGCGCGCACACACACATAGACACACACACCATGCATACACACAGATATGCACACAAACACACACTCACATAGACCCTATGCACACACAGATACACACACACACATAGACACACACACACACAGCATGTCTGAAAAATCTGCAGATCTTGAGTTTCAGTGTAGAAATAGAGAATGCTATGAGAATCTGTGAGTTGGTTTATTAAACGAGATTTGCCTTGGATTGAGAAGGCCCATTTGAAAAGAAGAGCACAAGACACAGTTTTACTGAGCATTGTTGTTCTCCGTGTTATTTCAGACTTACTTTTTCAGTGACCACAGTGGGTTCAGTAGGATAAAAATCGTGAATATTTCTGAAATTTACTGTGAAGCCCTGTAGTTTGTCCTTCTGTCGGTGTCAGTCTGTCTGCTCATTTGGACATAGTCCTACAGGGACTCAGGGTCAAAGCTGGGCAGACTCAGGGCCACTTCACAGCTCATACCTTCAGGTTTCCTGGAGGAGATCCTGGTGTTGAGATTGGATAATCACAAGGACGTAACTGTTCTGCTTTTTCCTAAACTAAGCCTGGGCAGGCCTGTTACAGGCCTGTCATTTTCTGCAGTTTTACTTCGTGGGCCTGGGGCATGCTTTAAAGCCCCTCCCCCAAGCGCAGGGCTCTGAATTGGGTTCAGGTTGTATAACCTTTTTCCCCCATCCTGGCTGGATCCCTGGTTTTTTGTTGTTGTTGTTGTTTATAGTTTTAGCCTTTTAAAAACCTCACTTTGACAAGGCTTCTCCCTCAGATTCCTTTGGTTTGTCTTCATGGCTCCTTCTAAAGACTGATTCTCTTGTTTTGGTTTTGTTTGGATTTTTTGGTTTTGTTTTTCTTGTTTGGGGGTGGGGTGGGGGCATTGTTTGTTGGTTTGTTTGTTATTGATACAGTGTTTCACTCTATCCCAAGCCAGCCTTGAACTCATCATCATATTCCTGCCTCTGCTTTCAGGGTGCTGGAATTACAGGCTTGCACCTGGCTCCAGGCAAGTTCTAATAATTCAGTCCCAAGGGATTCTGGTAGGAGAGTCCTCTGATCTCCCGTGCCTTTCTCATTTTCCAGGCTCTGCTCCTCTCATTGTTCTCTGACTATCTGAAATCTGCTTCCCAATCCCAGGCAGTGTGCAGAGGACTCTACCTGCCTTCGCCTTCCTTAGTAGAATAATGATGATTCCAGGAGTCTGCCTCCCACCGGCTTCCTGAGTTTCTTATCCTGTCTGTTCTACTGAAGAATCCTTTTCTAGACAAGCCACAAGAAACCCACAAGAAACAATCACCTTTCACTTCATAAGGGAAACTCACTTACTTTAAAATGAATTAAAATTTCTGGATGGATGAATATATGTGTATGTATATCTATGTGTTTATATGTGTGCGTATGTATATATATGTATGCTTGGGTGCCAATATGTGTGTGTATATGTGCATGTTTGAGAGGTCCTCAAAACCACTCTGTTTTGTTTTCTCCTCCTTGGCCATTAAGCAGAGCTAGTTTATAAGGTCAAATCTCTATAACACACCCTGAGCATAATCATATCTCTTTCCTGTTCTATGGTCCAGTCCCATAAAGCTCTCAACCCACACAGACCCTTTTATAAAATATAACATGACTTTTATTCTACCTTTGTCTTAAGCATATTTTCATTCCATTTAGAACTTTGAATTTTATTTTTAGAATAAAACCCAATGCTAAATGTGGGTTTTATCATAAGGATCACTATTGTACCTACAAGAAGCCACTGTGTGGTTTCTAGTTGCCCTAGGATCCCTCCAGGTTCTTCCCTTCTTCCTTTCCACCCTTATCAAGATGCAATGAGAGCTCTACCACCTCGGCCTCTGTATTCTCACAAAGCAGTCAGGCGTGAGGGGAGGAGGGACAGTTTTCTCTTGTCTGCTCTCCATCTTTGTGTCTAATTAAGAAAGAAAAAAAATGTTCCTGAAGTCTTAAATCCATGCCTGAATATACCTTTTATGCCCTAGATGTATATGCTTATATTATTATTAAAATGTACAAACAGGCCAGAATTAGAACAGAAAAATTGTTCTAATTTCCTCATCCTCATCATTCACAAAGTTAGATTGTTGACTGGAGGAAGAAGTCTTTGTTTAAGAGAGGAATATCTTAGCCAGGTGTGCTGATACATGCCTTTGATTCCAGCACTCAGGGAGGCAGTAGGTCTTGAGGGTAGACTGATTTTCTATAGAGTGAGTTCCAGGACAGCCAGGGATATACAGAGAAACCTTGTCTCGACTAACACCAAAAGAGAGGGGGTTGGAATAAGACCATACAACCGTGGTTTCAATATGATTTTTCTGAAAGGAAACGCTAGAAATATAAACTAATAAAGTATTGACTGTACCTTAGAGGTTAATTCTAACTTCTAGCATCCACATTTTAAAAAGACAAGCAAGGCAGGGCTTAATCGTAGGTATTCACTTTTAATCTAGCACTTGGGAGGCAGAGACAAGCAGACATATGTGAATTCAAGGCCAGCTGGGTCTAAATAGTGAACTCTGAGTCAGCCGGTACTATGTAGAGACCCTGTTTTACAGAAAGAAGAAGAAGAAGAAG
>JANHMN010000006.1:32487553-32547320 GCA_030674055.1 Rhabdomys pumilio
AAAAAACTAATGACAAACAAACAAAAAGTTAATTAGAATTGTCAATCTCAGGACTGAGGTGGAGGCAGCTAGATCTCCAGGCCATCCAAGCTAGTGAGACCCTGTCAAAAATAAAAGATACCCCCCCCTATACAACAGTTACTTATATTGATCTACATGTAGAAGATAGAAAATTTCTGTAGTTCATGACTCTCTGACATTGGACTCTGGCAGTCACTCCTTAAATCCTTCTGTTCTCTGTTCTCACCTCCTGCTTGAATCGCTCCAGTGAGGAAGAGCATGCGACTAGTGTGCCCTTATTCACTTACATTGTTTTGTAAGAATGACTCAGAAGCTGTGGGCTCCTGTGATCTAATAATTTCGTGTAATTTATGAGTTGCAAAGTGATCACTGTGTCTGCCAATTATCAGAACGGGAATCGTGTTCTAAGTTTCTCCTAATCACAGTCCATAACGGATTGTGTTAGCTGGTTTAACAGCTAATTCTGCGTGTAAGCCCAGCTTTAACCCCAGGCCTCAGTAAACCCAGTTTACAGGTGAGGCTGTTTGCACGTAAGAATTAAGAGAAGGGAAGACAGACTTGATGGCACACCCTTGTAATTACAGTACCTGGGAGGCAAAGTCAGAAGTTCAAAACCAGCTTGGGTTATATAGTGATTTTCAGGCCAGCGTGAAATGAAGAGTAAGACCCTGACTCAAAACAGGACAAGACAGGACAGGACAGGACAGGACAGGACAGGACAGGACAGGACAGGACAGGACAGGACAGTACAGAACTATTTGGGGCTGGGGTAGAACATGTATAAGTACTTTTCTTATATATTTGTCAACTAATGAAAAATGTAAATTTTCAAACTGGGCGAAGTCTCAAGCCATAAGAATTATGATGTTTTCTGTATCTCATTTGGGCGATGCAGATGAGAACTTTCTTCAGGTGTCCCTTCCCACAGTCATCTGACCCAGCCTCTGTCGAGCTCCATGGCGTTGTCTCTGTGGCTAAGCCCACTGTGTTTTTGTTTCAACAGCTCTGTGTACTACACCATTGGGTAGTGTCGATCTTGTCCCCCTGCTTGATTCGCTCAGCTTCCATGACCCTGAGTTCTCTTACTTTTTTTCCTGCTTCTCTTAGGTTCTCTGACAGCCACTCCTTAAATATCAGTACCCCTTGGTTCTCTCTTTTCACCACCTTCCATGAGGAAGAGCATGCAACCAGGATATACTTACTCATTTCCATTGCTTTTTAAATGACACGAGGGCAGTAGACTCCTGTGCTCTGCAATGGAGTGACCTTAGCTCCCTCCTGAACACTAGAACTACCAGGGCTTTTCAGACATCTCAAGTGGATCCCAAACTCGAAAATCCAAAACAAACTCCTCCAGGCTGCCAGACCACACTAATACACTTGCACACTTTTTTTTTTTAAATGGCATTGATAATTAAACTTAGGGTTTCATTCACGTTAGACCTGCACTCTGTCACCAAGCCTCATTACTACCCAGCTCTGGTTTCCCTTTTCTGATGAATGATGCCGTTATTGATTCACAGGATAGGTTATGATAAGGTGCCATTCTAGACTGTCCCTCAGCTCTCCTTGCCACCAAGTGCACAGATTCATGACATTCATTTACTTGCTCGAACTCCATTCCTTCTGCTAAGGTAGAAGGCCCTGTGCATTCCTACCTAAGATGCTGTGCAGTCATCCTTCTGGTTGGTCCCTTTTGTTTGAGAAGGCATTACGTATCTATGTTGCTCAAGCTGACCCTGAACTCTTCATCTTCCTGTCTCCACCTCCAAGTACAGGGGTTACAAAAGTATGCCATCACAGCCGGAGGTCCTGTAATGTTCTGCTCCCATTCATTCACCACACTGTCTCTTCAAGGATCTATTTAGAATACATGAAAGGTCTTCCTACTTTCTCTTGCCCCGACTCCTTCTCTTGTGGCCCTGGAACTCTGAATTGTGAAACTCTTCCTTCACAGCTGTCTGCTTGCCTGCCTTTTCCACTTACCATTGAGCTTAAAGGAAAGAGCTGTGCCTTTTTGGTTCCTGTAGACTCCTTCCTTGTCTGGCACTACTTACATGTGCTCATAGAATGTTCTACTTAAGGAAATGCCTTTATTAGACAGAAAATAAGATGGGCAAATTTAGAGGAAGAAAGAGAAAGACATATTTTCTCTTACTGTTCTTCATGTTCTTCTTTGAATGAAGAATTCTAACACTGTTGTTGTTTGTCTGTTTGGTTGGTTTTGAGGCAGGCTCTCCCTCTGGAACTCACTGGGTACATCAGACTAGCTTCAAAATCACAGGAATCCACCTGCCTCTACAACCCAGGAGCTAGGACTAAAGACGTTTGCTACCACAACTGGCCTAGGAATTCCCTGTTTTTGAATCATGTGGTGGTTTGAATGAGAAATGGCTCTCACAAGCTTGCCTATTTGGGCATTTGCTTCCCACTTAGTGCTACTGTTTGTGGAGTTTAGGTATACAACCTTGCCGAAGGAGTTACATCACCAGCAGCAGCTTGGAGATTGGATAGTTTCACCCTACTTTCAGTTTGCTGTCTCTGCCTAGTGCTTATGTGTGAGACATGAGCTCTCAGCTTCTTGCTCTGGCCACCATGCCTGCTTGCTGATGCCATGATTGACGCCTATCCCTCTGTAGCAGTAATCCCAATGAACCCTTCTATAAATTGCTTTGGTCATGATATTTAACCTAGTAACAGGAAAGTAACTAATGCAAGGTGAAATAGCCCAGATGTTGGTGACCCCGGATCTGTTTTTAAGCATCAGTCAATGTCCTCTATTGATTGGTTCTTCAATGAGTATTTATTTGCTCTGCAGAAACTCATTGTCCTCATCTGTTGAATGAGGACTGAAGTCAGCTTTGTAGTGTACTGTGAAGGTTAATAGAGACCTTTGAATCTAGCAAATATTAATAGACATGATCTTTTTCTTCTTGAGCTAGCTTACTGGCCTAAAGCCTTAATATATTATGTAATTATCACATGAGGGACACATTATTTGCCATTCTACAATACAGATTATGGAATTCAGACATCTAAAAATTGGATCAATTTCTTAAAACTATATATATTCTTTAAATACACACACACACACACACACACACACACACACACACACACACACTACCAGGATCTCAACTACTCTAAATTGGCCTTGAATTCACTATGTAGCTAAAGAAGGCCATGAACTTCTGATCCCTCTTGCCTTTGCAACCTGATTATATTTAATCCTTTAATTAAGGTAGCTTTGTAAATTGTAGAATAAACCCCATTTTATACTAATTAATATTATACAAATTATTTTATCAGTATCCTAGTATAGGGGAATTATCTACAATTTTCTTGATTATTATAATAACTAGTTGATTAGATTGGCTAGTACATTAATACGAGTGGCCTAATTTATGCCCTTCTTGAAAGCATTCTAAGTACATTAAATAATGTATGCATGAATAGAGTTAAATACATCCAGATGATAATGCATACATTGGGATTATTATGTGCAAAGTCAGACACTTTCTAATATTTCTTGGGTATATCAAACAAACATAAAGCATTGCTGATAACTCTGGAAAGTCAATGCCATTAATGTGGGAAACTGGATTAAGAAAGAGATTAAAATTCAGGTGTTACTAAAAAATATTTTGAGACAAATAAGTCAATCCAAGTAGCAAATTAGACAATTTAAATGTAAAACTATTTTTTTTTACATTGTCATGGAAGTCCTAGAACCCTTGACTGAGCTCCCAAATGTTCCCCAAACATATTTGTTTTGTTTTGTGTTTGAGACAGGCTCTCTCTCTCTCTCTCTCTCTCTTTTTTGTTGTTGTTTTTCGAGACAGGGTTTCTCTGTGTAGCCCTGGCTGTCCTGGAACTCACTCTGTAGACCAGGCTGGCCTCAAACTCAGAAATCTGCCTGCCTCTGCCTCCCAAGTGCTGGGATTAAATGAATGCACATTTTGTTTTTTCAAAGACAGGAGCTTATTGATCTCGGTCTGACCTTAACCTTGAGAATGACCTTAAACTTCTAATCCTGCTTCAGCCTCTGAATGTTAGAATAACAAGTGGATACCACCATGCTGGGTGGAACCCAGGGCTTCGTACATGGTTCATCAGTGCTTCACCAACTGAGCCACATCCTCAGCCCCAGCTCTGTCCTTTGGAGTAAATAATTGTTTGACTTGAAAGCCTTGGCAAGCGCAGTAAGCTTATTCCCTCAGTCTCTCTCCGTTTATGAGCTCCTTCACCCACGGATCCTCGGCAGGTTAAACAGGCTATACTTTGGCTCCTTTTCACAAGATATGACTAATTACTTTAAATTGCTCTGGTTTATTAAGTGAAATCCAGAGCAGCTTCTGTGCTTACCTGACATTTAGTTAATGAGCACAGTGGTACCTCCAGGAGGTTGGTGGACCTTTGATAAAGGGGTAGTTTAATAGGCAAAATAGCATATCTGGATTTCATTGGGGAAAGTGTGAGATAATCCATATATTTGAATGCAATTTAATGTAATTATATAGTAATTTTGGTTATTGCCAAAAGAAGGTGTGTCGTTTCAAGTGAGAACGGGAGGTTAACTACTTCTACATGCAATTAAAATCCGTCAACAGATATTAATTGAATCCTTACTATGCTCAAAATTCAGAGGTATTAAAACAGATACAAAGAGACACAGGACTTAGACGCTCTTCTCAAACAATGTGCACCAGCATGAGGAAAGGAATGGGAAATGTTATATGTGTTACCTTCTTAGGCGTGTCCATGTATTTTGATCTTATACTTTTGTAATCAAACTTTTATTGATCTTGATTGTAGGACGGTGTACTGGTGAGACAAAGAGAGATTAGAGCTGTTGTTATTTCACTTCAAATTCTTTACAGGACATAAGAACATCGAAGTAAAAGCAAGTTAAAGGCAGGGAATGATGGAGTCAAGTAACATTCCTCTATATTAGCAAAGCCCTTTAAAAAGGCTTTCCCAGGCCACATCTGTATATGTGGTTAGCACAGTCAGCTAGTGAGTAGTGCTAATAAAAAGGCGTTTCTACCTGTCCTGCATTGAGACTCTTTTGCCTAGCCTTGTTTCCCGTTAAGCTTTAGACGCACCATTTGCAGTGACAGTGGTTGAGATGGCTCGAAAGGTTGATCGATACTTATGTCCCCAGCACTTCACCTTTCTTTAACCTCGGCATCCACTGTAATACTAGTTTGCCCAGCTACCCTTCTCAAGTTGATTTTCTTTTTCCCATTAGCCAAAGTTATGGCTCCCTTCAGTTTTCTTCCCACCACATCTCTGTCACGAGCTCAGAAACTGGTCTTTTATTCTGAATTCTCTAAACTACTCTCTACTGCTCCCTTTCCTTCTTGAAGGATGTAAGACACTTCCTGAGGTATTATGTATACCTCTGCTGCCCCTGAGATGCTGACATGACTTTCTATGGAATACAGCCTTACACAGAAACAGAATTGAAGGCTGAAGGTGACATCCAAGGCTAAGAGCAAGAAGGATGGGGGCTACAAAAACTTCAGATAAATAAGGGTCTGCAGCTATAATTTTGGTAGATCATTGTGTATCATGTCCTAGGACCAATCCCCAGTACTTCATGGCCATCTCTGCTAGCCAGAGAGAAAATAAGAATGGGAAACAGGAGGGTGAAGGTCTCTCAGTGGCTGGCTCCTTTGCAACCATTTTCTTCTGCCAGAATAAAAATTTCTCCTCCATGGTAACTTTGAGAACCTACATCCTCAGCAGCCCAAGGTCCAGGAGGCTTAAGAAGGCTAATGTGGTATAAAGCTTGGAATTAGGTGGTTGGCCTTAGATTTCTTTTACTCAACAACCACCAAAAGACCAGGTTCAAGAGCCTGAGACAGAAGGAGGCTGGAGAGATGGCTCAGCAGTTAGGTGTGTTAGGTGTCTTCAATGCTCTCTCAAAAGCTCTGCGTTTGGTTCCCTGCACTCACATTCCAGAGCTCACAACCTCCTTCAACTCCCACCCTGTAACTCCAGTTCCAGTGCATCTGACACTCTCTTTTGGCTTTCATGGGTACTTGAAAGCACATGGTGCCCATAAACCAATGCAGGTACATAAATAGATCTTAAAACAAATCACACCCTGGCTCTGAAGCTGGGTATCTAGCCTTGTGTTTAAATTTAGCTCTGCTTTTCTGAGAGGCTAGGAGTCTTTCCTGTTTCTTCTCCTTTACCCTGAGCCTTCCTGCATAAACGAGCAGGTTCAGAAAACTCTGCCCTCACATCCATCCTTTGCTTAGTATGAAGTACTTCGGTTCTTATCCCAGCCACTATCCCTTCTGGCTGAACCATTACAGATGGTCCTCAACTTCCCATTGACCAATGTCAGGATCAAGCCTTAGTAGTCTGGAGCTATGCTAAGTAGGAAGTGGCCAGGAGCCCCATAAGCTCTGGACCTTCAGTGCTCAGCAGAGCCTTAACAGTAGTGCTGGCGGTTTCCCGTCTTCGTGGCTGGGACTGAGAACTGCATCTGCTTACCGCCAAAGCCGAGCATTGCAGAAGAAGACTAGATTATATATTGCTTGCCCAGGAAAAGGCCCAAGGCCAAAGTTCAAATTATAGTTTCTACTGAGTTGGATTTGATTTCATATAACTGTAATGTCAGCCTACAACACATCAGTGAGTGTAATTGTCTTAAGTTGGGGAAGTTTCGCATGCTCACTTTCCTTTTGGCCTTCTTGTATACTTTATACTTCAGATGGTATCTAGACAGGTTTTCATTTTTATTTGAATGTTGAAACTTGAACCAAGGGCTTCATGAATGCTAAGCTCACATTCTACACTGAATTACACCCCAGCCTTAGAAAGATGTGTGTGTGTGTGTGTGTGTGTGTGTGTGTGTGTGTATGTGTGTGTGTGTGTGTTAACAAAATCAGACTATGTTATTCCTTAATTAAAGTCCTCTAAATGTTTTCCACCACTGAGCACCAGTTCTTGCATCTATCTCTACGTGGCTTTGGGTACAATACACTCCAGCTGGAGTATTCTTTTTTAGTGCCAGCAGATTTGGCCCATTGTTTCTGCAACAAGCTGGACTTGTTCTTGCTCACTCACAGCTTGCTCTGTGGTTGGGAACACTGGCTGCTTTAGCAGAGGAACTGGGTTTGGTTGTCAGCACCCATCTGGTAGCTCACAATTGTCTGTGACTCCAGGTTCAGGGAGTCCAACACTCTCTTCTTACCTCCTTGGGCACTTGGCATGTACATGGTACACATACATGCAGGCAAATCAGTCAGATACATACAATTAAAATACAACTGATTTATTTTAATTAAAAAGGACCTCAGTTCAAATGTTCCTTCTAAGCTAGGACTTGATCTATCACCCACGACCTCCCAGCATGCCACTAACAGAAATTACCATGCTGATTTCCTCTCTTCTCAGTCACAGGTGATTTGTTTATCTCTGTCATCCATCCCAGTGCCTGGAAGGAGCCTGACATTTGGTGTAGAGTCAGCAAATATTTGTTGACTGTTGATGGAATTAGATTGCTACATTTTTTTGAACACTGGTTTCCACTGGGAGAATGAGAGTTCTTGTATATATAAACATTATAGATTCTCACATTTACTATATAAAAATGTATTATATAAATATATAAATTATGAAATATATTTAATAATTGCATTTAGCATATAATCATATTATATAATTTTATATTAAATATACTTATAGATATTATATTATTATGTAATATGTAAATTTTCATATGAAAATATATTAACTATATTATATATAATATGTATCATATATATCACGTATAAATAAAATTTAATATAATACATAAACATATATAAATATATTAAATATAATTAAATGTTTAAATATAAATTTAAAAAAATATATTTTTAATATGTTTGTCAAATTAAAGACATAAAATATTCACTATGCAGGTCAGACATATAGATTTATGTATTTATAATTATTTTTATCCCTACTTTGAGAATTCGATGCATATATATATATATATATATATATATACAATGTAGTTTAACCTCCACTGTCTCCCAACTCCTCCTAGACTCTGGTAAATACATATATTCACATATGTTTTCTGCATATTTCTACACGCATGTATATTACACATGTATAGCTCATGGATCAATGTCATAGATATATGTGTGACATTTTGGGAAATACCTATATCAACCAATATTCAAACTGCAATAAATGGTCTCAGTTCAGGTTAGTGTTTGTCAACTTGACATACCCGTGAAGAGGGACGTTGGATTGAAGAATTGCCTAGCTCAGATCGTCCTGTGGGCGTGTCTATGGGGCACGGACTATAAACTGCATCAACTCTCTTCTCTCCAAGTTGGTCCAGTCAATGTTATCATAACAACAGAGATGAAAGCTAGGACACCAGCTGCTGTGTTTCTCATCCTGCTGGCAAGCTTGGACACTTACATCTACTCAGCTAACTTTGCTTATTAGTGTTTTTGTTTTATTTCTTTTCATTTTGTTTTCTTCAGTAATTTCTTTGAAGAATTTGCTGAAAATAGTTTTAAAATTATGCTGCAGCCACTTGACTTAAAAAAAAAAAAAAGACTTGTAAGTATTGTTCTCAAACTAGAAAGCAGTGATGTAGGGAAGGGAAATCGTTTAGTAACCCACTTTAACTGTGTGCTACAGGGCAACCTAACCAGTTCAGAAGACCAGGAGTTCACTGCTGAAGACAGTGGGGAAAAGAAAATTCATTTAACAGATTCCTAAGGCAGTCCGACTAGGGATTAATTCTCAGGATCCCATCTTTCCTTCCAAGGCCATCACCCATCTTTTGGGTTTTTCATTCAATTTTGTCTTGTACTAGCAGCACTTAGTTACATATATGCTTTCAGGAGGCTGAGATCCACCTGTGTGTGCCTTCCAAGTGCTAAGATCAAGGGTCACAGTGTTAGGAAGGTTGAGAATCTCTGCTATAGAAGTTTAAAACATACTGATTTCTGAAGTAACAACCTGGTGGATTGGAAACAGTCCACTGACTGGCAGGTTGGCCCCTGCACCTGACTGTGAGTACCAGAGAAAGGACACAGGCTGGAGAGAGAGCCAGACCTATGAGGTGGGACTCAGGTGGGATATTCCTTTGTATCTGCTTTCCATTTCTGCTCCCTCAAGGTCAGACCTTTCTTGACGAGTCCAGTATAAGGATATAAGTGAATTCTTTGTTTCTTTGTTTGAGGCAGGGTCTCTGGTAGCTGAGGCTAGGCTTCAATTCAAACGTAGCCAAGGATGACCCTGAACTTGTGATATTCCTGCTTCCTGCTAGGATAACAGGCAAGGTTCCTCAAACCTGGTTTACATAGGGTTCAGGCTCAAACTCAGGGCTTCCTGCATGCCAGGTAAGTCACCAAACTGAGCTGTATCTCCAGCCCTAAATTGTTTGCTTATCAAGTTACAAAACAAACAGATATGTAAGAAAATAGCAAAACAAGGCCCATAAAGTCTGACTGAGGTATTACCTATCGGCTGTCTGTCCTGTATATGGCTCAAAGTCTCTTAGAAAATGAATCTGAAAAAGCTTGGTTTTTTGACTTTAGTATCAAAAAAATTCTCTTCCTAAGAATCAATATGCTTCCTCTTATTTCTTTAATCAAAACAATGAGTGTTACATAACACATCCTGTTGTACAGCTCATGGTTTGGTGGTGGGAAGAATGGGGACAGATTTGTTCACAGCAGTTATATTGGTGTTTGGGGTGTCAGTTTTGTCTCCCCCACCCCCATATTTTACACTTTGAGTAAGAAACAGCCTTTGGAAAAGCAAAGCTATAATTGCTTTTTTAAAAATATTGTTTTTATCCAAGTGGCAGAGGCAATCCTTCTTGGATCTTAAGAAGGTTCTAGAACTGTGTTGAGGCTATAGCTCACTGGTAGAGCTCTTGCTCAACTTGGGTGAAGCCAGGAACTCAGCACAACAATGGAGTAAATTCATGCACAATGAACAGAAAATAGTCTCTTCCAATTTCCTATCTGATATTCCTGATGTCTTCTAAAACTTTGGAATACATAAAGGATATAAAAATAGAGATGTAATGGGGTGAAGATGGGGCCTGTGTAGATTCTAATGCCACTGAATCTGAGACTGAGATGGTTAACAAGGCTCATTCAGAGACGGTTCTGTGTGTTCTTTCTGGCCATGGTTGGTAGAGTATTGGAAATGGACCTAAATTTGTTCAGGATATGAAATAGTCATGACTCATCTCACTGTTTTGAAAGGGTTGTCTGTCCCAGTTCCTGGAGAGATGCTATTGTCTGCCTGTTCCATCAGAGAGGAAAGCTGACACAGAATGGATTGTGTGAGAGGCCCTGATTTCTGGTCATAGAGAAGGAGTAGAAACCACAATGTCACCTCAGAGGCATCCAAGAAAAAGTAGGGTGGAGCAGGGACTCGAAAATACCAGGAAGCACAGTCCTTGCCTGAGGCTCGCTCAAACCTGTCTTCCTCCAGGCAAGGTTTGGTTTTGTTTCCTTAAGGAGTGTAATGACCTCACCTTCATGAGAAGTCCAGTGTGCTTCCAGTCCGCTGTTCTCTGAGTAACTGCTGCCGGTTTAGCCAGGTGGTCTGGGAGGATCCCGGTGCCTGAAGGTGAGGAGAGAGGTGAGGACGTGAGAGCCCAGGGCGCCATGCTCACTTGGTAAGGCAAAGAGCACAGTGACGTAGCACAACCTGGTTGCAGTGTGGAGTTTATTGCAAATTGAGCCGATGTTTGGACTTGCAAACCGTCCTGAACTCTCTGAGTCAGGAGTGAAATCACAGTCATCTGTGAAGAGAGGCTGAGTGGGGAAAGGCATTCCTGAAATACTTACCTGGATTGAAGTTTTGGCCGCTTGCTCATCTATAAAAATACGAGTGGGAATGCACTTTCGACATATATATTAAAGTTACTTTCGGGACTTGTTTGTGAACTCTTCCCACACAGACTGTCGATTTTACTGGAAAGAACTTTAAAACGCAGCTGATGGTGTTGATGTGTGACTGTTGTCTCTGTAAGAGGTCTAGGAAGAGGACTGCTGCGAATTTGAGGCTAGTCTGAGCTACCAGGTAAGTTCTGAGCACCCTGCAGTACTTTGAATAAAGCTCTGTCTCATATTTTGGGAATAGTGAGTTTAAAGCCAGCTTAGGATATGTGAAGCCTTGTCTCTAAACAAACCAAACAAACACAGATGACTGAAGTCAATCAAGTATGAAGAAATTACAGTCCACATGTAACTAATGAGGAAAAATGAGATCATGTCTATTAGTTTCCTTCAACGGGAGAAATCCCTGCTCTTTTAGCGATTTCTGGAATTCATCTGCAATGGTGTAACAAGATGTCCTGGCTGCTAGACTAAGCATTCTAGTTTATTACACACACACACACACACACACACACACACACACACACACTTATGACAGGACTAGGACTTGCACTGGCAAGATGGCTCAGTGAATAAAGGTGCTTGTTAACAAGTCTGAGGACCTGAGTTCAATCCCAGAAGCCCACAAGATAGAAGAGGAGAACTGACCCCCACAACTGATCCTCTGACCGCCACATGGACACTGTGCCCCTGATGTGGATGTGCATACACAGGGCAAGTAAATGAATCCATAAGGAAATAAGTGTAATTTTACATTTTAAAAGTATATGGTAAAGGCTATGGGTTCATTGAAGTAGCAATGCTGCTTGTTGTAAAGAAAACAAAATATCCACAAAACCCTGGCACAGAGGTGACATGTGAGCAGAGTTTGTCCTCACTATATCAGTAAGAAGCTGTAATTAACAGGAACGCATCTGTTGGGCAAGAGTATCCTTTATGTTTTGGAAATAAATTTTAAATTAGTACAAATGAATATTTGGCCATAACTCTAAAATGTTTGTATTTCAGAAAACTGCCAAGTATATTGGTTAGGCCAAAGTTGACTATTCTATTTCTTAAAAATATATATAAAGAAATAAGTGCATATATGTATTTAAATATGCACACACGTTGAAGCCAGGCATGGTGGTATATACTTGCAACTTTCCCATTTAGGAAATAAAGGCAAAAGGTTCAGGAGTTTAAAACCAGCCTTAGTTACAGGAGACCCTATCCTAAAAAGAAAAGAAAAAGAAAATGTCATTTGATATGAGAGCACTTGTAAAGCATGCATCATGTATATATGATCTGGATAGTAAAAGTAGCAAAATGATAATTGTCCATTCTGGCCATGATATGAATTATCATATTAATAACTTTAAGCTTCTCTCTTTCTCTGCCTACAACTCAACTTCTGCCTTAGTTATTGTTCTATTGCTGTGAGGAAACACCTGGTGCTTGCTTATAGCTTCAGAGGGTTATCATCATGGTACAGAGTACAGCGGCAGTCAGGCAGGCAGGCAGGTAGACAGCAGGCAGCAGGCAGGCAGTAGGCAGGCAGGCAGGCAGACAGGCAGACAGGCAGGCGGACAGGCGGACAGGCGGGCAGGCGGGCAGGCGGGCAGGCGGGCAGGCGGGCAGAAGGGCGGGCGGGCGGGCGGGCGGGCAGGCGGGCAGGCGGGCAGGCGGGCAGGCAGGTATGGTGCTGGAGAAATCTCCAAGAATCTCTCTCTGATTTACATCTAATCCACAAGTTCCAAACCAAGAGAGAAACATTAGGCCTGGTGTGGACTTTGAAACCTCAAAGCCCACCCATGGCAGTATATCTCCTCAAACAAGGCCATACCTCCTAATCTTTCCCAAACAGTTCCAGTTAACTGGGAACTGAATAATCAAACATATGAGCCTATGGGAGCCATTCTCACTTAAATGAGCACACACACACACACATATAACATCCAAATTTAAGCATCAATTTAAGATGTGTGGCATATATGTATGTATGAGTATGTGCAAGTACATGTACATACAGAAGCTAGATAAAGATGTCCTTCTTTATTGCTGGGCAGTGGTGGTGCACACCTTTAATCCCAGCACTTAGGAGGCAGAGGCAGGCGGATTTCTGAGTTCGAGGCCAGCCTGGTCTACCAAGTGAGTTACAGGACAGCTAAGGCTATATAGAGAAACCCTGTCTTGAAAAACCAAAAAAAAAAAAAAAAAAAAAAAAAAAAAAGATGTCCTTCTTCATTCTCTTGTAACCTTATTTTTTGAGGCACAGAATCTCTCTCTGAGCCTGGAACTCATATCAGACTTTGTATGGATGCTGGAGATGCAAATTTAGATTCTCATGTGTTTATGGCAAGCCACATCTCCAGCCTGAGAATTTAATAATATTTTATATTTGAGTTCATTTATACCTTGGCATTAGTTTGACTGTTCAGGTATTTTGGTATAAAATACTTATTCAGTGAGAAATTATGAGTTCCCAGAGAAATTGTTTTCCTTTTATGTTCCTTCTTCTCTGGACAGTTTCCCACTTGGGTGAAATATTTCATAAGCAGAGGAGAAAAATAAGAACTTTCTCTACAAATGAATTCTAGTGTTTCCAGTAAATCTTCTCAAACATTTGTCAGAACTTTTCTTTCTTGTTTCAGTGTTGCCTAGCAACCACAGGATGTCTATGGCCAATCCACCTCATCAATAGGAGTCACATGGCAAAGCCTCAGTGTGTGTGTGTATCTCTGTGTGTGTGTGTGTGTGTGTGTGTGTGTGTGTGTGTGTGTACGTGCTCCTAAATAGTAAAGGTTTTCACATCTGCTTTGCAGTTGACCCTGTCCTATGCCACATTTGTTTGCCTGATGGCCATGAAGGGTGTTGGATGCCATGGAACTGGAGTGAGTTATAGATGAGTGTAAGCCACCACTTGAGTACTGTAAATCAAACACAGGTCCCCTGAAAGAGCACCTAGGGCTCTGAAATACAGAGACATCTCTCCAGCCCTGAAGATTATGTTCTAGACACATTTTCTACCATAGCTTTATCATTTTCCAGACCCTTAATAGCTTTATATAATTACTTAATTCTGTAGTCTCGGACCCTTATGAGTATAACGTACCAAATGTTTGTAACTTCTCAGTGGATATATTGTACTGAGATCGATCTCTCCCCACCCTTTTTCTCTCTCTTTTTCTCCTTCCTTCTCTCCCTTCCTCCTTCCCTCCCTCTTTCCTTCCCCACTTCCCTCCCTCCCTCCCTCTTTTCCCCCTTCCTCCCTCTCTGTATCTTTCTTTGAGACAGGGTTTCATGTAACCAAGGTTGGCCCTATTAACTCAACTTGTGTTTTGTTGCTGTTGTTTTGTTTTTCTTCTTAAGACAGGGTTTCTCAGTGGCTCTGACTGTCCTGGAACTCACTTTGTAGACCAGGCTGGTCTCAAACTCAGAAATCTACCTGCCTCTGTCTAAAAATATTGGAATTAGAGGTGTGAGCCATCATGTCTTACATCAACTTTTTACACATACTTGAGAATGACCTAACACTTCTGTTCCTCTTTCTCAAGTACTGGGATTAAAGGCTCAAACCTCCAGCTAGGTTCCATGTGACCCTGCATTTATGTGTACATTTTTGCAAGCTAAGCAAAAACCCAGCCAACTAGGCTACATCTTTCCCTTTTTTAAATAAGTGTTTTGACATGGTCTTATGTAGCCCAGGTTGACCTAGGCTTTAACATTTAGGCTTGGTTGACCTTGGATTCCTGATTCACAGCTGGGACTGGCAAAGAGTGTCTCTACCCTTCTCTGCCTTGGATTATCCATTGTTGCATTTTGTTTTTGGTTTTGTTTACATTCCTTTTAATAATATATGTATGTGTGTTTCTGTGTGTGGATATGCCACGTGTCCGTAAGAACTGATAGAGGTCAGAAGTTTCAGATGCCCTGAAGCCTTGCTGCCAAGAGTCAAACTCAGTCCTCTGAAAGAGCAATATGCACTTTCTACCCATAAGCCATCTTCCCAGCCCCCACTGGTGTGTATGTTCCTGACTGGCATCTCAGTGAACCAGGGTGTGTACTTGGAAGTCTTAGGTTTTACAACCATAGACCTCATTCATCATGAAATTCAAGTGTCTTCAAAGAGAATGCCAACATCTGGCCTGAGATCACTTGGGTTCTTAGAAATGAGTTCTTGTCAGCAGCAGAGAATTATCCTTCACCTTCCTGCTTCTCCGGCCCACATGCTGTTTTTCTGATATAAAATACCTTCTAAGGCCTGTAGGGTGCCCATCAGCAGTACCGATAGTTTAGAGGCAGGAGAAGTACTTGATGCCAGGAGTTCAAGGCCAGCCTCAGCTCAGCATCATAGAATCTATCTAAACAATAATAATGATATTGATAAAAATTTTTACTAATTTGTTTTTGAAAGGGTCTCACTGTGTAGCCCTGAAAGGAATTTGCTGTAACACTGACTGGCAGGGAACTTGCTATGTCGACCAGGCTGGCCTGGAACACACAGAGGCCTCCTGAGTTCTGGGATTAAAAGGTATGTGCTACCATTCCCTGAAAGAGTTAAGCCATCTGTGCTGGGAAGAGGGAACTTCAGTTGAAAAAAAATGCCTCCAAAATGTTGGCCTGTAGGATAGTCTGTAGGGCATTTTTTTAATTAATGGTTGTTGGGGGAGAGTCCAGCCCACCGTGGGCAGTGCTGCCTCCAGGCGGGTCGCCCTAGGTTGTTTATAAATCAGGTTGAGCAAGCCAAGAGGAGCAAGTCAGCGGGCAGCATTCCTCCAGAGTCTCTCATTTAGGTTCTGACATCAGACTTCTGCCTCTATTTCTCTTCTGGATGGACTGCAAGCTGAAACAAACCTTTCCCTCCTCAAGTTGCTTTTGGTTGGTGTTTTATCATAGCAAGAGAAAAGAAACTAAGATATCACCTTTATTTGTTTTTTCAATATTCATCTGTCCGTGCCCTCACCTTCTCACTAGTAATTGAGCAATAGTTTCCCAATCAAAGACCATTCCTTTACCGTCATTCTACTTCCTGACTTAACAATAGCAGGCACAGAAACGAGACTCCATGCCCTCTGACTTATTTCTTTTCTTCATTGTTCCAGGTACTCCAATGCTGATAAGAACCTGCACCTCATCTTTTTCCTGATAATCAAGGAAAAGAAAATGATCCATTTTTCCAGTTTGTTTTGTCATGTCTTTTTTTTTTTTTTTTTAATGTACACTGATGTGAGGGTATTGGAGCTACTGGAACTGCAAATACAAACAGTTGTGAGCTGCCTGGTGGGTACTGGAAATTGAACCCAGGTCCTCTAGAAGAGTAGCCAGTGCTCTTAACTGCTGAGCCATCTCCCCAGCCCTATCTTAAGTCTTATTAAGGGGGAAATCCACTCTTAATTTGCTAAGTTGTTTATTTTAGCATGAATAGATCTCAAATTTGAATAATTGCTTTCCTGAAGTCATTAAAAAAGAGATGATTGGGAGGGATCCCTTTTACATAGTGATTGATCAAATCCCTTAGGTTTTTCCCCCCACTTTCTAGTACTAGATGGTTCTGTGTCTCCTTGGGGTATGCTGTATTTCTTTATAACTTATGACATTCTAAAATACAATGATAAATTAACCTTTAGAGTTTTTCATTAGGGTTTTTAGAACACTGTTGATAAAGAAGATTAAACTACAAGTTTTTCCTGAAATGGTCCTTTGTCAGTTAGGATATTAGGACCATATCATGTTGCAACAGGCAGGGGGGACCCACTCACAGTCTCCAGTTGTGCAGTAGTTTGTAAAAGGCAGAGCTTATCTTTTTTCCTCTTTCTTTCACTTAGAAAAAACTCACTGTAAAGTTGTCTGTCTCCAGGACTGGAGATTTGGCTCAGCAGTTAAAACCCCCTGCTGCGGGCCAGGCAGTGGTGGCACAGGCCTGGAGCATTTGGGAGGCAGAGGCAGGCAGATTTCTGAGTTCGAGGCCAGCCTGGTCTACAAAGTAAGTTCCAGGATAGCCAGGACTATACAGAGAAACCCTGTCTCGAAAGAAAAAAAACAAAAACAAAAACAAAACAAAACAAAAAACCCAACAAACCCTTCTGCTCCTGCAGAGGACCTGAATGAGAGCACCCATGATGGGTGGCTCATACCTACCTGGAACTCCAGCTCCAGAGATGGTTGAAACCTCTGGGCTCTGTGTGGCCTTGACTCAAACACACAGACCCACACACAAACCCATAGGCATAACTAAAAAACAAAGAAACAGGCCCCAAAAGATGGCTCAGCAGTTAAGAGCAGTGACTGCTCTTCTAGAGGTCCCAGGTTCAATTTCCAGCACCCACATGGCAACTCACAACTGTGTATAACTCCAGTTTTAGGGGATTCATAATTCTCACACAGATAGACATGCAGGTAACCATCAATGAAAATAGATAGAAATAAATTATTAAAAACACAAATAAAAATCTTTTTAAAAATCATATGACTCTAATATCTTTGTGTCTGCCTGTGCGTGTGTGCATGTGTGTGGTTTGGACACAGGCAAATTCATATTATTTTTTCTTCTTGAACCAGTTTGATGTATTTTCAAATGGTTTTTGGTTTCATAGTTTCAGATTCACTGACATAAGATCGTGCCCCATATTTCCCCATGATTAAATAAGAACCATTGTGACACACATCACTTCCTGTCTCCTCAGCATCGGGACTGGATAGGTCTCTCTAGCTGAGTGTTCGACAGTGTCTGTTTTCTGTTGCATTTATCCCCACTTTCCCCTCACACTGGATAAGCTGTGCTGGCACTATTTGTTCTCATGACTTTTCTGCCCCATTTAATTCTGATACGTTGGTCAAAAATCAAATGACCATGTAAGTGGGAGTTTTGACTTGTTTCATCCATCTGGTTATCTCTGTTTACATTAATACCACATAAATTATATTTTATTTGTACTGAGGGTTGAACCCAGAGTTTCCCTTTAAGCAAGCACTCTACCAATGAGCCAGTCCCAGCCCTGGTCTTCTTTTTACTTTTTATTTTGATATAAAGTCTCAGTAAAATTTCCAGGCTGACATACAATCCTCCTGCCTCAGCCTCTGGAGTGTATGGGATTATAAACCTTGGGTATAGCCTCAATATCATAAAAGAAGAGAGGAAGAGAAAGAAGAGAGGTGGATGATAAAGTGAGGACATGGCCTCCTCCATGGTGTGGCTGAGGGGACAGTTCTTACTGTACATATGAGGAAGAGTACAGCCAGAGGTATCTGGGTGAGCTCAGAGCAGGGAGAGAAAGCAGTAGACTGAACCAGGCCAGGAGTGGAGTCAGAGGAGGGGATGGGAGTGAGAGAAGAATAGGAGAGAGAGAGAGAACAAAAAGAAGAAAGAGAGAGAGAGAAAGGGAGGCAAAAAGGGGGGGGGGGAGCCGAAGAGAACCAAGAAAGAGCCAAAAGGACCAAGAAGCTAAGAGAACAAAGAGATTGTATGACCAAAATGGCAGGGAATGAGAAGAATGAGAAGCCCATGAGCTGGAGAAGCTGAAGGTAGGGGGTGCATGAGAAGAGCTGAGAGGAGGCAGGAAGCCAGTGCCACTCAGTAACAGGTACTTGGCCGCCTCAGAGCTGGGAGGCCAGCATGCTTTTTGGTATGCTAATAGGCACCACAGTTAGCCATTTGTCCTTGGGAGCTGACCAGAAGGAGGAAGGAAGAGGAAGGAAAACAGAATAAAGAGGATGACTAGGAAGCAATCTCTAGGTTTTCCCCTAACATAATATTGTCATTGATCACCTGGGAATGTCACGTCATGCTCCCCATCACATTCACTTTTCACTCCTTCTGTGTCTGCTCCCCTCCCTTTTGACCTCCCCCCCCCCCCCAAAAAAAATGGAATAAAAAGGAAAACAAAACGGAGTTCATTTTGTGCTGTCCAAATACTTGCTGGAGCATGGTCAGACTCCCAATGGCCAGTCCCATACTGAACACTGGGTCCTCCACTTGCACCCCTCTTAACGTGAGCGTGAGTGCGCATACATGCACATGCACAGGCACACGCACATGCACGCATGCGCAAAAACCAAAACTTGAGCGGCACAAAACATGGTGGCACATTCCTATAATCCCAGACCTTGTAAAGTGGACGCTGAAGAATCAGGAGTTCAACGCCATGGCTAGAAAGTAAGTTCAAGAAAGTGAGTTCAAGACCAATCGAAGGTATGTGGGTCGCTGCGTTGGCTCATATTACGATCTTTTGACACAAGCTAGAAAGAAGAGAACCTCAATTGTGAAAATGCCTCCATAAGACCCAGCTGGAAGGTACTTTTTTAAGTTAGTGATTGATGGGGGAGGGCCCAGCCATTGTGAGTGGTGCCATCCCTGGGGAGGTAGTCCTGGATTCTATCAGAAAGCAGGCCGTGGGGAGCAAGCTGGTAAGCAGCACTCCTCCATGGCCTCTGAGTCAGGTCTTGCCTCCAGTGCCCGCCATGTGTGAGTTCCTGCCAGATGTCCTTCCGATGATGAGAACTGATACTGAAATATAAGCCAAGTAAACCCTTTCCTCCCCGTGTTGCTTTAGTTATGGTGCTTTGGTGCTTTTGCCATAGCAATAGAAGCCCTAACCAATACTATCCCAGGACACGAGAGAAAAGGGCTGGGCCAAGGGAGAAAAACCAAAACTCATGGTTTTTCTAACATATTTTTTTCTAGTATAAAATAGAGTTTATTTGGAGACATGGGAAGGGGGGTTGAGAAGGGAGAAGAGTCAGAGAAAGAGAGGGGACAGAGGAGAGAGAAAGAGAGAGAGAGAGAGAGAGAGAGAGAGAGAGAAGGCTGCCTGGGAATGTGGGGGGTGGGGGTGAGGAGGAAGAAAGGGGTCAGAGAAAGAAAAAAGGCAGAGAGTCGGAGAGCATTTTTAAATTTTTAAATTATGTTTATTTATTATGTATTTACTCTGTGGGGCATATGTGTATGGGGGTACATTCATGCCACAACATGTATGTGGATGTCAAGGACAACCTTCAGAAGTTAATTTTCTTGTTCCACCATAAGGATTCCAAGTTCTGAACTCAGATCCACAGGCTTGGCTTGGCAGGTGGCATCGCTACCATTTGAATCATCTTTCTGGCCTGTTTTAATATATCTCATGTTCCATGTTGTGTATGATGTGTATGTATGTGTGTATATGTGTGCATTAATATATTTGATTGTATGTTTTCCAGTATATATAAATTATGATTATATTGCTTATCCAGAAAATGTCAGGTTCTAGAACATCTCATTAAAAAAATCTGTTATAAGTCTGGTGGTGTTGTGGTGCAAGTCTATAGTCCCAGCACTTAAAAGGATGAGGCAGGAGGATTGCAGCCTGGTAACATAGTAAATTTAGGTCACCCACAGGTACAAAGTGAAACCGGGTCTCAAAAGCTGAATCATCAATATCATTATCACCATTACCAACACCACCATCCTCAATATCTCTGTCCTGAACTCTGGAGATACAAGGATTATTTAACCTATAATCTGTGAGCCACATGCTGGCCATTCTGGAGTAAGTCTGGAAGGGAATCAGACAGGATATAAAAGGCTAACAAGCAGCACCCCTCCTTTGGATGGGGTACCACACAGGCTAGCATCACCAGGAGTGGAAGACAAATGAATCTTTCCACTTATTTCTGAATAATCAGAATTATAATTAATTATAGCAAAATATCCCTCAGCATTCAGAGAGGCATTCCACAAGGGACGGGAAGTATGGACCACAGATCGTGGCTTCATACTTACAACTAGTGACTTTAGTGTAAAACTTAAAAACAGCAACTCAAGCAAGTTCATTTGGGTTTGAATTCTAGACGTCTTGTTTTTGTTTTTCATTTCTTTTGTTTTTAAAACAGGCTCTTATGTAGCTCGGGCTAGCCTGGGACTCACTATGGAGCCCAGACTGACCTTTACCTCGTAATTCTCCTGCCTTACTAGAGTCTCATGTATTCCAGGGCCAACCTCAAACTTGCTGAGGAAGTGGCAGCTAAGGATGGTCTTGAACTTCTGATCTACCATACTCACCTCCCAAATCCTGGTGTACCCCACCACACCAGGTTTGTGGGGTGCTTTAAATTCAACTCCAGCTTTCCTATATGTGAGATGAGCCCTCCTAAGGGAAGAAAGATGTTTCTCTAACTTTATTTCAACCAAATCTTCCATAGATAGCGAGCCTCTGTCAGGCCAGGCTACACAAGAGTAAGCACCACAGGTTCTCAGGGAGATCTTACTCAGTTCCTGGGATTGATTTATATCCTTTTAATGTATTAACCTTCGTAAATGAACTTGTGTTTCAAGCGAGTTTGTATTGATTTACCTAGACTGTTTCACTCTGTCCTCTGTGTGACCTGGGCCATGTATGTTTCAGAGTGGACAGGACAGAGTGCAAAGACAGAGACTTACTAGGGAGCAAGCAGATACAGGGCTAGCCTGGGGTGCTGGGAGTCAAGACTGTGACATAAGGATGCTACCTGGCCAAGCTTACTGACAGCTGCGGTTTGAGGTCAGAGGCTGCATCATCATGTGCCCCTCAGAACGTCAAAGCAAGCAGACTTATTTGCTAAGGTGAATTCTTTTTTAAAATATAGCAGCATAGGAAAACAATAAGCTATTAACCAAATAAAGAACATTCTCCTCTTTCCTCTTTTCCCCCTCTTCCTATTTCCTTTTCCCCTTCCTCTCCCTTAATTTCCCCTTCCACTTCCTCTCCCCTGTCTTCTTCTGTAAATCTGCTTATACGCATTTATCCATTCTTCCTATGGCCTGTTCCACTGAGAGACATCATTAACCTTGTCTATAAAAAATTACTATGCACAGATGATAACCATGTATTTCTTCTAACAATCTCAAAAGTGTTTCCACCTCTGTCTTCCTGACCGCAGAAGCCAGGAAGCATCTTCCCTCAGTGTCACAAGTTCAAGGAATTCAGGTTCAATCCGAGGGGAGGCAGAGCTGGAACCTGGGATTTCAGGATCCAGTCAGAGTTCACAGCCTTGCATTCTAGGATCTAGATTTTGCTTTTTGGATGGTATGACACCCAAAGCTGGAGAAAGTGGAAAGAGAGTCATTCTTGTGGGTATTTGCTTTCACTAAAAATGGACAGGTAGGTATGACAGCCATTCGGAGTGAGATTTTTACCTGCTATCCAAAGGTGTCAGTGCTTTATATTTGAATAAACCTTAGGTTAAAACATTTCTAGAAGCCACATATAGCAGCTTACATCTATCACCTGGAAAACCAGGACAGGGGCATCATCATGAATTTGAAGCTAGCCTCATCTACACAAGGAGACTGTGTCTCAAAAGTCCTAGAAAGTAAAAGATATCCTGCATTCGGAAGTGTAGCTCTTTGGTAGAGTAACTTACGCAGCATGTGGGTGGACTTAGATTTTTTAGGTTCATTTTTTTTTACAACTTGAAAGTGGTAAATCATACGCTTAGCACATGTGAAGCCCTGAGTTCAATCCCAGAACAATAACATTCTAGACACAATTCTCCAGACTCTCATTGGGTTGACCTGTCAGAAAGCATGTTTACCTGAGCTTCTAAAGGTTCATTTTCCTTTTGTTAGGTAAGGAGCCTGAAAATCAACTATGCAGTGATTCCTGCCAAGTATTTTCCATAGAACAACAGAGGAACAGTTCTTGAAAGTGCCCGTTGGACAGGAAGTAAGCGTGGAAAAGCCCCAAGGATGAGGCTCCTGCTCACAGGCTATTTACCTTCTCTCCATGCAGAGGTGTGCATGCAGAGCAGCAGACTCAGCTTCACGGTTCAGAGAACAAAGCGAAGTGGGAACCTGCTCAATTACTACATTTATCCATAAGATTAAAGCCAAGCTATAAATGAAATACTTTTTGATCCAAAAAACCTGTGAAATTGTTCTCCTGTAGTGACTTATAAAGAGGACATGGCTTGATATTGTAAAAACAGCCCTTGGCCACATCACACTAATAGACACACACAAAAAAAACAGCTTTCAAGTCTCTGGTTCTTTGATATCTTTGAGTAAAGGCCAAGGGCAAAAGACCAAGGTATGCTCTACAAGGGGCCAGAGAACCTGTGTTCACAGGTCCCTAAGTCCATGTCAGGAAATACAATGGAGCTATAGTACCAGTTGAGCTGAAACATAATTCAAATATATCTGTAATGCTTAGAACTTTTATAGAAACCTTGTCAAACTTCAGGCAGATAAAGATTAAATCCTGGGATAGTGCAAAGCTGCTTTAAAATTTTTTAAAGGCTTGGAATGGTGGCACACACTGCTAATCCCAGCACTCAGGAGACAGAGGCAGGTGAATCTCTGGGAGGTCAAGGCTGGCTCAATTTAACTAGTGAGCTTCATGCCAGCTGATGTGCACAGTGAGACCCCATCTTAAAAAAAAAAATAGGTGCCGAGTGAGATGGGTCAGCAGTTAAAAGCACTGGATGGTCTTTTCAGAGCCCTCGAGAGTTCTGTTTCCAACACCCACACAGCAGTTCGAAGCCATCTGTAACTCCAGTTCTATGGGATCCGACTCTGGCTTCCACGGATACTACATATGTGGTGTACAGACATGAATGCAGATAAAACACCTATACAGCTAAAATAATCAAATAAAAAATGAATATGAATTTTGTGTGCGAGAGTGTGGAGCGTGGACCTTCCAGGGTGTGCATGTGGAGGGAACTCGGAGGACACCTTTGGGGACTCAGTTCTGACCTTCTGCACCGCTGAGATAGTCTCTTTTGTTGTCTACTTGGAGATGTGCACTCCAAACTATTGGGCTCAGGAGCTTGGGGCCAATTCTTCTGCCTCTTCTGCCCATCTCACCACCATATGTGTGTTGGGATTCCAAATTCTTGCCACTACTTCTGACCTTTAAAAACAAAACAAGCCAGGCAGTGGTGACAGACACCTTTAATCCCAGTACTTGGGAGGCAGAGGCAAGAGGATTTCTGAGTTTGAGGCCAGCCTGGTCTACAGAGTTCCAGGACAGCCAGGGCCACACAGAGAAACCCTGTCTCGAAAAAGCAAAACCAAACCAAACCAAACCAAACCAAACCAAACCAAACCAAACCAAACCAAACCAAACCAACCAACCAAACAAAAAGAACAGCATCTCATCTTGCTATATAGCCTTGGCTGCCCTGGAACTTGCTATGTAAAACTAACAGACAACAAACTCATAGCAATCTACCTGCCTCTACCTCTAGAGTGCTGGAACTAAAGTCCTTTGCCACCACACCTGCCACTTCTGGTTTTTTGTGTAGACTTTAGAGGTCAGTTCTGCTTGTCAGGTTTGAGGAGTGGAGGAATACTTTTACTGACTGAACTGTCTCCCTAACAGTAAAGCAAAGCTTCTTGAATTGTGACCCCATATGGGTTCTTATAATTGAATGCAGGAATCTCAAACTAATTGTCAATAATAAAAGGGTTCTGAACACAGGATAACCAAAAATTAATTCCAAATCAAATGCTTAATGAAAGTCTGAGGTGCGTCTAGCTGGCAGCCACTCGAGTCGCACTGTGTGAATGTGTTGTGAATAGACAACACACACTTCTCACTGTATATGCACCCACACTAAGCAACACCAAAGAATGATTCCTGGAACACCTCTGCCTGGACTTGGGGCCATTGTAGGTTTGCTGTGTTTTTTTGTTTTTTGTTTTTTGTTTTTCTCATGTATTCTAAGCTGGGCTCAATTTACCATGTAGCTGAGAAAGGCCTTGAATATCTCATCTTCTTCCCTTCACCTCTTGAGTTCTGCTGGAATCCCAAATGTAGACCACCACATTTGCTTTCAGTGGTACTAAGCATCAAACCCAGGGCTTTGCACATGCTAGGCAAGCACTCTGCCAACTGAGCTACATTCCCAGATCAGGAAATAAAAGACTTTCATTATTTTTTTGACATCATTTTTCAATGTGTAACAACTTAGTATGTCTTTGTATTGTATTTCATTAAGTGACTAAACACTTCCTTTGTTGAATGTATGTGTGCTTTCATCTTTAATAACTTGTAAAATAACCATACACAAGAATTGATTGATTTTTTTTTACAGATTTTATTTATTTTTAATTATTTGTGTGTGTGTGTGTGCACACGTGCGCATTCATGCACACACACATATGAACGCAGGTGCTGGAAAGGCAGGAGGTAACAGATATCTCTGGGTAGCTGGAGTTACAGGTTTGTGTGAGTCTCGTGATATGAATACTCAGAACAAAACAGAGGCAAGAACAGTGAATGCTCTTAACGGCTGAGACATCACCTCTTGTCCTTAAAATTCAATTGTTTCTTTATAGTTTATTATCAGCAAATGATCATTTTTTTATGTCCATTTTACATATACCTGGGGTCCCGTAGAGACTTCTCTGGTGAAAAGGAGTCACAGATAGAAAGTTCGAGAACAGCAGGTTAGAGTTACCTCTAACGCATGGAATGATTGGGGATGTTCTTATGCCCAGGGTTGTCCTAAGTGGACACAGTTTAAAGGAAAAGGTTATAACGAGTTGAGTGGCAATGGAGCTCAGGAGTAAGTAAATGGGAGAAGGGAGTGTAGTTACAGAATGAATAGACACCAAGTAAAAGAGCCTTTTCTGGTCCTGTCACGGTACTCTGACCTTTACGAAAGTAAGAAGTTAGTTGAAGGTGGACCTTTTCATTAACTCTAAGTGAATCTTAAAGAAAAATCTCTACAGACTGGAATGAAAGAGGTAACTTTAAATAAAATTTAAAAAGAAATCAAGAGGAACTGGTGAGATGGCTCATCAGGTAAAGGCAAGACTCAGGGCCTGCTTTCCACTCCATAGCCCAAGGCAGAAGGAGAGAACAGATTCTAAAAACTGTAAAATAATCATACCCAAGAATTGATTTTTTTTTGAAATTTCATTTGTTTTTAATTATTTGTGTGTGTGTGTGTGTGTGTGTGAGAGAGAGAGAGAGAGAGAGAGAGAGAGAGAAAGAGAGAGAGAGAGGGAGAGAGAGAACCTTACACATATTCAGTGGTGAATTCATCCACTGACACATGCTTTCATGTGTATTGATGTACACACACACACACACACACACACACACACACACACCATAAATTTTAAAAAGATCAACAATTCATAGAGTCAAAAGGAGAATAAACATATTTTTCTTCTTTCAGTTTTTGTTTTTGGTTTTGAGAGAGGAGCAGAATCTCACTTTGTAACGTAGACTGACTTTGAACCCAGGCTCTTCCTGCCTCAGTCTCCCCAGTGCTGGGCTTGCAGGCATGTACTGTCATACAACATTTAGATCTCATGTTTTGAGACAGTAGAGGAGGAGGAGGAGGCCCTGTTTACTGCTTCCCTGGCTGTTTGATGTCCCTTTTCTCAAATAAACAAATGCTGGGTGCCTACTGAAGGCTAGACCCTGGCTTCAGTACTAGAAATGCAACCTAGTTGGAGAAGATACGCCAGAGTGCGGGGAGTTAGAGGCTAGGTATGTGGCCAGCTGTGATTCTCTGAAGAAGCAGAGCAGGTGGGAACCAGGAAGTAGGACTCTAATTACCCTTCACCTGGTCACTGGAGGAATTGGAGCAAGGGAGATGGAGAGAGAGAACACCAGAGGGGGAGGAACATAATTGAGCTCTGGAGGCTTAGCATGAATAGAGGAGAGATACAGGAAATGACGTGGCCAAGGCCAGCTCATAGAAGAAAGCTGTCTGGACTTTGGCATTGGATAGAAGTATGCAGGAACTTTTTCCTTATGAATAAACATAAGCAACAAGGCAATTCGAAAGTTCTTCTAAGCCGGGCAGTGGTGGTGCATGCCTTTAATTCCAGCACTTGGGAGGCAGAGGCCAGCCTGGTCTGCAGAGTGAGTTCCAGGACAGCCAGGGCTATACAGAGAAACCCTGTCTTTAAATAAATAAATAAATAAATAAACAAGCAAACCAAAAACAACAATAACAACAAAACCCACAGAAGTTCTTCTAGTTACTATTTTGTGTATGCCGAGGACCGAAGTCAATTTACAGGAGTCCTCGCCTTCAACCTGGGAATTCCAGGGATCAGACTCAGCTCCCAGGTGCCTTTACCCCCTAGCCATCTCACTAGCTTCCACACAGCACTGTTATAATGATCGCTCCTGAGATGGTCTTCAAACACTTGGACTTTGTACAGTGAGCGTGGAAGAGGAGGCTGTATGGAAGTGGTCAGTTCACTTTCAAACACGGAGTATCGTGAGGCACAGATCTGGGAAGTCTCCAGTCAAGGTGTGACATGGTCTTTAATTTGACTTCCTGGTGTGCCCATGGCTTTTTTCTGAGAAGGGTAAAGAAGGTGGGGAAGAGAGAAAAAGAGGAAGATATAAGGAGAGAGACAGAGAGACGGACACAGACAGGTAGAGAGAGACAGAGAAAGAGAGAGTGCCATTTCTTTCCCTTTACTTTTTGAGACCGACACTTTCTACATAGCCCTAGTCATCCTATACCTCACTATGTAGACCAGGCTGTCCTTGAAGTCACAGAGATCCATCAGCCTCTGTTTCTTTAGAGTTAGAAGTAAAGGTGTTCGCCACCACACCCTGCCCTGCCTTGTTTATCTTTTTTGAATGTTTTCTCTCCCTGTTCTGCTCCCCCATTGTTCTTTTTAATTTTTTAAAGTTATTTTATGCGTGTTTTGCCTGAATGCGTCTCTGTGTACCACTTGTGTGCTTGGTGCCTGCAGACCCCAGAAGACGACATTGGACATGGTTGTGAGACAACATGTGTGTTCTAGGACTAGAACTCAGGTCCTCTGGACAGCAAATGCTCTAACCACTGGTCAATCTCTCCAGTTGAACTTCTGCATCAGTTCTTAAAGGACCCTAATCCTGAGAATCAAAGCCCCACCCCTTATTAAGTCTTAAACCTTGATTACTTCCTTGGAGGCCCTAAACTCCCTATAGAGCCTAATTAGAATAGGAAGTCGGGGCTTCAGCATCTGAATTGGAGGGTGTGGCAAACCCTTCTACCACAGAGGGACTGCAGATGTTAAGGATGCTAAGGATGAAAGGGCCTAGTCTTTATGCTGTTTAAGCCTAGAAGATTTACCCCCACCTCAGGTGGTAGTGTTGTTTCATTTCTGAGACAGATGGTTTGCCTGAGAAAAAGAAGGATTGATTGACTGTTGATTGATTGGTTGATTATGAGGAGAAAACTGATAAAATTAGTTTAAGATGTGCTAAGGTGAGATGCATGTAGGAGGTATCATGGAAATTTCCAGGGGCAAGATGCTCTTCAAGGGGTGGGGGGTGGGCAGACGGGGACTTGGGCTAGAGAAGCAGGAAGGGGAACCAGAGTACTGAGCAGGGTGCACAGGCAGATGTGGAATAACAAGGGAACAGGACCAAGGAATGGCAAGGGGAGAAAGTGGCCCTGGAGATCTGAAGGAAACCTCTCATTACCCACAGGCCTCGGCACTGGTAATGCGGAGTTCTAGGTCATTCATTACAGAGCCAACGGACCAGCCTGGTGTCCTGTCTCAAAAATGAAAATTAAAACAACAAATAGATAAAAACAACGAAACAAACAGAAACACCTCTCTAACTCTTGCTAAAGGTCGTACTGCTTCCTTCAAACCCTGGGGATAAAAATCTAGGAAAATGTTTGGTTTAGTCATTTGTGTTTTTCCAAGGCTCACCTTCTCAATTTTAACAGTTTTGTCTGAACACATCCCCACTTTTATTGCAGTTCAAAGTGATATTTTGGCTGATAAATGAAAGAATCCTCCGGAAGGTGCCGGAACAAGCTGAGGGCTGTGCTCTGCTGTGGGTTTAACCTCTGTAACTCCAGCTGCAGAATGCCGTGGTTTATAACCGGGGAAGGAGATGAGAGGTAGGTGTTTCTTCGGCCTACTGTAAGTAGGATGATGGCTCTCCTGTGGGTCCCCGTGGAGGTGGGTCCATCCCAAGAACAATCCTGGTGGCTTTTTATGGGCTCTCTATGATCTAGGTCAGGAAGGGCTGCTATGGAGTTCCTGTCGGCTGTGGACAGACTCATCTCCAGCTCCTTTTTATGACAGCCAAGACTGTCAGCAAATAAAAGCAAACTAAATAAGTAATGAGAGAGACAGGGTGGGGGAGGGGTGGAAGAAAGAAATCTCTAATGAGAGGAAAAGTGAGCCCTGAGCCTGAGCAGGCTGCTGAGCAGGTGGGAACCCGACAGAGGCTAAATTTGTCTGTTCCAAATTCATGAGGAATGAGCAGGTGGCAGGAGACAATTTGATGACACTGCTTGTGCTCCCAACTACCCCTTGGGCAGAGGCAGGAGCGCGATTGGTGGCCTGAGCAACACAATATTGGGTATTATTATTATTATTATTATTATTTATTATTATTATTGAGACAGTGTTTTTCTGAGTAGCCTTAGGTATCCTGGAACTTGCTCTGTACACCAAGCTAGCCTTCAATTCAGAGAAATCCGCCTGCCTTTGCCTCCTAAGTGCTGGAATTAAAGGTGTACACCATCACCCCCTGAAGGCTGGGTGTTTAGAAAATTAAAAATAATTAAAGTAAGAAAACAGGTGGGGGGAAAAGGCTACCTTATTTATCTCTTGTGGTTTTTACTGTTCTGTTTTTTGATATAGGGTCTCACATAGCCCAGGCTAGCCTGTGACTTGTTGGATAGCCAAAGCCAACCCTGAAATCCTCTCCTTCTTCTGTCTTCTGAGTGATGGCAATACAGGTGTGTAATACTTCTTGTGTATTTATTTAGCAATACTGGGGTCTCTACTGCATGCTACACAAGGGCTCTCTACCCTTGAGCTCAATTCCCCACTGCACCCTTCCTCCCAAGGTATGTATTTAACCTTGTCTACCTAGAACTTATTTGGATCAGGCTAGCCTCCAACTCAGAGATCCTCTTACGTTTGCCTCCTGCGTTCTGGTTAAAGGTGTAAGCCACCACTCGGCCCCCTTCTCATGCTTTTTAATTATGTCTACTTATAAAGTCAAAACTACAGTAAGACCACCTCCCTGAGAAACTTCTCTGACAGAGATGACCGCTAAGGTTTTCCTGGGGTTGATTGGTTTTTTTAGCCTGGAGGAAAACATCCTTTATAAAATATCTCTCTATAAAACAACGTATTCATCAGTTCTGGCCTTGTTTAAGCTATATCATCTCAAGCACTTTCATAGAAACGAAAAAAGGCATGGGGAAAAACTGGAAAACACAAATATTGCAAAACTGAAAGCAAACAGGTGAGGCTGTTTCCTGCTCTGGAGTTGCCTTTGGGTTAAAGATTGTATCTGGTAGATAGGAGGGCTGAATGTTAGGAAACTGCAAACCTGGAATTAAGAGCTCCATAATTACACCATCTGACACAGACCAGGATCTGGGTTCTTTCTCCTCTCCAGCAACACATGACCAGGTGAGTACCTGAGAGCAGGGTTTATCATCAAAAGTGTAATAGACTTTTTACTGGCAAAGGTCCAACCCATCCAGAGAACTCAGAAGCTCTACGGGAAGCCATGGATCAGAGAGAAGCCTGCTTCTGTATGAAATGGTGTGGGTTCCTGCGGCACAGACCTAGGGACTGTGAGATGGTGGGAAGCAGGAGGCAAAACCAGGGTGTGTAGAGGCGCTGGGGTGAGGATCTGGGGGTGGTAAACACAGTCTAGGAAGGAAACACTTCAGTCTGTGTTTAAAGAGATGGGGCTGCTCTGAGACTTTCTAATGGAATGGCAATGACTGTTCTTGGTTCAAATGCTAAGGAGTCTTAAGGCATCAGAAATGGCTACTTGAGTTCAGGGAGATTGGGAGAGGTTGTCTTAGATAGGTGGAATTTGCTGGATCTCTTTTTTTCTTAATATAGAAATGTGTTGCTGTCACTCATAAGACAATCTGATGACAAAGTAGTTATAACAGTCTGTTCCTAACTGTGAGGTAAGACACATCCTCCATCTGTATATCTTCAGAAAATGGGTTTGGAACTACTCACTTTGCTTTCTAGTTTATTGCCCAAGTTAGTAGTATATTTTAGGATCACAAGAGGTAAATCAAAATACAAACTTATACTGAAGAGGAGTCTGCCTTCCACAAAAATCCTTATGATCTAATCTCACAATGTACTAACTCGAAATAACAAATTATATGGTGGAAGCCTGTGAACCTAGCTATTTTGGGGCGTGTATAGGGGTCACTTAGCTGAATGAGTAATCAAGGAGGTTAGCAGGACCTAGCATCATTGGCCTCTGTAAGTTCAAGGCCTGCTCTGTATCACAATAAAAAAGTAACAAAACAAAACAGAAACAAAGAACTGTATTGAGAACTGGAGCCATGAGGATCCTTGGCCACATACTGAGCCAAGGTTAATCTAAGTGTGATGGTTTGTATATGCTTGGCCAAGGGAATGGCACTATTAGTGGGTGTGGCCACGCTGGAGTAGTTGTGTGTCACTGTGAGCGTGGGCTTTAATACCCTTGTCCTAGCTGCCTGAAAGTCAGTCTTCTCATTGCCATTCCAACAAGATGTAGAACTCTCAGCTCCTCCCACACCATGCCTGCCGTGCCTGCCTAGATGTTCCCGCCTTGATGATAATGGACTGAGATTCGGAACCTGTAGGCCAGCCCCAATTAAATGTTGTCCTTATAAGAGTTTCTGATGTTATTTCTTCTTCCTCCTCCTCCTCCTTTTTTTTTTTTTTTGACAGAGGCTCTTATGATCTTATGAGAGTTCTGGGCACCTTTACATATAGAGCTATATAGTGATGACCGTGAACTGCAGATCCGCCTGTTTCCATCTCCCAAATGCCGGGACAGATGTCTGACAGCACACCGAGCTTATGTGATGCTAGAGACTGAGCCAAGGGCTTTCAGCACAGGTGGGCAAGCATTCTACCAACTGTACTTCACTTCTAGACCCTGCTCAGTGCCTCGCAGAGTGTTTGACTCCTAAGTTGTGTCCATCTCCTTTAACAAGTTTGGGTAACGTTTGTCTTCCACTCCCATCATCTGTAACGGCAGTCTTTTCTATAACTCCAGACTTATGACTGAGAGTCGAAGTAAAACCTCACTATTTCCTCCTTTGCTTACTTTAACTCCTTTTTCATCTGCTGGAAATAATTGACAGTCTGTAGCCGTCAGCTGTTTTTATTTCTTATTAGCCTGACATGCTAAGCACTTTCCATTTTGATGACATTACTGCTGGCAGTCCTACCATACAGCTCATTATAAATCACAACATAAGATCAGAAAGGTGGAGGAACTTGACCTCAGGTGTAAGGAGGGAGAGGCAGAGCCAGGGCGACAAGAGAGTAATTTCTTCTAAAAATTTTCTAGGCCCATTTGCTATTTTGATACGCGAGTATGAGTCTGTGTGAGTTTATGTGCGCCACGTGAGCAAAGAGGGTACCAGATCCTCTGGAAATGCACTAGGATGGTTGTGAGTTGCCTGATGTCAGCTCTGGGTGTGCACCCGAGTCTACTGCGAGAACAGAGTGAGCACTGAAATCACTCTGTCTTTTTTTGTTTTAGTTTTAGTTTGTTTGTTTGTTTTTTGTTTGGCCGGTTTTGTTTTTTTGGAGCATTGTCACTGTGAGTTTGAGGAGACCAGCCTAGACCACAGAGTAAGACCTTATCTTAAAAGAAAAAAGAAAACAAAAAAACATACCTCCTAATATTCAGGATCCTTTCTGTTGCGGCTTCCCCCCTTCCCCAACCTCAGCATAGCTGTAGCCATTTTGTTCTGTCCAGCAGCTGTTTCATGTTGTTGCTGTACTATGCCTGTCAGTCACCATCGATGACTCAGAGCAGGGTCATGCTGACCACATACTCTGTTATGTTCTGAGTGTTACGAGGTTTGTTAATTTTACGAAATCTTACAACCATAAGCGTCACGTAGGACCCATCAAGTTAAACGCCAATATGAACTTTTATATCTAATATGACTTGAGTCAGGGCCAGCCACCAGGCAGCACTTCCAGCACCTGTGTATGAACTCATTGTGGTTTTTGCCTTTATAAGCTGGCCCTGAGACCGGCTCACAGCATCGAGCTCTTATGCCTGAGCTGTTGCCCTGGGTGATCAGACTTTAAGTTCAATAAACCATTCCTGTCTGACTGAGATTGGTGTTCTTGTGGTTTGTGGGGAGGGTCCTGGACCCCTTTCCTGATAAAATTCCTCTGAGAATAAGGTATAGTAGAAATATTCATTTAAGGGTCTTGTATGACAAGCCTGGAGCCAGACTCTACCTACCTTTCCTCTAAGATACAGAACAAGACACCAGTGTCCAGTGTCAGCACTTCCATTGGACACAGTGTAGGATGTCTCAGCCAGGGAGACTGTGAATAAATAAATAAACGGGGAAGCTTTGGAGAGGAGAGGAACAGGCAGAGTTGTTTCTTTGCAGATGTTCTGATCTTATTATACATAAAATCCCAAAGGACTTATAGCAACAACAACAAAAGGTTCCAAGAACTAATACCTAACTTTAATGCAGGGATAAAATACAGAATCCATATAGAAATACCAGATGTTGGTATTTTGTTCTTATTTTAAAAACCTCTACTTTCTGAAAAGATTGAGATTTGACCTGGGGTGGTAAGGAAGAGACATAGTGCTAATGGATTTGGGGGAGGAAAGCATTCCTTTAAAGTCTCTTCAAACCTTCTTCCTACAATGGTGGCTTTCACCCTTCCTAATGCTGCGACCCTTTAATACAGTTCCTCACATTGTGGTGATCCCTGGTCATGAAACTATTTTCACTGTCTCTTCACAACTGTGCGTCATAATGTCAATACCTGATATGCAGGATATCTAATATGAGACTGACTCCCAAAGGGGTCACAAGGTATAGGTTGAGAACTGCTGCTTTAGGAGGACCTGGGTGTGAGTAGAAATGGGGGGGGGGGGGGGGAGAGAGAGAGAGAGAGAGAGAGAGAGAGAGAGGTGTGAGATAATTATCTTCAGCTAGAACAGCATGCTTGCCTGACAAGGCATGGCTACCACCAGCTGAGCGTGGTCTGTGAGCATGGGCATTCAGAACAGATGGGGAAGGAAGACAGAGAGGAAAGACAGGGCCTCATGCTATGCGCTTGCCTTTTGCCCTAGACTAAAGAAATAATCATAACGGAGACAGGAACCATACAGAGGTAGATAGAAGCTAACAATCTGTAGGTTGTCAAAACAAAAGAGGACTTGGAGTTTTCAGATACCATAGAGGGAAGGGAAAAGATAGGTTGTTTAATTAAAAAATATGTATATATAGTATATATACGTATATATCTATATCTATCTATCTATCTATCTATATGTGTGTGTGTATAGTACATACATATAAATGTATATATACACATACATATAAAATTTTATATAAAAAAATTTCAGCCAGGCATTGGTTGCTCACACCTTTATCCTAGGACTCTGGAAGCAGAGGCATCTCTGAGTTCAAGGCTAGCCTGCTGTACAGGGTAAGTTCTATGATAGCCAAGGCTACATAGTGAAATTCTGCCTTGAATCTCTCCCCAAATATTTTAAAAATATTTCTGCAATAAGATAACTGTTGGGAATTAAGAAAATGAGAACAATTCTATAACAGGGAAGGCTTTTATGCTGTGGTTCTGACCACAGGAAAGTTGGTCAGCAACAATGAAGTTGAATGTTGCTGTTATCATGGGCAGCTTCTAGATTAAGCACTTTAATTTAGTATCTAATTTAATGTCCATAATAACCCTATGAAGTAGGTAATGACTTCTCAGTTTATTAGGTAAATAAAACCAGTGACTTTCCTGAAGAAATCTAGAAAAAAAAAAAAAAAACCAAACAAGAAAAACAAAGTAAAATATAAAGTTAGGCATAGGTGTCCATGTTTATAGTCTCCTCCAGGTGGACTACAGAAGGTCAGGGGTTCAAGGCCAGTCTTGCAGACATATGAAATAGGAGACCAGTGTGGTTTACATGAGACTCTAACTCAGTGGTTCTCAGTCTGTGGGTCACAACCCCTTTTGGGGACAAATGACCCTTTCACAAGGGTGGCATATCAGATATTTACATTATGATTCATAACAATAGGAAAATTACAGTTATGAAGTAGCAAGGACAATGATTTTATGGTTGGGGTCACCACATCATGAGAAATTGTATTAAAGGGTCAAGGCAGAAGGTTGAAAACCACTGCCCCAACTAAACACAAACAAAGACCTACTAAGATAAAGATGTACTGAGCCCACAGCGTTGTTTAAAAGGGCCTCCAAGTCTGTAAGTTGATAATAAACACTGAGAAGACTTGATTCTTGCTTTCTTTGGGCTGTTGTAAAAATGAAGCATATCATACCTTGAAAGGTCCTGCCTCCATTTTAGTAATTGGTCTTCTCTCTTTCTCCTCTCTCCCTTCTCCCTCTCTCTTCTTTCTTGAGTGGTGCTATCAGTTCATAAAGTAAACAATCGAGGGGCTGGAAAGATGACTCAGCAGTTAAGAGCACTGGCTGCTCTTCCAGAGGACCTGGGTTTGATTTCCAGCAATCACATGGTGGCTCACAATAGGTCCTGTCCACTTCTGGTCTCTCTGGGTACCAGGCATGCTCATGGTATACAGACATACATACAGGCAAAACATCCATAGGAATAAAATAAAATAAAATAAAATAAAATAAAATATTGATGATGGTCTAAAAGAAAACCAAGTTTAGAGCTTGTTCAGTGTGTAAAGATGATTGGTTGGAAGCCTGGCAGCCTGGCTTAGATCCCCGGGTCCCACATGGTAGAAACAGAGAATTGGCTCCTGCACATTCTCCTCTGACCTTCCTATGCATGCTATGGTGCACATATGCTTGCCCAACACACTCACATAAAAGTGAAAGAATTCATCCAGCCCAACATATACCATTGAATCTGATTTCAGGCTAGAAAATAGTTAAAAGAATTCATTTGAACTTTGTGTATGTTTTAAAAGATGAACTGGGCAGAAACAGGAGAGATTGCCTCAAAACATGGTGGAAGGTAAATACCATCTCCTCACTGTCCTCTCATCTCCACATGAGCACTGTGGCATGAACGCTTGCGTATGTGTGCACAGGTGCATGTGTACACCCACACACCAAACACAATCAAATCCCATAGATTCACTTCACTCAAAGGAGGTGTGTAACATTTCTGTTCTGTGCCGAGTGAGAACGTCAGGAAAACAGAAGTGGAAGTGGAAGGATCTAGTCTAGGGTAGACAAAATGCCAGAGCTAGGGGTAACATTAGTATCTTAAAATTATGTGATCATTTCTAACTAGCTCATTATGGTGGCATGATGAAAATGAGACCTGTGTGTTATCCCATATGCTATGGTGTGTTCCTTCACCTTGAGAAGTTTGCCAAGGGGTTATAGGTCTCAGTCCTAACTGCCTCTTAGCTCTTTCACCATAGTCTGAATCTCCATCAAAAACAACTTCTTCCTCCTCCTGCTTTTCCTCTTCTTCTTCCTCATCTCCTGAATCTTCTACATCTTAGTCCTCCTTTTCTTCCTCTTCTTTCTCCTTTTTTTCCTTCTCTGCCTCATCTTTCTCTTCCTTTTGTTCCCCCTCCTCCTTTGTCATGGGGGATTGAATGCAGGACCTTGTACATGCTAGGCATTTGCTGTATCACTCTGTCTCTGCCCTTTTTGTTACTTTGAATTCAATTTATTTTACTTTTCTTTTTTGATGAACAAGGTAATTTTAAAAAAGATTTGTTTACTTATTTTATGTGCATTGGTGTTTTGCATATACTTATACACACATATATGCATACACATGCATACATATTTATGTATGTCTGTGTGAGGGTGTTGGATTCCTTGGAACTGAAGTTACAGACAATTGTGAGCCATCATGTGGGTGCTGGGAATTGAACCCAGGTCCTCTGGAAGAGCAGCCAATGCTGTTAACTGGTGATGCATCTCCCCAGCCCCTTGAATTCACTTTTCAAAAGAGAGATTTCTAGTTAGTATTTCTGATTGCCTTGCTGGCTGCTGTCATTAGAGGAAGGAACTCCATATGACCATTATGAACCTGTATATACAACTCTCATAGGTAACATATGATTCTATTTATTCCTACTTCTGTCTCAGTGAGCACAATATAACTGATCTTAAACTACTGCATAGCTAATTAAGTACAGTCCCTAAACATTTGTTATTACTGAAATGAATTCTCTTGTAGGGAAAATGTAATCTGCTACCTTCCGTCTCCAAACAGAACGTGTTCTTCACTCTAGAAGGACTACATGCAAAAGGTTTCTTATGTTGAATTCCCTAGGAAGCTATGACGGTAGGACTTAGCAGCAGGTACTGTAGTCAATTTGGGATGTGACTCTAGAAGGACCAGGAGAGAAGAGAGCAAACAGGTAAGCAGAGTAGAGGAGAAGGAGAGAGAGAAAGAAGGAAAAGAGATGAAAGAGAAAGTGAGGCAGCTAGCTATAGGGTTGGCTCCCTAAGAGATGACTGATGTGGGTAACTAAGACTTAACATTGCAGACAGCAAGGAGACTAGAATAGTTTAACATAGTTTCACCTCCCAGTGAGGGAGCTGGAGTGTGTCTAACATCTTCTGTATATGGCTACTCTGAAAGGCTGCCTGGCACCAATTGCTTGCCCCTCAGTACCAACCACAGTGGTCTTTAAGCTCAAAGAAGGCAATGACCACAGAAGTCAAAAGAGAAAGTCATGTAGCCAAGTGTCATTGTCGGTTGCCTTGATCAAGCTTGGCATGGTAGTATACTCCTTTAATTCCAGCATTTGGGAGGCAGAGGCAGGTATATCTTTGTGATTAAAGTCAGCCTGCATAGTGAGTTTCATAGGCAATCCAGGGATATGTAACAAGACCCTGTCTCGACGATGACAACAACGACAACAACAACAACAACAACAACAACAACAGTGTTTCATGGCAGCAATAGCCATGCTAAGTGATTGCAACAGCTTCCTTTTAAAACATAACAGTGAACAACTTGACACAGACCAGCCCAGGAGCTAAGGAGATAGAGTACTCCTGAGATTCTTCATGAGCTGCCTGGGTAAGAGATATTTTCAAGGAATCTTTTTGATCTTAAAAAAATATATATTTATTTAATTTAAACACAGGAGCTCACTATGTAGCCCAAGCTAGCCTTGAATTCACAGTCATTTTATATCCTCAACATCTAAAAGATTGGAATTATGGGGGTGTGCCACCAGGAAGGATTGGCAGTGTTATACTGTTATAAGGATAACTGGAGAACTGGATACTATTTAGGAGTGAGAAACGACATAGAGTGACTCGATCTACAAATTGGAGTATTTTCCAGAAGCAGCTGTATGAAATCATTGCCACTGGCTTTTCATGACTTTTAAAGTAGATATGTGAGAAGGGAAGGGAAGTGCTTATTTGCGGGAGGGTACACTTCTCTTAAGAAAATTCTGGAGATCATCATAACTAAACAAAGAGGAGAATGTGCCAGACAGGAATGGGTGGGGGCGTTTTCTCTTTGGTTGTGATGCTTTCAAGATTCCTATCCTAAAAAGAGGCTTTTGAACATCCAGGTGGCAAGGGACAACTCCAGGATGTCGCGCAGGTGTCACCACCAGGTGAGGGGCCCAGCGGACCCCTAGTCCGTGGCCACGAGCTGACGGGATCCCAGGCGTGATCGCTGATGCAGAATTTTGAAGGGACCCGCGTGCATGCGCCCCACTGCTAGTGCGCCCTGGGCCTCCCTCTAGGAGCCCGTTGAGCCACTGCCCTCGCCCTTCCCTGTGGATTCTTTATTATTTTGTTACATTTTTCAGTGGCTGCTTCTACCTGTGTTCCCCAGCCATTCCAAACCCAACAGGGTCCCCAATTTAAGAACTGCTTTTAAAGGACTGAGTGCGCTCTGCTTGCCTTTGTGCAGAGGGCAGCCCAGCACTTGGGTGGGATCCAGCACCTAGCAAGGTTGGAGGAACGACCGTGAGGAGGGCATCTCTCTGATTCTGAGATGCAATTGTCCGGGTTTCTTCCGGCAAGCGATCTTGAGCTCTAACTCTGTGGGAAGTTGGTTACAAAGTTTCAGAAAGCTAGTAGAGTAAACTCTGGCAGGCCGACACAGGGCCCAGTGCGGACCCCAGGAGGTCAGGACGGGGTGGGGGTGGAGGTGGGGGTGGGGGAACCCTCTCACAGAGTCTTTGTTCTGCCCAAGGGGAAGAGACTTGGCAAGCACTGGAAAGGTGCTTGTTGTGATCCACACCCATGATATTCCAGACTCAGCAAGCTTCCCTTCCTACCCCTTTTCACATCCTTCATCCTAGCCAGGAATACAGCTCCCAAGGCCCCCTTTCACCCCAAATCTTTACCCTCAAATTTAACAACTCACTGAGACTTCCAGGTCTAGATTTGGGGAAAGAAAGAGTATATAAGGTGTGCGGACGCCAGCAGGAGGTTGGATATTTGCTTTGGAATGTTTGGGTGTCTTTTTTTTTTTTTTTAAACCCCCTTTGCCCTGAAGACTGACTTATTATAAAAGGCTGCTTCTCCCTCTACCTTCTCCCACCTTCCTGCTTTCTTTTTTTTTTTCTTTCTCCCGTTCTGGTGAGATCTAGAAAGGAAATTGGCATTGCTTCGAGCTCTTTAGTGAGTCAGCCATGTTGGGATGAGAGCTGAGTGCTGCGGGGTTGTAAAGATGGGGGCCCCAGTTCTGGAACTGATGGGCAGTTTGCAGAGGGCTCAAGGAAAGGTTGAGAGACTCCCAGACACCTGGCTTGCTCAGGACCAGAAGGTGCTGAAGGGGATTCAGGGCTGTAACACACCAGTTTGGGGGCGGGGAAAGGGGCAGGGGAGGATGGGGAGTTAGAGGTGAAGGAGGAAGACCCTGTAGCTGTGAAAGGAAGGGAACTAGGGAGGAACAGTATGTATGGGGGTGGGAAGGAGCCATGTTAGCCTGAGAGTGTTGTTAATATAGTTAAAGACGAGAGGAAGTTCTCACCGTTTGAGACGGTGGTGTTTAGCATCCTGGGGACCCCCGCCCCATGAGTGGCATAGTGCCAGCAGCAACAGGTAACCTACAAGGGTAAGGTGTGGGCCCCTTTGGGACACTTAGTGGCCTCTGCCATGCAGATTTGAAGGTTTTTCCCTAGGGTCATATGTGGGCACTGATGAGGGAGAAGAGATTTTCCCATCACTTAGAACTTATTTGAATTCTTCCAGGCTGTTGGGTGGAGGAGGGTGAATAGGATGGAGGGTCATGGATGGAGAGGCTTTTCTGTGAGCCCTACCTATGATTGTACCTCTTATCTTAAAGGGTTGACCGGGTCCTTCATATTACGTCTCTTGGGATGCTGAGAAATGGCAGAAACGCATTGCCAAAGTGGACCGCTCCTCTCCCTGATTGGCAGAGAAAGTGCAAACAAAGAGGTGCATCTCCCGGAAACAATGAGTTTAGAGATTTCCCCCGGGCGTGAGAGCGTGGACTGAAGGCTGGGTGTTCAAAGGGTGTGTGGGAAGGGACCAAGACCCGCATCTTCTGGGCAAAGTTTTCTGGGAGATGGAAGGAGAGAGGGTCGGGACTGAGTTGCTGGTGCTTGGGGACAGAGCAGCCTGAGCTGCGCACCAAGGCTTAGAGTCGGGCGGGAGATGCGGGGAGAGGGAGGGGGCGGGGAGGGAGGGGAGGGAGAGAGGAGGAAGGGGTGAGAGGGAGAAACCTGCCGCGGCTCTCCGCCTCTTTGTCTGCTCTGGGACTTGGAACAAAAGGGGGAACTCTGATGAACTCCTTCTCCCGCTCCCTGGACGCCCGGGTATCTCTTTCTTGCAACTTTGTCAACGCGACTTTCTCCGCTGTCAGGCTGCGCAAAAGTATCCCAGCGCCTCGCAGGCTGCAACAATGGAAACAATGTCCCTTCAAAGTGCGACGAAGTGGGAGAAGAAGGTGAGTGACTTGTCCTGTTTATCCTGCCTTCCCTCAGGTCCCCCCTGCTCCCAGCCCTTCCGAGGGCAAAGTCATAGATCCAGCAGCCAAGTTTGACTGTTTCTTTCTTTTTTCTTGTCTTAGAAAAATTGTATCTCTTTTCCCGGTTCTCCTTTTCTTTTGTTCTTTAAAACTCTCACACAGATTGTTTTGTTTATTGTAGATGCGTTCATCTCATGGTGCTTCTTTAGGGGTGGTGAGGGACTAGGAAGAAGGGCATCCAAACTGGACACTGCCTTGCTTTTCCCCAGTTGTGTGTAGAGTGGAGGAAAACGTTTTGATAAGGATGGAAATTAGATCAGGCTCACCCACATATAAGCCCTGACTTTGATCACAAAAAAGGAAGAGATGCAGAGGTGGGGGTCATTTCCTCACGCGTTTTCAAACTTCACTGTCTATGGAGCGCTCTGGAGACACGAAGCTTGCAACAATAGAATGCAGACAGGGTTTGGGTGGTAAGGAGGTTCCAGCAAATTAATAGAGTTCGGGAAGTTTTCTTGGGGGCTGGGGTCCAGTTGAGGAAGCCACAGGTTCCAGACTGTCAGGAGTTGCGCAGATGAAGCTTATGGGGCCTGGACCATTAGTTAAGAGTCCGCTCCCCTCACCTCCCTGATTTGGTTCAGCTTAATGACCCACCCAGAATGACCTATTGCTGTCCTCCTTGGGATCCATCCTCTCTTTGGTGTTGGCGACCCCCGGCCTATCTCAGCCAGTTGGAATAGGAAGGGAAGCACGAGCCTTCCGAGCTCCCCTGACCTAGCCCTCCGCCCCGCCTTTTGTGTTTTAACCTTTTGTTTCTATCGGCCACACCCGCCCAAAAGAGCCGCGGCTTTTTCGTGTCTGCTCTACGGGGGAAGCAGCGCGTTTCCCTCCAGTTAGCGGTGAAGGGCGGCTTCCTAACTTTGTTTCCCAAGTCCTCTAACTTCGGAAAGCTTCTGCGTTGGTTCTTGCTCAGTAAGTCAACATCTTCACTTTATATAAAATTTCTTTTGCTGCTTTTCTACTTCGTTCCAAAAGTTGTTTATCTCTACCAGCCACTTGCGTACATAAAAAAGATAACTTAGAGACCTAAGTTAGGGTTTGTCCTAAGGACAGGGGTTGGCTTTATCTGTCGGATGTCTTTAAATATGACTTTATCTTGATTCTGAAACACAAAACCAGGCCCATGGTCTTCAGGTATGTTTTGTGAGCTCCGTCCAAATACCAAGGTAATTTATCACCTTCTCCACCCTCTTCCGTGTTTCCAAATGCTGGAGGTGTTCTTCAAGCTCCCGGAGCCACGTTTCAACAAGACAAGTGAAACGTGGAACCCATTCTAGTGCCGGGGACTCTAGGAAGCATCCAGACAATGCAGTAACTTCTGAGAGTTAGCATTCTGCAAGGTGCCAGAGCTGTGGAGTTTTGAATCTTCAAGTCAAAGACCGAAATGAATTAAGACGACAGTTATTTTTTTTTTTAGGAACGGAGTGTATAGACTGTCCTAGCAACTAACCTTAATAAATTCTAATTGTTTAGGTGTCATTACCAGCGGCTCCAAGTGTTGTGTCAAGCACTTATCAGGAGTACTTCCTACTGGAATGCCTTCAGATTATTCTTATTGGATTTATACATAACTACCAGACACTAGCATGGAGATGCCAGGACTGCAGCAAGTTAGCGATGGATGAGATACCATCAACTTCTTCATGTAGAGTTTCTTCCGTTAAATCATGGGATTTTTGACAAGACTTTTCTTATGTGGATTATTGGAGTGTGATACCTGGGAATTCTCTACTTATAGAAGGTATGTTTCTTAGACATCCACAAGCACTTCCTTTTGGGCCTGATACTTAATGCCACGGGAGAACTGTCTCCTTGTTTTGAGTTGTTGCCTCACCAAGTGATTTGAGACTTTATGTTTCCTTCTTGGGGACTGTGTTTTGTAGATAGTTTCTCAAGTGGAATGATGATTTGGGAGTGTCTGATGAAAGTTTATTGATTTTTACCACGTGTCCGTCAATATCTGCACATATAATGAATGTTGATTTATGTAGATTTGTGTATATTTTATGTCAGTAATGGGTCTAGTATGTTCAACAGTCCATACCTTATTCTATTTGTGGCTGATTTTCTCGTTAGATACCACAGTGGACATTTTATTTTTAACAGAAAAGGCTTGCATTATGTTGTTGTTGTTGTTCTGATTATTATTCCGCATTTTGACAGTTCACTTTGTAAACAAAATCCAGAAGTGACCACCAAATAAATACATTTCTAATGGTAGGATGTCAATACAAAATGCAATGGGTTCTCTTAGAACGGAAACTTTGTCCGTGCCATAACCAAAGGGCATGAGGATTTGTTTAACCTTCATGGCAGATTCCGAAGATTTTATATTCCCCTTTGAATACCTTAGAGTTAATTTCTGTTCATCCCTGAGGATGCAACTAAAAATTCTCATCATCTCAATGGAAACATAAAGAGTTGGTTTCTTATAGTGTTTCCTGCCTTTGTTGAAGCAGTTTGCTCTGAAAACTCAGTTTGGTCCAAAATAAATAAATAAATAAATAAATAATTGGAAAAAACTTTTACCTCATTATGAGTAAAATAGAACAATTTTGGGACTTGTGTAAAACTAGACTCCCGAACCCCTCCATGCTTCCTTTTTATCACCTGTATAACAAAGGTTTAAATGAACTTCTGAAATCCTTCATCTTGAAGATGCTCAGCTTTGTCCACTGTTTCTGTCACTTTGATACGTTTGTTATGAAGTTTATTTTCTAGTTGTTCAACAAGAGAGGGTTGGCTTTGGAGTCTAATTCTCGTTGCTGTTCCTCCCTGCTGCAGAAGATACTTTCAGCAAAGTGTGCTAGACAGAGGTGCCAGTGTTTCCTGTGTTTCACTGAAAGTTGATCTGCTAGAGTATTTTTTTCTCACACAGAGATGACAGTGTGACTCTTAAGAGTATTATCCTCCTGAAGCTACTATATCGGAATTTGGCTTAATAGCTACCCAGTGTTGGGCTCAAAAGTTTAGACTCAGGCTTTGGTATGAGTCCCAGCCCAGGTAATTACTCTCTGTGACTTCTTGCCCCAGTTGCTTGATTTCCTTGAATCTTACTTGGTTTTGTCATTTGTAAAGTAGGTACCCTAACACCTGTCTCATAGGCTTGTAAGAAGCGTATATGTAGAGCTGGGGATGCCCCTCAGTTGTACAGTTCTTTCCTAGCATCCATGAGACCCTGGGTTCAATTGCTAGCATTATAAATCACACGAAGTGAATAGTTTTTGTTGGACATGGCTTAGATTCTGTAAACCAGTTAAGAGAGTTTGAGGCATCCAAACATCACTGATTGGAGAAATTAATAGTAATATCGTTTATTAAGTTTATTAATGCTTAGCCCCCTGTTACATTGTATCAGACATATATGCTTTGTGGGTGCACGTGTTTGAACATGCCTTCCTCTAAGAACCTACTCTGTCCAGGTCTGTTGGCCACTCAGTTGCAGGTTAATTTGCTTCAGCAAATATCAGGTAAGCGTATCTGTGAACTAGCCTGCTGCTGAGGGGCCTGGCTTCACCCCTGAATGTGTGGCTCTTCATGCCCAGGTAGAATGTTTGTCAGCTGAGGTGACAGTGAGTTTCAGAATTCGTTTACTCAGATCCTCTCTTTTGATCTTACTCTTATTTGTTTATTTTCTGTTGGAGCAGGCATGTGTGTGTGCCAGTCGGAGAACTTCTTGCAGGAGCCCATAATTTTTTCTCCTTTCACCTTGTAGCTGTCTGGGGATAGAACTCAAGTCATCAGGTTTGGTGATAAGTGAGAGCCTTTATTGGGCGAGCCACCCCACCTGCTTGGTTGTCTATTGTAAAAACTGTTAGTGATGAGTGGTCTTGGCTATAGCTTCAAAATTTGGGGTGATGGAGGATGTAACTCAGTTCATATAATGCTTGCCTAGAGCTATGTAAATCTTGTTTATTGAGTCAGGTCTGTGACCCCAACACTCACCTGGAGGACTGGAAGTTCAAGGGCATCTTTCTCTATCAGTTTGAGTTTGAGGCCAGCCCAAGCTGCATAAAGAAACAGTTACTTATTCATTAGCCAGCTAAAATGTAAAAGCAGTGGCTTCATATGTTATCAACCTGGAAATCAGGAACTGTCACATACTTTCTGATTGTAAATTTTTTTTCCTGAACCGTATTTAAATAGAAATTAGGGCTTGTAGGAAGTGTGCTCGGTGGAAGGGCAGTTCTTTCACAAACAAAGGTGCACGTCAGCCTCATTTACTACATCTGCACCTCAGTAGGCTGGGGTGCCTTCTGCATGTAGCTTTTTACCCGAAGGTAGACGATATTTCCTTTTTTATTTTCCTTTAGAAAGTTTTGGATAGAAATACCAAAGTATGGCTTCTCCTCATTTACTATCAGATAGTTGCCTAGAAATGACAATATTAAAGTATAATACAGAATATGAAGTATGAATATTAAAGTAGGAAGATACCTTCAAAAACGTTTTCTTCAAGACTACTGTTAACATCTGGTTAGTCCCCCGAGCTGCCAGTAGCTGGAAATGATGTTATAAGATTTGTCTGTGTGTTGGTCATTGGAATTGTTACCAGGTTTACTTACCAACTTTAGAGTAGCTGGAATTTTACACTTTTGATGTTTAGCCTGGCTAGGTCTGCATCTGTTCGGCTTATGAGAATCCCCCAGGGTGGTCCCAATAAACTCTTCTAGGAAGCAAGTCTGACTGTTCACCTGTGTTGTCTACAAATGGTGACTTCCAAGACCTTATAAGTAAATGGAAAAAGCATTTTCTCAACTTTGGTTTTAAAGTCTGGGAGGTCAGTAGCTGAGCACTGGGCTGGGCCATGAGTCTCTGTGAGCACTGAGCTGGGCCATGAGTCTCTGTGAGCACTGAGCTGGGCACGGAGTCTCAGCTCTGCTTTCTTATTTGCTCCAAGTTTCTCTGGGAACCTGCTTGTATTCCCAAAATTACTTTGATTTCTTCCTTATTAAATAATTATTTTTTAAAATTACATTTATTTGTTTATCGTGTATGTAATGTGTGCATGTGCCAAGACTGCTTGTGAAGTTGGTTCTTTCCTTCCGAAGTGTAGTTTCCAGGGACCAAATTAAATTATCAGACTTGGTAGCTGGTGCCTTTACTCTCTGTATTGTCTTCCTGCCCCTGATTTCTTTTTTATGGTCTCAGATCTGCTGACTTTTTAAGTGGAATTTTATATTTTTAGACTTTTTAAAATCTTACCTCCGTGTGTGTGTGTGTGTGTGTGTGTGTGTGTGTGTGTGTTAATGGATGCCTGAGGGGATGTTGGGTCACTGGATCCCTTGGAGGAGGGGTTACAGGTGGTTTAATTCCCCTCCCATGTGGGTGCTGGGAACTGGACTTGGCATCCCTGTAAGAACAGTAAGCTTTCCTTACCAGTGAGCCATCTCTCCAGCACCAGATTTGCTGACTTCTAAAATGCTACTATCTATTTCTAAGAACTTGTGTGTCATGTCTGCCTATTGTTTGGACTGGAATTAATCCTAGGGCCTGGCGTTGGCTGGGCTGAGCCTCACCATCAGCCACCTGTTCAATATTATCAAAGATACAGACGTTCAGAGGTATATTGTGAATCTAGGAGGCCTATGTTGTTCTTCTAACCTTTCCTCATACCTTCCGTTAACTATCATGAGTGCATTCTGTGTGCCAAGTGATGGGACAAACTCTCAGGACCCAGATGAAGAACATGAGTAATATTCTGCCCTTCTGAAGCTTCTACTAGTGGCGGTGAAATATAAATTCAAAGGTGGAAGTTAGTATTGAAAAGTATGGAGCAGGAAGGAAGATGGGAACGAGAGGGGAGAGGTTGCTGATTTCTATAGGCTGGTCAGGCAGGACCTTATCAGGGAGGTAACCTTGAGGCTGGTTAGGAAGGGAGGAGAGGAAAGAGCTTCTGCTATCAGGGTGGAGAGCATCCAGGCTGAGGCAGGGGCAAGAGCCTGAGTTATCACAGCAAACCCCTAGGAGTGGAGGGCACAGATGAGCCAGTAGTGAGATGTGGGAGGAATTGGGAATGTGGGCAGATAGCAAGCGTCCTCGAAGGACAGAGGAGTGCAGTTTATACCAAGGAACAGTATGGCATTGAAGAGTTTTAGATAGTGGATGACCTGACATAACTAATGTTGCCACAGAGTGACTCTGGTTGGGGAATTGAGGCCAGAGCAAAGATGGAACCAGGGAGACTCCTAAGAGCTACTGTAGTTCCCCCACTGCCAGGATGGTGCCTGGTACAGTAAGGCAGAGAGAACCTAGAGGGGACGGGGAAGAAACAAATCCTTAGTATATGTTAGAGCAAAGATGGGAGGGGTTTCCTGGAAAGGTGGATGGGAAACAGAGGAAGAGAGGAGATGCATAGGATTCTGAGACTTTCAGCCTGAGGCCAAGAGGAGATGGAAAGCCTCTAACCAGGACGAAGATGAACTTGCAGGAAGGGTGACCAATGGCTCAGGTGGAAAACATGAGGATCCAGGTATGTGTGTGTGCACACTCGTGTGCACACCACTTGCACCTATGCCTACATAGAGGCCAGAAGAGGACATCTTGTACCCTGTTCCATCATCCCTTAATTCTTTTAAGACAGGCTCTCTCACTAAACCTAGAGCTACGCTGACAGCCATGCACACAGTCATGTCTGGCATCTTACATGTGTCCTGGGGATTCAGATTCAGGCTCTCACACTTTTGAACACTCTTACCCAGTAAGCCATCTTCCTAGGCCAAGATGTAGCTACCTTTAAATCAGCTAAGCAGTTTAAGACACAAGTCATTTCCAGGCAGTTTACTTAGAGATATAGTTGGGAGAAATTGAGTGTTCTTTAAAGCGATGGGTAGATAAGTTCACTGAAGAAGGCTAGAATCTCCCCTCCCCCCAGTTAGAAGCAGGGAAAATGAGAAATGAAGACCTGTTCTTTTAAGTGGTTTGGTCCCTTACACACCTTTACAACTTCTGGGGCTGGTCCTGAGTTTGATCCCCCAGATCTCACATAAGATAAATTGGGTGTGGTGGCATGCCCTTGTAATCCCAGCAGAGGTAGAAACAGCCATACCCCTTGGACTTGCTGGCCAGTAAGCCTAGCTTACTTGGTAAATCTAGATAAATAAGTAGCCCTTTCTTTAAAAATAAAACAAAATAATAAAACAAACCCATGATGGTCAGTACTTGAGGATTGACACTCAAGAGTTGACCTCTGGCTTCCACACATGCCCATGCACACCACACACACACCACACATATATAATGTCATGAATCCTAAGTATTTTATAAATGATTAAAATACTTTCATATGCCTGGTGTGGGACAAGCTTTTGATCCCAGCTCTCAGGATGCAGAGACAGGTAAATCTGTAAGTTCAAGGCCAGCTTGGTCTACATAGCAAATCTGATGCCAACCAAGCGTCCACTATGAGACTATTTCAGAACAGATGACCAACCACCTTCCATGTCTGTTGTCTCAGTGGAGCCTCATGGTAGCCACAGTGCGACAGCTCCAAAATGCCCAGGTCTTACTTTGTAGACGAAAAAATGGAGCTCAGAAGTTAAATGGTTTATCCAAAGACATCCAATATAAGACAATGTTATTGTTTAACTTCAAATTAGTGTCGTTGACAAAAGAGAACATAGCAAAAAAAAAAAAAAAAAAAAAAAAAAAAAAAAAAAAACTAGGTTCCAGCCTTATGGGACAGTAGGAGGAACTACAGTGTCCAGACAGCACATGAATCACAGCAGGGGAGGAGGCGACTCTCTACAGTGCTTAGGTAAGGTGTAGAACATGCATAGTCTTTGACATGTTTTCAGCAGAATAAAGACTAGTTTAAGCTTGGGAGGATGAGACAACAGATAACCGGATGGTATGGAGAACTGGGGGCTCCCTGAGTCCTGCTGAGCATTGTGGGAAGTGTATAGGGGATAGAGTGAGTGACATTGTGTGGCAGATTTTTTCTAGGGGAGACACAGCTTGCAGGTCTGTTCACTTCAGAAAGGGAGCCCACCACAGACCAAAGTAACAACTGCACCAAAGTCTAGTTCAGGGAACCAATGGACTCTCTCTCTCTTTTTATTTTTTTTTTCTTGAGTGGGGTTACTAACAGGAATAGGGATGAGGGATTACAAAAGCAGCTGCATTTCCAGAAACCCACCCCAACATAGTGGGACTCAAGAAAGCTGCATCTCTGGAGCTCCCCAGCTAGTTGCCTCTAGCAGGCAGCTCATGGTACAAACATGTCTTTCTTGATGCAGTTTGGCAGTTCACTCTCCATTTTCAACATCTGTGCTGCTCCCTGGAGCAGATGTTTCAAGTTGGAGGGAGTGTTGCAACTTGGAGGATCTGAGGTTCAGTGACGAGGGCTAAGTTCAAACACAAATGAACTTTTTGAGATTTTTATTTTGATGTGTGTGTGTGTGTGTGTACTGTGTGCTTGTACATGTGGAGACCAGAGAACAAATTTTGGGTGCCATCCTCCATGTCTTGTTTAGTTTTGAGACAGTCTCTCACTGGCCTAAGATTCCCTTGATAGGCATGGCTCTTTGGCCAGCACCTCTATGAACTTACCCATTTCTCTCCAGTGCTGGGATCACAGTGGCCCTTTTAAAAGGTTTTGTTTATCAGCTGTGGGAGTTCTGAGTGTGGAACTCAGGTCCTTATGCTTACAAGGCAAGGACTTTACCAACTGATGCATCTCCCCAGACCTGTTTGTTTGCTTGTTTGTTTCAGACAGGATCTATGGTTACATAGGCTGGGCTTGACCTGTGACTCTCCCGCCTCTGCTTCCTGAGTGTTGGGATCACAGGAATGTGCCACCATGCCAGAGAGATTGGGTTTGAACAGAGTGATTACGATGTTGCTAGAACATACTATGTCTGAACATAGACTCAATATCACACATACATGTTTTAACTGTTCTGCTTTTTATCAAGCTGTGGAAGGAAGGTATGTCTGAGTCACCCGCTGCCTCTGCCACTCTACAGTCAGTGTTTGTGTTTGTAATGTCAGGAAGTTTTTGGACTCAAGTAAGAAACCTCCCAAGTTAGATCTTACAAAGCAAGCGTTCCCTGGGCGTGGTGGCCTGTGCAAGTAATCTCAGCATTTGGAGGCTGAGGCAGGAGAAGAGTAAATTTGAAGGTAGCCTGGTCTACATATAGAGACCCTGGCTTCAGAGAGAATTTTATTTTTATTTTGTTACATGTTTGGATTTCTTACTAAAGGAATTCAGAATAGGGCTGTCCCAGAGCACCTAATGGGGTTGCTTTGTATTCCTATGGCTGCCTGAGATAGGAAGGGATAAGCTTTGATGCAAATTTGATTTGTAATTTTAAAATTACGAGTGTGTGTGTGTTGCTGTAGTGTTCATGTAGAGGCCAACAGACAACTTTTAGAAGTAGTTTCTTCTATACTGTGGGTCCTTTTGATCTAACTCAAGATGTCAGGCTTGATGGCAAAGTTGTTAGCCTGTTGAGCCAAGTTGCTAGATGGATATCATATATTTTAAAACACATGTTAGCATATGTGTCACCAACACTGTTTCTGGTTCTTTCACATAAAGGCTCCCTGTACCTGTTGGCAATTTCTGTCCTTAATCATTGGTTCCAGGCAACTATTTACCTTTCTGTCTCTATAGATTTCCCTTTCCAGATCATTTCATAAGAATGGATTCATGGTTGCTAGTCTTTTGACTTTGGGGGCTGACCACAGAGCTAAAGAGTTCTTGTGGTGGCACACATCTGTACTCTAGTTCTTTTGACAGCTAAATGATATTCCACCACAAGGACTTCCTTATGACCTGTCAACCAGATGATGGCCAGGTGAGCTATTTGCAATTGTTAGCTATCTTGAATAGCACAGCAACGAGCATTTATCCATATCTTTACATGGATAGATACTTTCATTTTTCTTGAGTACATACCTAGGTGTTGAACTGGTGCGTGATACAGTAATTATGTGAAACTTTTAAGAAATGCCCTTCCCTAAGTCTGTGTCTTAGTCACTGTTCTATTGCTGGGAAGAGACCACCACCAAGGTAATACTTACAAAAGAATGCATTTAATTGGGGGCTTGCTTACAGCTTCAGAGGGTCAGTCTGTTATCATGGTGATGGAGGGGATGGTGCCAGAGAAGTAGCTGAGAATTGCATCCTGATCTGAAGGCAGCCGGCAGAGGGGGAAGGAGGGAGAGACAGAGAGACACAGAGACAGAGAGAGACAGACAGAGAGAAACAGAGAGAGATGGACACACACACATACAGAGAGAGAGAGAGTGAGAGAGAGAGAGAGAGAGAGAGGCAGGCAGGCAGACAGACAGACAGACAGACAGACAGACAGACAGACAGACAGGGAGAGTGAGCCTGCTGGGCCTGGGTCTGAACCTGGCTTCTGTCAACTTTTAGAACCTCAAAGCGTACCCCAGTGACACACTTCCTCCAACAAGGCCACACGTTAATTCTCACCTGTCTCAACAGTTCTCCCGTTGAGGACTAAGCATTCACATATGTGAGCCTATGGGAGCCATTCTTATTCATACCACCAGCCAAGTTACAGGCTTGGGGTTACTGGCAGCAATGGGTGAAGGTTCTAGTTTCTCCATTTCTCTCCTCCTTACTAACTTTTTGTGAGTGAGGAACAGCCATGAGAAAGCTTCCCAGCATAACCACAAAGCCCAGGATAAAATGGAGTCACTGGGGAACTGCAGCAGGGTTTAGCTTGGTCAGTGAAGATCCTAGACCTCAGCAGGTCTGTATTGCTTGTCCCTGTTTGTTGCTAAAGCAGACCAGAGTGTGGCGGGTGCCCAGCCATCACACGGAGGGCTCTGTCCCAGTGCAGCATGCTGCTAAAGCAAGTAAGAAGGGTTGTGTTTTCTGCACGTGAAACAGTACAGCTACGGTTTCAGCATCACCTATAAACTCACAGAGAAGCGACTTATGCTGTTAGAGTCAGGTCATTTAAGTATTTTAAGATTATCACATTAGGAGTTTCGAAGATGCGTGCCTGAAATCTAAGCACCTGGGAGACAGAGGCAGGGTGATCCAGAGTAGTAAGCCAGTTGCAGCTGCTATCCGATACCCTGCCTCAACAAAACCCACCAACTAATCAACCAAAACCAAATAAAAAGATGGCAAAAATAATTTTGGAGAACCAACCTGTGTAAACTAACTGCAGAGCTCAGCCCTGGGAGGTGACCCATGGCAGCTGCCAAACCTCAACATTCCTCTCTTATGAGGCAACATGTAACATTTGGTATCCGGGTAACAGCTTTTCAAAATCTTGAGGCATGCAAGCTCACAGGCACCAAATCCTTGGCTTTAAGATAAGGATATTTAGACTAGGTCAGGAGTTGGACAGCTTGGCAGCAATGTGAGAGCAATTACTTGAGATTGGATTTTTAAAAAATAGATGATTTTCTTTGCCTTGCCATTTTTTGAGGTAGTTTAACACTAATTCAGGTAAGCCTGGGCTACAGAGTGAGTTCCAATCTTCTTAGTGTCCCTGTCTTCTTAGTGCTGGGATTATAGATATGAACCACCATGTCTGAATTTTTTTTTGTGACTTTATGTTTTTTTAGATTGATTTTAAGACAAGGGTCTCAGGTATCCCAAGTTAGCCTCCAACTTGCTGTGTAGCCAATCATGGTCTTGCATGTTTGATTTTCTTGTTTCTGATGTCCACATGCTGGGATTTTAGCCAAGTGCTGCCCTGACTGAATCATAAACTCTTTAAGAGTATGCCCATAACTCTTCTTAGATGAGGCAAGCACTCTCTCTAACTGAATTCCATCCCCAGCTCCCCCCTTTTTTTGTGATTCTTTTAAAAATATTTGTCATGGGGTCTATCAAATATAGAAAAAAAATCCATGCTCAACTGATCTTTGCTGGAAAATTCCAGAAAAGGTAGGTCAGCATGTTTATGAGCAGCAGGGTGATGGTTCCAGTGACCTTTGACTGGAGACTCTGAAAACGAATCTGAAGTAAAAAGTAATCTTCATAGTTAGGAGACACTGATAAAATACATGATCAGTATATGATGGCACACATTTGTAATCACAGCACTCAGAAGGAAGGGGCCAGGAGGCAGAGGTTCAAAGCCAGCCTTGGCTACATAGGGAGTTTGAGATCAGCCTGGGTTATACGAACAATGATTTAGGGATTATTCTCACTTTTTTCTTCAAGTCAAATGTCCAATGAGCTGTAGGCAGCTCCGTAGTTCTCTATCCAACTCTTGGAGCTCCAATCTTTATTTTTTTGATGTGTTTTCTCTCTCTCTCTCTCTCTCTCTCTCTCTCTCTCTCTCTCTCTCTGTTTGTGTGTCTCTGTCTCTCCCTGCCTTTCTCCCTCCTTCTGTCTTTTACACGAGTGCTTGCACATGCACATGTGTGCACACATGCGGGCATGTACATACACACACACACACACACACACACACACACACACACACACACACACCCTGAAACTCCTCTCCATCAGACTGTGAAACTGTAAAACCACTAACTGGTGCAGCACAGCTTTCCCCAGCCCCCAGCACAGTGGTAACATGCAGTGGTTATGTTCATGGGACAATGATGTGGGGAACACTTTCATGTTTGGTATAGATGTAGGGTACTGTTGTGAATATTTTCGATAGAGGTTGGCTGACTCCTTGGATGTAGAAGCAGTAGATATGTACACTGAGTGGCTGGCTCATGCCAGCCTACCTCTACGAGAGGTGCCTCCCTGCCCTGCTATTAGTCTTCTAGGTTTTCCAGGCTTGTAGGGGGGGATTCAGTTAATTTTCTCATTGCCACAAAAATTTCTAACAAGAAAGAGGCTTGGGAGTGGTAGTGGTGGTGGTAGAAGGCTTATTTCTTTTTTGTTGTTTTTTTTTTCCAAAGGGACACATTTGATCCTGTGAGAAGGCATGGTCACGGAAGCATGAGGCAGTAGGCCCTGTTGTGCCTGTAATCAGGAAGTCCAGAGTGATGAATGCTTATCTCTGCTTGTTATCTGCTTTTTAAACCTATCTGGAAACATTCTCATAGGCACAATCCTAAGTCCCATTGACTTGACAGTGAGGATGAACCCTCACACTTGGGAATAGGGCTTTTCTTTTAAAAGCTGAGAGTAAGATTGAACCCACGAGTCCAGACTTCACTCCATTTCTCTGAGATCTGGGTCTCTGTCTCGACTCAGTCCATCTGACAGTGGTGTGCTGTCTTCACTCCTTCAGCCCCTTATTTTCAGCACCAGTCTGCGAGGAAGAAAGAACTCCAAGTGACTTCTTGGTGCTGTAGCAGAACTGCCACGACTTGTGGCTTGTGCAAATGCCTTCTTGTCACTCAAGTGCACAGTGGCCTGCTCCCATTTCTTCACACCTCCTCTCTGGCCCCAAAGATGATGCTTAGCCATTCCAGTGAGTGGGCCAGTATGTTAGAGTGAGTGTTTAAGCCCTTTTCACATTGTGCCAACCTAAGGTCAATAAGAGATGGAAGGAATAAGTCTGGAAGGTGGAGCTCCCAGAGGCAGGTTGTGTGCTCAGGCTTCTCTTCGTGGCCCTGTGTGCACTGCTTCCTCTGTTCAGGGCCTCACAAGCTAATACTCTTCTTGGGATTCCCTTCCTGTCTTCCACAAGCCACTGGAGTTACTGCCCAAAAGCTGGCCCATCAGCATAGGTGATAGACGCCATAAGGGGCTACATGTCACCTATTAGCTCTTCTGAAATGCTTTCCCATGTTAGACCACTGTGGTCAGAATAAAGGAGACAGTGATACAAAAAAGAATTTACCAGCATATATTCCAGCCTCTTTTATTTTGTAGATTAGGGTAGTTCCAAGGATAAGGGAAGTTCTCTATCATTCTGTCTTTAGGGTAAATAAACCTTGATTCCCTCTGAATTACTGCTCAGCATTTGTCTTGGTGTGGGAATTTGGGTGAAAGTTCATGGAATGTTTTTCTTACTTTTTTTTTTCCTGTGAATTTCTGCCTGACCCTATAGCCAAATTAAAAATTTTCACTTTACTTTCTTGATCCAATTCTTTTTTGGTTTTTCAAGACAGGGTTTCTCTGTGTAGCCCTGGGTGTCCTGGAACTCACTCTGTAGACCAGGCTGGCCTCAAACTCAAAAATCCGCCTGCCTCTGCCTCTCAAGTGCTGGGATTAAAGGTGTGCACCACCACAGCCCAGGGCGATCCAACTCTTATACCTAAGTATATCATGTGGTCTCCCGGCTAAATGTTTGCAGAGGACAGCTAGCAAGGACTGGAAGGACGCTGTCCTTGCTCTAGCACCAATTCCTGGCTTTCTCACATGGCCTCCTATGTTTTGATGGTTTAGGCATGACCCTTGGAAAAGGTCTCAAAGCTTAAGTACCTGGTGCTTCCAGCAGATAATGATCCCATCTTGTTTATCTAATTTTAATTATATAAATGTATTTATTTTGTGTGCACACATAAGTGTATATATGATACACGTATACATGCATTAGTAAACCATGACGTACTTGTGAGAATTAGATCTCTCTTTCCACTATGTAGGATCCAGGGATTGAACTTGTGTCCTCAGGCTTGGCAGCAAGCACCTTGACTGAGTTGTCTGACTGGTCCTCCATCTTATTAATTCAAAAAATTATGCAAATTCTACAACTTGCTACTTCCTGTGTTTGTCCTGGCCTCTCTGTGTTCTTCTATTATTTTGGGACCAGACTACTCTGGGTGGTGCTGTGTGTTTGTTTTTTGAGACAGAGTTTTACTGTGTAGCTCAGAGTGGCCTCAGGTTCATGCTCATCCTGCCTCAGTTTCCTGAGTGCTGAGATTCTAGTCATGAGTCATTATACCTAGCTGTAAATGGTACTATTTGAGTCTTTGTTCTTTGTTCTTGCTGTAAGTTCCCTTCCTCCCTTTACCTGACCTAGAACCTCCCTTCTTCCCTAGAACCCTTGGTTGCTGTTCCATCTACTCACCACCCACCCCTTTCCCCCTCTCTTCATCTGTTCACCTACCCATTCATCCTCCAATCCATCCAATTACAGGCCAATGGCCACAGTAGGGGACCTGCCATTTTCTCTTTCTCTCTCTCTCCTTTCCTTTCCTTTCCTTTCCTTTCCTTTCCTTTCCTTTCCTTTCCTTTCCTTTCCTTTCCTTTCCTTTCCTTTCCTTTGTTTTCTGTTTGTTTGCTTTTTGAGACAGGTTTTCTCTGCGCATCCCTGGCTGTCCTAAACTTGCCCTGTAGATCTGGCTGGTCTTGAATTCAGCAACTCACCTGCCTCTGCATCTTGAGTGCTGTGATCAAAGGCATGCAACACCACTGCTCACCTCACCTGATGGTAGATTCAGCAGCTCTGATGGTACAGAGAAAAAGAGGCTGCTGCAGGCCTGAGGTGCTCTAGCCCCAACCCAGTGGTTACCTTCTGCACTACTCTGTATAGTTTTTTCCATGCCTTTCAGATCTTACTATAACCTAGGCTGGCCTTCAGTTCATAACTGCCCTCCTGAGAGCTGGAGTTGCTGTTGTGAGTCATGATGCCTGGGCTCTTAGGATTTAAGGTAGCTTTCATTTCAGCTGTGAAAAGACCGACCTCAGTGGAGAAATGCAACCAAAATGGAGAAACAACAAGGAGAAACAATGAAAAACAAAGAAAAATAACAACAACAATGAAAATTTATCTTCTCTTGTAGTAGCTGTGATTATAGTTATTAACCCCCCCCCCCCCCCCCCCCCCACTACTTCGGCTACTAATTTCCTTATATTTCCACGGTTAGGTTGCATGTTGAGGCCTAGTCTTTTGAGGAGGTCATTATCCAGCCTACAGGCAAGAGAATTCCAAGTTCAAAGCCAGCTAGGCTATATAATAATCTCTGTTTCTCTGTCTCTGTCTCTGTCTCTGTCTCTCTCTCTCTCTCTCACACACACACACACACACATTTACATTTGCAAGCAGGAAAAAAAATGAACTGGTACTTCAAATCTGTAATGTGAGTTATTAGAGAGGCCAAGATAGGAGAATCATTTTTTCAAGGCCTGCCTGGACCACTTAGTAAGAACTTGTCTCAAAATGTCTAGAATGGACTGGAGCTATAGCTCAGAGGTACAACACATGCCTAGCATGTGTGTGGACCTGGGTTGAGTCTGCAACACCACCACCAAAGTGCAGTAACAAAAGCAAAAAAAGTCACAGACAAGGTCTTTGCAGATGAGATGAAGTTGAGGAATCATCCTGGGTTGCCTTGGTAGGCCTTATGCAAAGTCTCAGTGTCCTTACACAAGAGGGGCAGGAGCACTACCTTCACAGAGAAGTGCAAGGGTCATACAGAGACTGGCCAAAGCTGTTACTACTAACTGGAAGTGTGTGTGTGTGTGTGTGTGGGGGTGTTCTCTTGTCCTTTAGAAGACAATTTTCTGCTACTTTAAGCTCCAAACACAATAAAAAAAATAATTGGGCTGTACATTTCTGTACTTGTGAATTATGAAACACCCCCCACCCCGTGTGTGTGTGTGTTTGTGTGTGTGTGTGTGTGTGTGTGTGTGTATAGGCTAAAGGTCAACTTTGAGTGTTATTCTGGACAACTGTCCCCTTTGTTCTTTTGTTTGTTTGGTGTTTGTTTGTTTGTTTTTGAGACAGGGTCTCTCTCTCTCTCACTGCCCTGGAGCTCACCCATCCAGCTAGGTTGGTTGGTCAGCAAGCCTAGGGATCTGCTGTTTTCTATCTCTGTAATGCTGGGCTCACAAGTACCTGCCACCACACCTGGTTTTTTATGTGGGCACCTGGGATCGAACTCTCAGTTCCTCATGTTTGTGCTGTGAGCTTTGCTCCCCAGCCTCACTGGGCTGTAAACTTTCTATAAAGCAAGGCCTTCTTCTTCTTTGTCTGTGGAGTCTTCACAGTGAGCAGACTTCTGCACACAACAGGCGCCACATACCCAAGCTGCTCAAACTGACTTCTTCGTTGGTTCAGAACTTTAGAGCCTGAAGATTTGTATTTAAATTTTTATTGGAAGAGAAGTGAGGCCGGCAAGATTGTGGCATTTATTTGCAAAAGAAGAATTGATACCCCTAAGGCTTACTTCTGTCTCAGTTTATTGCATCTTGAAGCTCGGATTTACACCAGGTTTTTAATGTAGCAATTCCTGCACTGGGCTAGAATATTAATAGAAGCACCAAGAAACCTCATCTGGCAGAACAAGAAGAGCGAGTTGGTCCAGGCAGTGGTTTGATGTCTTAATTAGATAGGACTTCGGGGCAGGCACTCTCCTGCACTGAGGAATCTAAGTGACAGTGCTCAGGGATTTCTGAATCAAACGCAGAGTGTCTTCTGCTCAAATCTTCCATGAAATACAATTTTGAAACTGTGAGCCTGGCTCTCACTCAGGCAGAACCTTGCTGTATTTATTGGGACTTCAGCTGAACAGCAACTGTGGGATCATATTCTTTGGAAAATAGAGTTTGTTTTTATGTATAAAGAAGCCACGGAGAAATAGGTGGGATTTAGACTCACTCAATAGACTGGGCTGGTGGCAAACATTCCTCTACCTAATAGTTCCTTTTCCTTTTTCCTATTCTCCATCTGATCTCTCCCTTCTTATTCCTTTTGCCTACCTACCCCCATGATGTCTTTCAGCAATGATCTCAGAATCACTATGTAGCCAAGGATGACCTTGAACCTGCTGATCCTTCTGCCCCTGCCTCCCAGGTGCCAGGGTTACCAATGTGCATTTGCACACTCAGCTAGGAAGAGGCTATTTTACGGATTTATCTTGAGGCTCATTTTCTTGTGAGTGTTTACAGTGTTGCTTGATGTTACCTAAAGCATTAATACACCATTAAAGTATATAAGAATCACTTGAACAGATATTTGCAATAATGGAGAAGGGGTCATCACCACCACTACCATGGAACTGAACTTTGACCTTTTGTTCTGATTAAACTTAATAGGCAGTTTAGCTGTTGCTTTCTTCTTTCTTTCTTTCTTTCTTTCTTTCTTTCTTTCTTTCTTTCTCTCCTTTTTTTTTTTTTTCAAATAATCTCTCACTATGAAGTCCTGCTTGGTCTGGAATTCTCTATGTAGACCAGGCTGGTCCAGAAACCCTCATTTTTCTGTCTCCTAAGTGATAGGATTGAAGGTGGCAAGGCAGCTTCTTTTTAAGCTAACTCACTTCCTGTGTTCAGCCAATGAAGTTCTTGGATGGTGTCTGACCTCACCCATCTCACTCTCTACCATATTTTAAGTAAGTGCTAGAGCTGTGTAGTGTTTCCTGATAGCCACAGAGTTACTGAATACGGAGGAGTTAAGTGGTATGGTGTCTTATGCAATTCTCTATAGCAAAGCCTCAGTCACAGATGCTGTATTTGCTTGAAACATAGAAGCTGCGAGTTAGACAGTTGTTTATAGAATGTATTTGTGATTGAATAATGATTAAACCCCTCAGGTTTTGATGTCAGCCCAGCCTTCACTGGCAATTTGAGTGTCCTGGATTTTCATGCTAACCTAATAGAATACTTTTTTCTCCTCCTCCTCCTCCTCCTCCTCCTCCTCCTCCTCCTCCTCCTCCTCTTCCTCCTTCCTTCCTTCTCCTTCTTCTTCTCCTTCTCCTTCCCCTTCCCCTTCCCCTTCCCCTTCCCCTTCCCCTTCTCCTCCTCCTCCTCCTTCTCCTCCTCCTCCTCCTCCTCCTCCTCTTCCTCCTTCTCCTTCTCCTTCTCTTCCTCCTCCTCCTCCTCTCTCCTCCCCCTCCTCCTTCCTCTCCTCCTCTCCCTCTCCCCCTCCCTCTCCCCTTCCTCCTTCCTCTCCCTCTCCTTCTTCCTCTCCCTCTCCTTCTCCCCCTCCCCTCACCTCCCCCCTCCTCCTTCTTCTCCTTCTCCTTTTTCTCCTCCCTCCTCCTCCTCCTCCTTCTTCTCCTCCTTCCTTCTCCTCCTTCTCCTCCTCCTTCCTTCTCCTCCTCCTCCTCCTCCTTTCTTCTCCTCCTCCTCCTCTTCCTCCTCCTCCTTTTTCTCCTCCTCCTCTCTCCTCCCCC
>JANHMN010000006.1:32549512-32571031 GCA_030674055.1 Rhabdomys pumilio
ACACACACACTGCTTATGGCCTCCTGGGGCATCTGTATACACACACATACACACACACACACACACACACGCACACACACACACTGCTTATGGCCTCCTGGGGCATCTGTACACACAGACACGCACACGCACGCGCACGCACGCACGCACATGCACACAGCATTCAAATGAAAAATAATTTAAAGCAAATTTCTCTTATGCGCTCTTTAAGAATTTTCATATGATTTGATTATAATCCTTCTTTTCTCCAACATCTCCCAGATTCACTCTTCCCTTCCTACTCACCCAACTCTGCATATCTTATTTTTTTTTGTTGTAGTTGTTGTTGTTTGTTTGTTTGTTTGTTTTGAGACAGGGTTTCTCTGAGAAGCCCTGGCTGTCCTAGACCTCAGTTTGTAGACCAGGCTGGCCTTGAACTCACATAGATCCACCTGCCTCTGCCTCTTGAGTACTGGGATTAAAGGCATGTACTACCACTACCACCACCTGGCTGTGTCCTCTTGAAAAGGAAAAAGAGAAAAAGAAAAAAAGATTTTTACACCACTCAGTCTGATTTTGCTGCTCATATATTCTTGAATATGTGGCCTTCATGAGAGCATGGTCGATTTACCAGGGGACACACTTAAAGAAAACCGAGTCTTCCTCTCCTAAGAGCTATCACCTTCTAATGGTTCCTAGAGTAGAGATGGGACTTTCTGCCCAGTTCCCCTCTCCATGCTGGGGTTTGATCTGGCTTGAGCTTTCATAGGTCATGTACATGCTGTCACATCCACAGTGTGTTCATATGTGCACCTGCATTACTGTGTGTAAGATACTGTTTCTTCGTAGTCATTCTTGCCTCTGGCTCCTATGGTCTTCTCATCTCTTCTTCTGCAATGATCCCTGAGCCTAAGGATGAAGGGATTGGATATTTAGACATTCTGTTTTGGGATAGGAGGTAGAAGGCTAGAGGAGGGAGTACAGAAAGGGATAAATAATACTAAAGACATTTGGAAAAAGTCATACCAAAACCTACTACTCTAGAAAATTCCTTAAAATGGAATAGTTAATATGGAGTTAACCTATAAAGGGATAATACCAGTGTTCTTACTGGATCCCATGGGCTAAAGGAGAGCCCATAGCCAGGAATTGCTTACTTATTTTGGTCTTATTGGCTATTGAGGTCCTATAGGTTCCCCTTAACATTATAGGCTATTAGTAATCCTATTAGTTACCCTCTAAAACTTGACATTAAGACCCTATTACTGAAGACGTTGCATATTTGAATTAGAACATGGATATATCAAGTTATTACTGACCTGGAAGCTTCATTCCTGCTGACTAACTTTCATAGTGCCAGAAACTGCTATGCATACTACCAGAGAGAAAAATAACAGCAATCTTACCTGTGAACCTTACCAACTATAACGACTGCCCTGGCAAGACATGCCTATTTGTGCAATAATGGCATGAACATCAAGAGAGAAACCAATCATTTTCTGATTAGATTTGAGTCCTATTCCACAAGATGGAACCCAGACCCAGCATTATTGTTGGGTGAGAACTTGTGATTGGACAGGCCATAGACCCTAGGGGAGTACTTACTACTTACTTACTATTACTCTTCTAAATGGTGATGGATTAAACCACTTATAATGACTTGCTATTATACCCATGGGTTAATAGGTTAATAAAGTATCTCTCAACCTTCATCAGGGAAACTTCTATTTGCAGTGAATGGTGATTAACATAAAAGACCCACAACTGATCAAGGTACAGAGAATAAGAGAGTGTACACTGCTCAATCCTCAAGTAGGAATTAAAAAATAATAATAAAGTAGTTTAATTTGCCAAAAAAAAAATCAGAAAAAGTGGATGATTTGAACCTAAAAGGGTTTGTACTTTTCTGTGTCTCTATATAGGTTTATTTACTTAGTTTTTTGTTAAACAGACAGACAAAAACAAACAAATGGGGCTTGGTGGTCGATGCTTCAGTCGTTGTACTGGGGAGGCAGAGGGTAGGTGGGCCTCTGAGAGTGTAAGGCCTGGTCTACAGAGTAAGGAGTTCTTGTCGCAAAAGAAACAAGCCCAGCAAGCCTCAGATGCGTCCACCACTTTTCCAGATTGTGCTGGTGACCCAGTTTTTCTTCATCTTTGGTAAGACGGTGAAGGGACTGCAGTCTTAGTCATCTGCCTTTGATGAGAACGTCACTAATCATTTCACAATTGCTGAGGATCTGTCACTGAAGCACCCTAGAGGTCAGTCTAGGGACTCCTTGTGAACCAGGAGATCCCATGAAGTGACCCTCCTTCCTAGGTTCCACGGAAACCCTGGGCTCTGTTTACTTCCTTTGTGTCTACTTAGGAATTCTTAGTTTCTTCAAAATTTGATTCAGCTTCTTTTGTCTTTGGATTGACCGGGAATCTACATTTTCAAGCATTTTTCACACAAGTGTTGAATATTTGCCAGGCAGTGGTGGTGCATATCTTTAAACCCTGTACCAGGGAGGCAGAGGCAGGTGGATCTCTGTAAGTCTGAGGCAAGCTTGGTCTACGTAGCATGTTCCAGGACAGCCAGGGCTATACAGAGAACTCCTGTCTCAAAAAACTAAAACCAAAGCAAACCATATAAACAAACAAACCCCCCAGACAAAACAAACAACAAAAAAAATATTGACTATTCTATAAATATTAAGCATTCTCATCCATGGTTAAAGGTTTTGTAATTACCGTTTCATATAATAAAATTATGAAAACTACATAGATTTTCAGGTTTTCCTGGACTTATGGAAATGCTGCCACAAGATTTTTTTCTTACGGTTATCAGGAAAATCCCAGATTTCAAAAGTTTTTACTTTTCAAGCCCTGGCTGACCTGGGCTTCCTATGAAGATAAGGCTGGCCTTGAATGCATAAGAGATCTGCCCGCCTCTCCTTCCCCAGTACTGGAATTAAGGGTGTGTGCCATCAAGCCTACTCTTTTTACTTAATTTAAAAACTTATTTTAGAATTATACTTATTTATTAATTAATTCATTTATATATTTTCTGGTTTTTGTGTGACCGTGCATAGGTGCTCGTGTTGAGCCTGTATGGAGGGATTAGAGGACAATTTTTGGGAATTTTTTCTCTTCTTCTACTATGTGGGCCTGAGGATCTAACTCGGCAAAATGCCTTTACCACTAAGCAAACTCACTGGCCCTTGTTTAGGTTAGTGTTGTTTCATATTTGGTCATAAAAACTTAATGTTAAAAAAGGTCTTGAATAGTGATGATTGTTGAAATATCCAGAATAAAATGCTGATTTTAGCCAGATTCTCTTCTTTCAGGAAAGAACAATAAGGCTGCAGGCTCTTGGCCAATGCCTGGAGGAAACTGAGTGTGCAGTAATTGCTTCCAACATAGAGATCTCCCGGTGGGAATTGGGATTCTTCTCTGCTCTATGGGACGGTGGCTACTGAATACTAAGAATCATAAGCCTGGGAACATTTGAAAAGGCTGGGTTGAGACTCCTCATTTGTCACTGTAGAACTGAGTGTGCAGACTTATGAGGGTCCCTCGTTAATTACAGGGTTTGACATTTCTAGGACTAACCATGGAAGGGGTACTTGCCGGTGAATCACTGCCTGCCTGTGCTGAACCGGCAGCTTCTGTTTTATGGCGCTGAAGATGGAGAGAACAGGGCAGTTGCTATGTTCAGCACCGGTCTTTTTTTTTTTTTTTCTGTCAAGTTCCTGACGCAGCATTTGGATAATTCCAGTGGACCCCTGCACCTCTTCCAAGTGCTTTAAACTTAGACAAATTTATGTTTTACCAAAAGGTTAATTCTGACAAATTATTGTGAATTATTTCTGTAGGATCTGCCACAGTGAATTAGTTCTGTATGATGCATAGGTTGGTGTGTGTGTGTGTTAGAAGCATGAACTGTGTTTTTCTGTACCAGTAGGCTCAGGAAGTCATAGTGGGGCAAGATTGTGGCCCTGCTGTGGGACTAGATGACATTCACTGAAGGAAGGTAAGCTGAAGACTTAATATCCCTATTGAGTTACTTGATATTCTAGCCTGCCCCCATCTTTATGCCCCCCCCCCCCCGATTTTCTTTCTTTTTTTCCTGAAAGGCAATTCTCTATCTTCTGAAAAGAGGCTGTTCTTTATGTTTCGATCACACGGACTTGACACACATAACTGTTCTAGCAAAACCAGAACTTTTCTTTGATTCCTGGCTCCTGCTGCGATGGAGCAAAAGTAGACCTTGAAAATGGGTGGATGAATAAATTAGCTGTTCAGGTATTCTCCCCCCACAAATCCCAATCCAATAACATCAAGCAAAAACAAAAGAAGTAACAAGCCATCGAGCATGAAGGGAAACGTATTCCTCAATGAAACAAGTAGGTCAAGTCTGGAAGTTCAAAGGAAGCCTATGTATTATGTGGTACTGGGAATCAAACCATGACTCTGGTGACTAAGCAAGCTCTCCACCACTGAGCTAAAACCCCACCCCTAATATGCAATTAGGGTTCAGAGTGTGATGTGCTCTGCCTCCAGTACTAGGGCTTGAACCTGGGACTTGGGTACATGATAGGCAAGCACTCTATAACTGAGCTATATCCAGTCCCAGAAAACTTAAGTCTGGTAGAGTCAAGGGGCCTTTGGGGGTACTAATGGTCTGAGAGCACATGCAGAGAAATCAGGACACTTTGTATAACAAAGAGTACGGTACGCCAGGCAGCCATGGCTGCAAGTCCAAGATGTCTTCGAATGTGTGAGAGTGAAGGTTCTCTTCTGTGTCTCTCCTTGTGTAGCGAATGGCTGGCCTCTGCCTTACCATTCCTTTCCTTTATAGGAGACGATGTCCAAATTCTATTTTCTCACAAATTTGTCTGCTATTTTGGATTATGGTCCACTCTAGTGCTCCTGTTTCAACTTAATTACCCCCTCAAAAGGTTTCCTAATTGAATCATAGTCTAAGGTACTGGGAGCTAAACTTGAGCATACGAATTCCTTATTTTTATTTCTTGTAGGTTGAGATTAAACCTGGGGCCTCTTGCATGTGAGGTAAGCACTCTGTTACTGAGCCACATTTCCTCTTCTGGCACCTGGATTTGATGGGACATAGATTGGGTGGTACCATTGCTCAACACTAACTCAAACTCTTTTCTCTATTTTTCCAGCTGTTCTTTTTAAAGCATCCAATAAAGCTAAAGTTCTCAGGGTCTTGTATTTGACTGATTGACTAACTCACTAACGTGTGTGTGTGTGTGTGTGTGTGTGTGTGTGTGTGTGTGTGACTGCAGGGATTACAGATACACATGTTACTGTGTCAGGCCTTTATGTGGGTGCTAGATTGGAACTTACATTGTCAGGGTTGGTTGGCAAGTGTTTTACTTACTCACCGAGCTATATCGCCTTAGCCCTCTTTTACTGTGTGTCAACATACCTGCCAAGTCCACAATTTAAACAAGAAAAGGAAGATAAGAGAGTATCATCTCTTTTTTATAACTCCTTTACTAGGTATAAAATACATAAGGAAGAGTACACAGTTGTAAATTCGTTTTCAATAACTTATCGCAAAATGAACTCTTTAGATAGAGAGCATTGATTCTCACTTTGTGCCCAATGAGTTACAATCCCTTCATAGGGCAGATGCTGTCAGGGGTTTCATGCTAACTAGTTGCGTTGATGGAAAGGCCCACTGCCCTCCAATGCGTTGGAACTGTACTCAGCTTTCTGTTTGTGAGGCTCAGACATGCGGCAGTAGCATCTCCTTGCTGTGTGACACTCGCTTTCTTGAACATGCCACGCTGCATTCTTCTGTTCTTGGAGGGCATTTGGGTTGTTTCCAGCTGTTAGGATACTACTGCTGGGAACATTCTTCTTTTGAATTTAAAAAATATTTATTTGGCAAAGATTGTGTATTTTCAGGGCATGTAGTGTGATGATTTGATGCACTAGCCAACATCCTTGTGGAATGTCTCTTGTTGAACATATGTGTGCCTTCCTATAATGGGATGGAGTTGCTGGGACAGAGAGCATATATTAAACTTTAGTAGATGCTGCCAAATAGTTTTCCAAAAGTGCCTGTACCAATTTACACTTCCCTCAGTCTCTAAGGCAGTCCATGTGTTACCACAGCTTTGCTCATACTTGATAGCATTAATTTTTAAGTTTTAGTCACTCTCTTGGATAAGTAGTAGAATCTTATTGTGTTTTCATGTTGACAAATGAATTTGAGTGTCTTTACTTAGTTGCTTATTTACTGAGACAGGGTTTTACTCTACTTAAGGCTGGCCTTAAACTTTAAGCAATCTTCCAGTCAATTCTCCCCAGGAGCTTACATGATGAGATTACAGGTATGTGTTACCCTGTCTGTCACTTTTGCTTTAAGGTAACATTATCCTAGATGACTGCTTAAGATAGTCACGTGCCTGTGAAGATTTTCCTGATGTCACTCAGAAGTGTCCAAAGTTGAACCATTAATCTGGGGCCAACATCGCTTACATAATGTGAATGGCTTTTCAACCCCACACACCCACACATTCATTTATTCTTCCATCACTGAATTGCTTATTTTTGCTAGTGATTGAGATTAAAAAGTTGGGATGCACGTATGGATAAAATATACCCACTCTTGGGTCCCATCTGGCTGTGCTGCTTCTAGACGCTGTGGAACTCTTTGGAGGTGGTGTCTGAATGGTGACAGTGGGTTGTAACTCAGTCTGGCTTCCTACTAGGGCTTCCTGCTTCCAGACCCATTGATGTGTGAGCAAGTAGCCTGTGGCCATGGAGTCACCTGTTGCTCTACCCTCCATTTTCCTGAAACAATAAATTGTGTTTCCTTAGAACATGAACCAGGATGAATTCTTTCTCCTTTAAATGGCTGTTTGTGTGCAGGTGTTCATCCATATGTGTGAATGCACGTGGAGATGAAGGATTGACATAGGGTATCTTTCCCCATCCTTGTCTACCTTACGTATTGAGGCAGTGTCTCGCACTGGAACCCATAGCTCATTATTGGCTAGCACAGCTAGCTAGCTTGCTCTGGGGAATCCCATTTCCCCCCTCCTCTCACCAGCTGCTTGTGTTGCTTCTTGTCAGGTAATTGGTCACAGCAACAAGAAAATAACCAACACAAAACTTAAGTGCCCTAGAAAAACAGATTGGAGAACTGTTTTACTCAATTTATTCCTGGTTTTGTAGTTACATTTATGCAAGACAAATACTCATGTTGATGGATTGACTGGTTCTACACAATAGCTTATGCTGCTGCTTCAGGTGATGGATTGAGACTGAACAGTTGTATTTATTCAGAATCTCTCAATGAACCGGTGTGTGGTAAATGGTCTCTGTAGCCTCTTGAAAGCACTGACCATAGATACCGAGCCCTATGAATTCTCAGGGTCCTTGTATGAAATGGTATAATGTTTACACAGACCCTACACCAGTGCTTCTTAACCTTTCTTTGCTTTTTCTAAAGATTTAGTTATTTTATGTATGTGAGTACACTGTAACTCTCTTCAGAGACACTAGAAGAGGGATTGAATCCTGTTACAGATGGTTGTGAGCTACCATGTGGTTGTAGGGAATTGAACTCAGGACCTCTGGAAGAGCAGTCAGTGCTCCTAACTGCTGAGCCATCTCTCCAGCCCCTGGTTCTTAACTTTTCTAAAGCTGTGACCTTTTAATATAGTTCCTCATGTTGTGGTAGCCATAAAATTAATTTGTGGCTCTCTCATAACTGTAATTTTGCTACTCTTATGAATTATAATGTAAGTAGCTGTTCTGCAGGATATCTTATATGTGGTCTCCAAAGGGGTCGCAACCCACAGGTTGAGAATCTCTACTATAGACAATTATCTATCTCCTGTGCTTTCAATCATTTCTCCATAACATACCATGTGCAAGACAGTATGAAACTATGAGTTAAACAATAGCATCACTGTAGGTAGCATATAGAGAAGATGACAAGAAAGAGTCAGTGCGCGTTTCATATCTTTACATTTTTCTGAACTATTTTTGACTTCCAGTAGGTTGGCTCCAAGACGAAAGCCTGAGGTAACTGTGAATTTATTGTTGCCTTCCCTTTGTCTTAATTCCTTAAGTGTGAGTTATAAATTCATGGTCTGAGACTTGTTACTGGTAGCTTCTTCAAGCCATTTTTGGGGCACAAAGCTCTTTCACTTAAACTATAGTCAGTTTGAGGTTATCCTGGTCAGTTATACATAGTCAGTTTCAGTACAACCAGGGCTATGTAGAGAGGGGATCCTATTTCAAAAAATCAAAATCCAAACCAACCAAACCAACCCTTCTGCAAAACAAAAACAAAGAAATAAAAACAAAACCAAACTTGTCTTGAGTTGGATTGACTGTCTTCTTCTCCAGTTCCTGGAGATTAAACCTGGAGCTGTACATAAGCTAAATAGGTGTTCTATTGTGGGGATTAGCCCCAAACTGTTTTTACACTTTTATTCCGGGTGAAGGTCTATTCAGTTGCTCAGGCTGGTCTCTGTAGCCCAGGTGTATCTTGAATTTGCAATCCTTTCACCTCAGCCTCTGTAATAGTTGGAATGACAGGCTATATCACCAGGTCTGGCTGAAATGATTGCCTTTTTAAAAAGTACTGTTTCTTTTGCTCTTTGGTGGGGCCCAACTGTGTCAAAAAGACCTTTTTCCACTGCTTTTTTACCAAGAAGAACATTCTCCTCTAATTCAGATGTGCCTGTCGACACAGGCTCAGGGCCACCCTTTGCCTTCCCTGGAGGACAGGACTGTAAACAGTCTTCGCATTATCTGTTTACTTTCCCACCTGCTAGATTAGATTATCATGAGCTCAAAATCCCTGGTGTCTAGCATGTTGCTGGACACGTCCACTGTTCTGGTCAGTAAATACCCCTTGGATGAAAGGGAGTAACAGTATTAGCAACCAATACAGAGGTACCCATTTACTCTTTGTTTCAGTGTGTAATTGCACTCCAGGATGCTATGATGTGCCTGGCACAGCGCTAGGTTCTGGGTCTGAGTCATTGTGCCCAAACAGACCTGGCAGCTAACTGTTCCAGCAGGCTTGCAGTTTGTGAGTAAGGGGGTTCAGAACCCGGACACGTTAAAGCTCTGTTTAGTTACAGACTGTGGTGAGTGCTCTCAAGAATGGGAGCATGAGACATGTAAGGGTGACCTCAGTTTTGGGAACTGAGAAAGCCTCCCAAGGAAAGTGGAGTGTAAAGTGAGATCAGAAGGTGAATAGGAACTAAGGGGGTTAGGGGAGAAAGACAGAAGCATAGTCCTGCCTGGGGAAATAGCCTTGGAAGCACTCTGTGGTAGGAGAAAGCAGGGTGTTCCAGATTCCTGAGGTTTCTAGAATGCTTTATCTGGAAGACTGGGCACAGTCCTGTGATTAGTACAGCTTTTTTTTTTTTTTTTTAAACGTGCCATGACTGGACCATGGGCTATACTGAGCATGCGCTCAACCATGGGGCTGCTTCTGCATCCTGAAGTCCTGTCCTCCATAACTTCCAAGTTTTCAGTAAAGGTGTGCCTTGCCTCAGAAGCCACAGTTCACCTTCTAGAGGCTGTTTGGACAGCCAGAGGAACACGAGGCTCAGGTTTATACTTTGTAAGGGTTACCTTCATGTTGGGAACTTGACCATTGGGTTGAAAAATGTAAACAAAGCGAAACAAACCGTATTTATCCTTGCTGCTCCATGTAACTTGGATGGCAGAGCAACCCAAAAGTGTAAGAGAAACAAGAGAAACTTCTCTGCAGGAGCCATTCCAGCGGACGTGCCTGGCATGGAGCCCTGGGATGGTATCATTTTGCAGTCCTTAATGAACAGTGCAGTAGTTACTAGTAGAGTTAAGCTTTCACAAGGAGAGCTAACCATAAAAGGGTTCATGGACCTGCACCATACCAGAACTTGGTAAACAGAGTAAGGAAGTAAACAGGCAAGCAAGCAAACAGTCAAACCGGAACCATCTAAGCCTGTAAGCCCAGCAAGCATCTTCAGATGTGACACAGGAAAAATATGCTTCCCGCATCACAGAAATGCTTCCAGAAAAGTCCAGACCCTGGGAAATTGAACACAAGCAACTTAGACTTAAGGAGGGAAAGGAAGATAGGAGAACCTATATCAAGAATATATGGTGTTTTTTTGTTTTTTTTCTTTTTTGATTTCCAGTTTGGGTACATTAAAAGCAAAAATTTATGATACAGTCTGGACAATAGGAACAGTGATGGGTATTTGATGGTGTTAGGGGTTATTATGTGTGATGTTTGTTTTGATAATGTCTAAACAGGAGCAATGATGACAGAGGGTTTTTCTTTGGCTTTTAGAGGAATCTGCTAAAATATTTATGCATGGATGATGCGATGTCTGGGGTGTGTTCCTGGGGTGGTCAGTGTGGACGCTGACGGATAATGGGAATTTATTTGCTTTCCTTTCTAATTATCATCATCACTCTTCCATTTTAAAGAATTCTGTGGGGCTGGGGTTAGTAAAGTGCCTGTCTCAAAAACTTGAGGATCCGAGTTCAGATCCTTTATACCCAAGTCTAAAGCTGGGCAGGTAGCAGCAATTGTAACCCAAGCTCTGGGGAAGCAGAGACAGGCAGATCCCTGAAGATCACTAGCCATCCTACCTAGGCAAATCTCTCTCTCTCTCTCTCTCTCTCTCTCTCTCTCTCTCTCTCTCTCTCTCTCACACACACACACACACACACACACACACACACACACACACACACATACACACACACACACATACACACACACACACGGACACACACACACGGACACACACATGGACACATGGACACACAAGCACATATACATACAGAACACTCACACATGAATTTTAGGGACAAAAAAGAGCATATTGGGTCTGACTTATAGCCCTCATCCCCCAAATCTTCCGTATTTTTCCCTTGACATTGTATTACTGGATCACAACTTAGTGTATTAATGTATTAAAAGTTTCATTTGTGTCTCTGAGGTTGTAGCTCAGGAGTAAAGCATTTGCTGGCATGTAGGGGGTTCTAGATTCAAGCCCCGGAAGAAGCATTTTGACATACCCTTTTAATGTCAATTACAGTGATGATGATTTTTTTTTTAAAAGAAAAAAAATTAACACATGAAAGTTCAAATTTTTGGATAGCTAGGAGAAAGGCAATAAAGATAGTTAATGTTACCAATAATCTCGTCACTTTTGAGAAAGTTGTGGCGGGTGTTTTGGGTTTCCATCCGAGCAGGGATATATACATAGTAAAAATTGTAATCATAAATTGATGAGTTCTCTTCTTGTCAGTCCTCTGTGGTCATTTCCCCAGGGTACTGAGAATTCTTTTTGAAGCAAGTTTTAGTGGTTGTTTAGTATTGAGTTGTATAGACCTGTGTCTGTGGCAAGTTTGAGTCAATTCCCTGTTGTCAGACATTGAGTTGTTTACATTTTCTTTTACTATGTAAATGATGCTGTAATGACTATCCTTATAGATATCGCTTTTGTACACTCTTAATTATTTCCTTGGGGTAGGCAGTGAAATTGCCGGGTCATAATCATGTTTTTAATAGCAATTTTATAGGCCTTTGGTAGGTCAGCACTAACTTGTCCTCTTATGGGTGTGAGTGTGCATGTTTGTCCCAGGCCTCCACCAATTTTGCCTGTAATCTCTTAAAGTCTTTTGGCCAGTTTGTCAATGAAAACCAAAACTAATTTGTTCTCATTGATATTTTGATTACCTGGAAATGAGGATTTTTCTCTGTCACTCACCAGGTTTATAGACATGTTTCTAGGAATTCTTCTATGTTGTGTGCTTGTTTTTCTCAGCCTCTGTCTATAAAGTGTCCCGTTGTGTGCCATGTCAGGCAGGGAGGCCGCGTGTTAACTTCAGTCTATGGAAAGGCTGATACGAAGGTCTGGTCCAGTTTTCTTAGGTTCAGAGGATTGACCGGTTTGTGCATTTGCTCTACTGCTACACAGTGTTTTTCCATTTCAGAGTCACCGTGTCTGCCTGTCCTTCCTGTAATTTGACTCTAATTTACATGGAGCTCATTGTGATGTGCTGCATAGAAGAGAAACAATTATCCCAGAAATTCAACAGTTCTTCCTTATCTGATTTGAGTTTCTTCCTCTTCACTATTAAAATCATCTATAAAAATCTTTTTAAAATGTAAATTATATTATTATTACTAGGTGAGTCACACTTGTGTGTAGAGGTCAAAGAACAGCTTGCAGGAGTTGGATCTCTCCTTCCATTGTAGGTTCTGGGACTCAAACTCAGGTCCTCAGGCATGGCAGCAAGTGACTTCACCTGCGGAGCCATCTTGGCAGGCCTATTAAAATTGTTTGTATATGGTCTTTCTATAGTTTTCCTTTCAGCACCCTGCAACCTAATTTTATGCTAGTGTAAACTGTGATCTTAACTTTGAAAATTGATAATTTTAGAGGGGACAGGCTCTTATATAGCTCAGGCTAACCTGTCATTTACTATGTAGACCAGGCGGCCTCAGTTTTCAAGTTTCATAAGCATGCACCATGAGATTATAGTCATATACCACCATGCCTGGTTTCTATAATATTTTTGGTTTTTCAAGACTGGGTTTCTTTGTGACAGCCTTGGCTGTCTTCGAACTTGTTTTATAGAGCAGACTGTCCTTGGCCTTGACCTCACAGAGTTCTACCTGCCTCTGCCTCCCTGTGCTAGGATTAAAGGTGTGTACCACCATGCTGGCTTTCATTTTAGATTTTAATTATGTGTACATCTGTGTATTTGTGTATGTGTGTGTGTATATGTGTGTGTTGGTACCTACAGAGGCTAGAGGAGGGCTTCAGATCCCCTGGAGCTAGAGATATAGGTAGTTGTGAGCCAACCAATATGCGTGCTGTGAATCAAACTCTGATCCTCTGAAAAGGCAGGCCATGCCCTTAACTGCAGAGCCATCTATAGCTCCCTCGGCACAATCCATGTATCTACCATGTATCTACTATGTATCTACCATCTATCTATCTATCTATCTATCTATCTATCTATCTATCTATCTATCTTCTATCTATCTATCTATCTATCTATCATCTATGTATCATATCTCTCTTTCCCTCCCTTCTTCCCTATCTATCTATCTATCTATCTATCTATCTATCTATCTATCTATCTAGGATTTTTGAGACAGGGTCTCACAATATAGCTCTGGCTGTCCCGCAACAAACTATATAGATCAGTCTAGCCTCAAATCTACAGCGATCCACCTGCCTCTGCCTCCCAAGTGCTTAGATTGAAGGCCTGTGCCGTGATGCCTGCCCCTTCTCAGTATTAAATAATATATGTATGTATGTGTTAAAAAGAATGTCTTTGACTCCTCTCCCACATCAGTCTTCCAGATGTTTTCCTGTTCTTGTTAGTCACAACACTGGGTAGTCAGTAGAATTATCTTATATTGCATGATAGGACATTAGATTGAGAAACTTGGTGTCTCACATCATCCATTCACTCTATCAAGTGACAAAATGTCACCCTTCAATAATGACTGTTTTTCAGAAATGTAAAGTGATATCATAAAGCCCTTGCCTCAGTTTTAGTAATTACTAGGTGATGTTACTGAAAATGTGATCTCAAAAATAAAAGTAACAGCTTTGTTGAATTATAATCTCTATACCAAGTTTTATGCTTGATTTCAAAATTGATCTAAAGCAGGTACACAATATGTGTGTTGCCTTTGTGACTTCTAGTTTTCTGTTCCTGTTTTCTTTATTTTTCCTGTGTGCATGTATGTCTTCATTTACATTCATATGCATGTGTGTGTTTGTAGATACACATGTGTATGGAGGTCAGTGCCCAGCCTTGGCTGTCATTTCACAAAAGCTAACTGTCTTTTTGTGAGATAAGGTCTTTGAGATCTGGGACTTGCCTGTCAAGCTTACCATGGAGTCCCAGGGATCCTCCTGTTCTTCGTGCTTTGGTGCTTGGCCATCAAACAGAAGGTCCCATACTTGCATACCAGTCTTCTTACACACTGAGCCATCTCTCCAGCTCTTCTCGTTCTCTTTTTCTTTTTTTTCCTTTTGTGTCTTTTCTCATCCAGTCACCTAGCATTTTCATGAACATGCATGATAAACTTTGAGCATGTTACTCTCTCTCCCAATCCCTGACTGACCCTCGTGATGTTTCTTCTTTTTAAGAGCATTTTTAAGCACCTATTGGTACATGTGGCTTCGTAGGATGGAACCAGATCATATGTAAAGTGGAGATCTGTGACTTTGACAATCCGAAATGGAAATTCTATCTGCTGTTTTGTCATTCAGTAACTGGCTGTGCAATTTTGGAGATGTCATCATTACTTCCTTGGGGCTTTTTCTCTAAGGTTCTTTCTTGTTTTGAATTTCTAAACATATGTGAGGTGCTCCAAGTATTTGTACCTCATCATGTGTGAGTGTGCACGTGAGCATCACACACACGCATGCACGCATGCATGCATGCTCGTGCTTGCGCTCACCCCTGGATTTACATGATAGCATAGGCTGGGGGATATGGCAGCCTGTGTTTCCTGCCTAGCGCTACAGGAAAAAAAAAATTAAACTAAGGGGAAAAAAAGACATCACAGCAATTGAAATGTTACAGAAGCGAAAATTTGAAATATAGTTTGATCTTTCCTCTTCTGTTTACCAAGTGTAGGGTTAATTTGGCCTTGGATGTTGGCATTATATCTCCATTCTCTCCAGCGTAAGAATAAGGCATGACCTCACTCCGTGAAGATATGTCATCTTTCTATTTTAGCTGTGCATTTTAACACTTCGGAGGAGTAGGAGATCGCATTTTTATTTTAAGTCGTATTTTATAACAAATGACCCAACTTTGGTATTTTGAACCTGGCAGACTTTGCACATTAGCTGTTTCCTTGCTGCGACACAAGAAGAACTGTCATTTAAATGTGACATGAAATCTGAAACATGTTTTGAATAACTACATTTTGTGTGTGTGTATGTATGTGTGTGTGTGTGTGTGTGTGTGTGTGTGTGTGTGTGTGTGGTGGTTTACGTGTGCACAGCTGACTGCACATGTGTAGGGCATAGGCAAACCTTGGATGTCACTCCTAACGAAGCACCCACTTTGTTTTTTGAGATGGAGCATCTCCTGGAATCTAGGGCTCACTAATTCATCTAAACTGGTTGTCCAAATGAATGCCAAGAATCTGCCTGTCTCTCCCTCCATAGCTCTGCTCTCCCAAGCTTACTTCACCCTGCCCAGATTTTACATGGGTGCTGGGGGGGCAGACTCAGGTCTCATGCTTACATAGGGAGAACTTTCCTGAACTGAACCGCTTTCTCTACCACCCCAGTCTCATACTTATTGAGGACGAGAATACAATACATATGCTTGATTCTGGAACTGTAAGCCACAGGAAGGAACACTGAGCAAAAAATGCCCTGGTAGGGTGTCCAGGTTACAGTCTTCTGCTCGTTCCTCCACACATGCATTAGTGAATATCTAAAATCACCATCATCTCAGAAGTAACTGAACTTGCAGAAATAGCTCATGAAGTAATTTTCTATTTAAATGGTCTGCACTTTCTAGAATAAATACGCTTTAACTAGGATGATATTAATGTGTGTCTGACAGCAACTGCTTTGAGAAGCCAGCTTTTGCAAAACACTTCTGTCATCCATCCAAGTATGGGTCTTTTATGACAGATTGTTGTGTGTCTGAAGGAGCTATTGTGTCAACAGTGAGCATCATAATGAGTCTGAAAATCTGACTCAATGGAACAAATGCATTTTAATGGCGTGCCATTTGCTTTAAAAAGATGTACCAAAATAGAGCGCGAGTCTGAAAGCAGGGCATTATTTTATAATGGAAGACCAATACATGGGTAGCTGTGGCTGAAGGAAGAGTGTGTCTAGGGATGAAAATGGACTCTGTGTGGATGAAATCACTCTCATCAGTGGACCGCATGTGCTCTGGGAGAGCCAGCTGAGGTGCCACGGGAGGGGAATTAAAGAGGATTGGTGGTGGATGGACACCTAGGGAGGTCTTTTTCTGAGGTGCAGGACGAGGGCAGACTTAGGACTTCCTTCCTAGGGTGCTCAGAGCACTTTCTAAGACTCATTGTGGCCCTGTAGGATCACTACTCTGTTCACCACAAAGGTAGTCCTGGAATGCCTTGATTCCTTCAGAGTTTGTCTTCAGGATATAAGTGTGCCCTCGAATTGAGGGGAAGAGTTGGAGACTAAGATAAACATTATTCTCAATTTTTTTTCCTCAAAGGAATATATATATATATTACACACACACACACACACACACACACACACACACACACACACACACGGTCTGAATTCTGCATCCCTGACTAGTCTAGAACTTCTTGTTATATTCACCAGGCTGGCCTTAAACTTACAGCAGTTTTCCTGCCCCTGCCTCTTGCCTTTGAGTGCTGGGATTACAGGCTTTGTGCTACCATACCCAACTTGTGGTTAAGATAACTTTTTAATGTTGGTCAGGGTTTTGGTGTTTTTGTTTTTGTTTTTGTTTTTGTTTTTGTTTTTTTTTTTTTTTTTTTTGCCAAGGACCCAAGTTCCCATATAAGGAGTAGAGATTATATATAGCAACAATTTTGTTTGATATCATTATACTTTGGAAATTGATTTTTTAGATTTATTTGTGTTATTTTTAATCATATGTATTTGTGTGCCTGTGTATGGATTTGTGTGTGTTAGTGTGGGTGCTAGAAGAATAAGTATCCTTGGAATTGGAGGTATGGGTGGTTGTGAGCTGTCCAGTATGGGTGCTGGGAACCTAATTAGGGTCCTCTGCTGGTAAGCAGCATTCTTTATTAACTGTGAAGCCATCTCTCCAGTCCCTAGAGTTGATTTTTTTTTTTTAAGGACTGGCATACTGTTTGTGATATTACTATTTTTTTTATTTCTTATTTATTTGTTAAGAACAGAGTCTCCGTGGGTGGCCTGGAAGTCAATACATGGACCAGGCTAGCTTCAAAACCACTAAAATTCACCTGCCTCTGCCTCCTGAGTTATTTTACATGTGTGTGGTGTGTGTGTGGTGTGTGTGTGTGTGTGTGTGTGTGTGTGTGTGTGTATTTATATGTAGCTTGGCCTGTCCTGGAATATGTATATATGTATATATAATATACATATGTACATGTGTTGTATATGTGTATGGTGTGTGTTTGTGTGTTTGTATATGTGTATGCGTGTGTAGCTTGGCCTGTCCTGGAATTAGAGATTATATATCCTAGGTTGGCCTTGAACTTTTGGTAGTCCTTCTGCCTCAGCTTGTACCACCCTACCTGGCTGTTTGTGTTATTTATGGGAGAGTTTGCACTTTGTAGAAATATAATGCAGCATATTTGCCACATGCATTCTATTTTGTTTTCTACAATTCATATTCTAAGCTCTCAGAACCCCCATCCATGTATGCTTTTTTTTTAAAAAAGATAGCCTTGGGATTGTGTTATGTCATGGTCCGTGGTGACCCATGGAGTTTTGTGTTATATCTGCTGACGAGAAACAGCAGCACTCTGTTCTATCAAAGGCCTCTTAGGAGGCTGAACCCCTTGGCAAGATGGACGAGAGGAAGTCGGAAGGAGAATATGAGTGCTTGATTGTCACATAAAACATCGTATTTCCTGCCGACCTCAAGTCACTATTCATGTCTCTTATGTCTCCTCTTTCATGCTTCAATGGTGGCAGTGATGTTAGGCACTGTTTCCATATTGCTTCTCTCATGAATGTGAGGGGCAGTTCTTTTCTCCTTCCGGCGGCAGCGGATGCCTCCTTTTGGTTAGTTGCAGCCTTACACAGACAGGCAGGGGGACGTCTTTTGAGGAATACTGTGTGATTGGCAGTTTCTTGGGCAGGAAGTCTGGAATGAGACTCTTAAAATTAGAATATGCACGATTAGCTGGGCATGGCCAGGGTGTGTGTGTGTGTGTGTGTGTGTGTGTGTGTGTGTGTGTGTGTGTGTGTTCTGGTGGATTTGTATGCATGGTGGTTTCCTAAGGAAGGTGTCTTACCCAGAAATACAATCCTGGCTGTCCTCTGACAGGGCTCATCTGCAGATTAATTCAGGATAGGCACTCTGGTCACCTGGAACTGAAAGCAGTGAACATGTCCAGCTTTTTATCCTGAAGGGATGCTCTCCATCTTTAAGACAGTAACACGGAACTGCTAAGTTAGTGCATGCAGCACTGGCTTTATGAATTTACTCCAGCCCTGTCATGAGCTGTGTATGGAAATGGATCACAACCCTGAATCTCTGCCTCACCTGTAAAAGGTGCTTTCTTTCCACTGTAGTACAGGGCACTCTGGCTGAATGAATAGCACAGACTTCAAAGCTCATTCAAGGAAGGAAAATTAAAAGCCTCCCTTCTCCCTCCCAAGCTTCACTTTTCTAAGGTCTTTGTCTTACCCACTTTCCCCACTCCACTGAAAACATGGTTGGTTGTACAGAAGACAGAAAGACCAAAGGCAGCATTTTTAATTGACAGGAGGGAATGGAGGACAGGAGTTAAAGGCAGAGAGGGAAGAGCAAGCTTTAATGCCATTATGAACCTGGCAAGGTGAGCCTGAAACTCTTGGGCTGGAACAGATCTTACCATCAGGGTAGAAACACCCTGGGAGCCCCCAAAGCTTTCTCCTCAGAATTTCAGACTTGATTTCAGGGAACTGAAAGGAGTCTTTTGTCCTTGGGCAAACCACACATTCCACAGACCAATTTGCAGAAGCCAGATTTGTGAGTGATGGAGGGCCCATTGAAGGAAAAGCCTCTTTGTTGGGAGTAGGGCAGAGGTGAAAGGGTGAGTGAGACAGATGTCAGTTTTGTGTATCCGCAGAGTAGGCCATGGGCGCCTAATTGTCACATGAATGCTCAGTGGAAGATTTGGGGGTGCATTCGCTGTTTCTGGCCATTAAAGGGGTATTTGAAGAGTCTTAATGTTTTTCTGCGTTATCTGGAGAATTTCCCCAAGGAGAGGCTAGTCACCTTCCAGACAGAATCTTTTCCACCAGAAAATGCCCAGAGTCAGTCTTCAGTTGTATTTACTATTGTAATTAAAGGCGTTCTCCAAGCGCCTCTGGGAACTACTGAAAAAGAGGAAGTCTAGCAGGGGACCCAAAGGTCATCACTGCCCATGTCTAAGTTAAAGATAGAAAAGTTCGTCTGGGACTCACTACTCCCACTCCCTCCGGGGCTAAAACCACCCATTGGCATCATTCGTCTTTTCCTGTATTTTAAAAATATAGCCTATAATTTTGCACACTAAATTTGCCTCTGTTGACTTTGGCATCAACTTAGTTCTCTTCCCTGACAGATAGACAGACAGATTGACAATCAGACAGTCCCCCACCCTTTCTTTCTCTTGATAGGGCTTGCTCTCCATTTCTCTGCCCAAAGGGCATCCAAAAGGAATCCCCCGTGTATAGGTATCCCAGGAAGCATTGCTTCATGATGAGACGCCGGCTCACCTGCCTCCCACTTTGCCCCAGTTTTTCACTTGCTCCGGCTGAGACAGACTTGGTCAACAATGAACACCTGGCTACATTACTGACAGTGTGGGAAGATGGGAGAGGGGACTTTTGGGAAACATTCATTTATAATTCAGCAGAGGCAGGGCAAGGCCAGGCAGCCTTCTGGGTGTGACCCCTGTCAGTATGAGAAAGGCAGCCCCTTCCCCCTTTCAGGTGTATTCAATGTTAACTTATTTCTTGAAGGGACATAAGCTCAGGGTGAGAAATAGGTGTCTGTGAGTGGTTTCCTATTGCTGTTTATGTTTGTTTGTTTGGTTGGTTGGTTTTTTTTTTCTTTTTTTGCCAATCTGTGGAGGCACTTTATATGCCCATTTTATTATTACTTATAGAAACATATAATAACTGAGAAGGAGTTTGCTAATATAAAACTCAGCCTTTGAGGGTATGGAGAACCTGCCCAAGGCCACTTGAACTCTTAACAGATGTTCTTTGATCCAAAACAAATTGTCTCTGTTTAGCGTGTGTATCAGTTTCAGACGGTGTTGACAATGGTGTGCTAGATAGAAGGAAGAGGAGAAGAGCAGACTTGTATACTTTTTTTTTTTTAAATCAATGTCTCTCTCTTCTACTACTGTCCACTGCCTTGACTACCAAACTGGCTGGGGTTTTGTTTTGGTGTGAATGTGCAAAGCTCCCCACAGAGGTGCATGGCTTTGAATCCTTGCTCCCAGCTGGTGTCCTGTTTTGGGATGTTGTGGAAATTTTAGGCTGAAGTTCCTTGCAAGAGGAAGTGAGTCACTGGGGTCTGGCCTTGAGATTTCACAGCTCAGCCTGTTTCTGGTCAGCTCTTTGCTTCCTTTTCTGTGTAGATGTGAGGAGTCCCAGCTATATGTCCCTGTCACCTTGGAGGCTGACTGCCATGCCTTCCAGTCTTAATAGACTGTTATCTCTCATACCAAGAGCCTAGTGAGCCTCTCCTCCTTAAGTTGCTCTTGTTGGGAATTTGGTCACTACAAGAAAACAACTAATACAGATATGGTGGTCTCTTTCCACACATGACACTCTTGGGGGAGAAAACCAACAATTTTGGTTTTTGAGTTAAGAATCAGTCAGTTTTGATTGGTACAAATGAATTAACCTTTATTCTAAAAAGCTAAATCTTAGAATTTAAAATCTATAAAGTTTCTTTAAATCAGTGTAAACAAATGAAGCAATTTTCAGTAGTCACACCTCTTAAATATCTTATTTTTAACAATACAAGATTTCAAGCTGGGCAGTGGTGTCACATGCCTTTAATCCCAGCACTGGGGAGGTGGAGGGAGGCAGATGGATCTCTGGGAGGTCAAGGCCAGACTGGTTCTAGGTCAGCCAGGGCTATACATAGAGCAACCCTGTCTCATGATGTATTGTGTTAATTTAGTGCATTTTCTGAAGTAGCAGTTCACAGGCACAAATAACTTTTCTGAAATAGTAGTTAGTAGTATATAGTCATTTGTTAACTTCATGTCTGACAATTTCCTTTTTGATTCACAAAACACAGCAAGAATCATTGTCACACAACACTTGCCAAGAAAATATTTTCTACTTCTACTGCTTCTACAGGTATCCTTTCTAGTTACAAAACAAACAACAACAAAACCAAAAATAACCTTTCTTAGTTCTGAGGGGACAATGTAGCCTTGGTAGCAGTAGGCACAATTACCTGTAGGCCAGTACTGTAGAGCAGTCTGCAGGCCACTTTCATCCCCTTAACTGAATCTTGACAACTGTTGGTAGGTAAATCCCATTTCTTCCTCCTACCTCTGTGCCAGCATCCCACTTTGATTCCAGGCCTTGGACTACTTACATATCTCATACAATGGAGTTAGACTGACTTACACCTCTCTACTGGTTTATTTCTCTTAGCATAGTGTCTACCAGGTTTGCTTATGTGGTTGGATTTTTAGAACTTCCTTCTTAAAGGTAGAATAATAATTCTCTCTCTCTCTCTGTCTCTCTGTCTCTGTCTCTCTGTCTCTCTCTGTCTGACACACACACACACACACACACACACACACACACACACACACACACA
>JANHMN010000006.1:32589756-32604003 GCA_030674055.1 Rhabdomys pumilio
CTCTCTCTCTCTCTCTCTTTCTTTCTTTCTTTCTGTCTGGTTTTGTTTTTGAGACAGAGTTTCTCTGTGTAGCCCTGGCTGTCCTGGAACTCACTCTGTAGACCAGGTTGGCCTCAAACTCAGACATCTGCCTGCCTCTGCCTCTCTAGTGCTGGAATGAATGGCATACGCCATCTTTGCCCAACATGCAGTCAGGTTCTTGGGTTTGTAAGGTAAGCATTTTTCTCCAGCACACAACAAATCTTAAGTAGGCTCTTCATATGCAGGTTTCCACTCTGAAACATCCCTATACCATAGACTGCATATACAAAACATATTTTAGTCATAAATGCTTTATTTAAGAATGTAACCAGGGCCTGTGGAAACGGCTCGGTTGGTAAAATGCCTGCTGCACAGCGTGAGGATGTGAGTTCAAACTCCAGAACACATGCCTTTGCTTGTTTGTTTGCTTGTTTGTTTACTTGTTTGTTTGGTTTCTGTTCTTTTAAATCTTGAGTGGGGTGTGGTGCATACTTGTAACCTCTGTGGTAGAAAAGCAGAGACAGGACATTCCTGTGGCCGTCCCTGTCTTGGAAAATAGAGCAGAGTTTGACAAGATGCTCACAGGACAACGGGGCTTAACTTGCCAATGTGGCAACACTTGAATGTGATCCCTGGAGCCTCCAGGAACAGGGTCAGTGTCAAGTTGTCCTTTGACTTCCATGTGCTCACCATGGCACTCTGTGCTTGTGCTCACACTCAGTCAAAACAGGAACCCCAGGCGGAAGACACTTGAGGCTGACCTCCAACCTATACACCCATGTACATACACTGAAACAAGTCCTATAATTCTTCTCACTTTCAAAAAAAAAAAAAAAAGCAATCAAACCTGATGTATTTTTTTTGTTAGTGCTAGACAAAAGTTTTCCTACTTAATTTTGGAGAGAAATGTAGTCGCCGTCTCCTTTTCTTTCTTCCTCTCGTCTGTCTGTCTGTCTGTCTGTCTGTCTGTCTGTCTGTCTGTCTGTCTGCTTCAAGATAATTGTTTCATGTAGACTAGGCTGTCCTCAAACTTGCCATGTAGCCAAGGCTAGCCTCCAAACTGTTCATTCTCCTGCCTCCATATTTCAAGGACTGGGATTGAAATAGGCACTCACCTTAGGAAGCATAGCCCTTTTGTCTTAAAGGTGTCACCTTTCTAGTCCTCTGTTTAGCAGGGAAACTGACATTCTTTAGCGGCCGGAGATCTGGGAAATGCTGAGGTAATGCAGCAAGTACCTGCAGAGTGGAGGTGACAGGCAGGATGGGAGGGTATTTATAGTCCACAGGAGTCAAATGCTGTTGCTTATTTCTGAGTGTCAAATCACGATGACACAGAGTACCAGAGATGGGGCCTGATGGTTGGGTGGATATGTGATAGGGTGTAGGGTGTCGCACACAGGGTGGGCAGCAGCAACCCACTACAGGGATGCTGCTCTGAAGTGTGCACACAGCCTTCCTGGAGCTGTCTCTCAAGTGTACCACCACCCACAAATGCTTTTTTTTTTTTTTAAGGGGGAAAGCTTTTTTTGTTTAAAAAACAAACAAACAAACAAACAAACAAAAACCTCCTGACCTGTGTCAAGTGCTGATGTTTTAGAACTGTATCCCCACACCTCACTGCTTTTGAAAATGTCTTGACATATGGATACCTACCAGGACAGGGGAAAGCAGGTATACAAACGCGTAAGATAAGGGTTTTTTTCTCATGCAATTCTATACCATGGGTTCATCCATGGAGGCTCTGAAAATCAGCAACAGTCCTTCTGTATAGACATCAATTTGGACACCTGCTCTTGGTGTGAGTCCCCAAGTGTGATATTTGAAGTTGTATGCCCTAGAGGTATTGAGATTTCATGTGTAAGGGAAAAGAAATTGTGTGTGTGTGTGTGTGTGTGTGTGTGTGTGACAGATCACACCCTGTAAACAGGACAGAGACAACTGTAGTTTGAGAATGTAGGTTGTGGATGTTGGTTGGGTGAGAAACAGGATGAGAGCAATATTAAGCACGATGAATGTCTATGATACCTTTTCTGTTTTTGTTTTTTACTTTATATCTGTGTATGTGTGCCATTTTTATGGGTACATTTGTGTGTCTATGTGTCAGTCACGTTAGTGTGAATGCTCAGTAGACACCAGCAGTGGGAAAGTGTCACTCACTTAGGTTTTTTTTTAGACAAGGTCTCTCACCAGGCCTGAAACTAGCTGATTCACCTAGGCTGGTTGGCCATTGAGCCTCAAAGATCTGCCTTTCTCTGCTCCCCTGTGCTTCAGGTATAATCATGCCCTCCCTGCCCTGCTTTGGGTTCTGGAATTGAATGCAGATTCTTATGTTAGTGCAGTAAACACTTTACTAAGCTATTTTTCCTGCCTCTGGCAGAGTCAGTCAGTCTCTCTGTCTTGCTGTCTCTTCTTACTCTGTTTCCTTCTCTCCCTGCCTCCCTCTTTCCTCCCCCCTCTCTCCCCTTGCTGTTTCCCTCTCTCACTTCCTCCTTCCTTCTTTCCTCTCTCCCTCTCTCCCTCCCTCTACCCTCCCTCCCCTTTCTCTCCCTCTCTCTCTCTCTCTCTCTCTCTCTCTCTCTCTCTTTCTGATCATAACTAAACCTAAGAATTTACATTAACAAATACAGTGAAGACAGTGCTATACCCACACTGTGAAATGTAACACAGACCCTTGAAAGCAGTGTCTGCATGTATTAGGATGTATTCAGGGAGTCATGTCTTCTTAGTCTGCATGGAGGCGGCCAGCTCTCATGAGCCATCTTCTTGGAGGAGATGGGTTTTCTATGGGACTTCCTCTTGAAGCCTGCTGGATGCCTCAAGACATCTCAACGATAAACTTTATAGCTTGAGAGGAAAACCTGCAGCCCCTGAGGCCTCCTATCTGCCTTTGGCCCTCAAGGTACAGGCACTCTAGCCCTCCAGTCCCTGAACTGCAGTTAAGGAGGACGGCAGCTGAGCAACTGTGTGTATGTCTTTGGATTGAAAAACAAAAGTCACCTGGGACTACATTAGCCACCTGTACATGCGCACAGAACACAGAGCCTGACTTCCTCTAGCAGAGCTCATACGACCATCCTAAGTCATGCCTTACTTTACCTAGACTGAAAGGCCCTTTGGGTGAGATCCGGGATTCCTTCACATACAACTGTAAAGTTCTCAGCCAATGGTATTCAATTACAGCAACGGAAAGCAGACGGACACAGAAGGCAAACCATGCTTATTGCTGGCATTCAGCAAATAGTTGCTAAGCAAATGTTTGAAAGGCCAAAATAGTATGAGTAACATCTGTAAACATTCTCTTTTTGGATTGTTTCCAACTCCTCATCAGGCTGGAACCATAACTTAAAGGTTACACCTACAGAGACTGAGCCGGTTCTGTGTATTACGAGTTAGGTTTGCGGTCTCCCTTCACTGCAGACGGCAAGTTTGTGTATTTCTGCATTTAGTGCTTCATTTCTGTAGGAGTGGATGGAACCATGATGCATATGAAGATGTCAGTCATTTTCTTATGGCCTCAGATGTGTGCAGAGGTACAGCAAAGCAGATTCCTTCATTAAAGCATGCATCGATTACTCTGTTGCAGGTATGACTTTGTGTACCAAGGAAATAGATATGAATAAGACGTGGGGGTTGTCTGTTCATGGGGGGAGCTCTCAGCAGGGGAAGAGTGTGGGGAGTGGCTTAGTGGATAAGCACTTGCCCTTTAAGCTCCAGGATCAGGAGCCCTAGCATCCTCAGAGAAGTCAGGCAGGTGTGGTAGAAAGAGACAAGGGCTCCAGGTTCAAGGAGAGACCCTACCTCAGCAGATAAAGTGGAAAGCAGTGGAGGAAGATGACAGAATAAACCTGTGGTCGCCGCAGGAGCACACATCAACCTTTGGCCTACACACACACCCACCCACACAACTGACAGTGAGTAGTAATTGCAGTCTCTGAATTGTCACAGGGGCTTTAGAAAGATAAGGAAAGGAAGCACAAAGGACAAGGGCGGAGCTAGTTGCTTCTGCTGGGGGTGGGGTGAGGGGGAGGCCCCTTAAGGTCCTAGTAGGGGGTGCTAGGCACCAGACAGGGTTGGGAATGTGACTGGAGTGACAACATTCCAAGCAGAAGGAAGAGCCTGTGCAAGCAAGGCAGAGGTTGGAGCTCTGAGTCCTATGCTAGGATACCAGTAGGGACACCAAGAACAGGGAACAACTGGACACCTGGACACAGAGGCTGTGGGTAGTTTAGATTCTGCCCTTGTGGGTGCCAGCTGCACTTAACTGGGTGAAAGCAAGTTCTCAATACCAGCTTATTTTACAGTCAGTATCTAAAACGCAGATCTTAGGTCTTGCTGAGGCAGGAGCCCAGGGCAAATAGTAAATAGAGGCTGTAATGGGCCAGAGGAGTGATGAAATCACTCCTCCCCTTTAAATTACCAAACAAGCTTAAACACTGCAATTCAGAGGAGGGCCAGGTGTCACTGACACAATAGCAGAGTACTTGTCAGGGTGGCAAGATTCTCTTGAAGTTAAGAACATTAAGGGTAAACCTGATGTCTGTCCTTTCAGCATCCAGTGTGTGTGTGTGTGTGTGTGTGTGTGTGTGTGTGTCTGTGTGTGTGTGTGTGTCTGTCTGTCTGTCATGTGTGTGTGTGTGACTCTGGAGACCTGAGGTGATCTCCCTATACCATATTCATGGAGGCAGGACCTTTCAGTTGAACACAGAGCTCACCTATACAGATAGTCTAGCTAGCCAGCTCATTATGGGCATCCATTGTCTCTGCCTTCTCAGTCCTGGAATTGCAGGCAAACTATAGTATTTATATGGGTGCTGGAGATCCGAACTCTGGTCCTCATGCATGAATAGAGCACAGTGGATGGTAGGTTGTATAAGTAAGGTGGGGACAACAGCAAACAGAATCCTGCGTGCAGGTCACTCTTCTTAGTTAAGGTTTCTATTGCTGTGACGACGCAGTTCAGAGGTTTAGTCCATCATCATCATGGGGACAAGCATGGCAGCATGCAGGCAGACATTGTTCTGGAGGCGAAGCTGAGAGTTGTATATACAGAACCAAAGGACACTGGGCCTGGATTGAACTCTGAAACCTCAAAGCTGGCTTCCAGTGACACACTTCCTCCAACAAGGCCATACTTTTCGATAGTACCAGTCCCTATGAGCCTACGGGACTATTTTCTTTAAACTACCACCCTTTGTGGGTTGGGAACGACTCAGTCAGACCCAGCATTTACTTGTGCAACAGGTATGGGACTTTCATGCTTCCCTTCTTTTTAGTGTCTGACAAATTGTTTTAGTTAAGGAAACTTGTTATTTTAATGTCCTGATGAGGTTGTTGCGCTATTTTCTTTTTCTTTCTTTCTTTCTTTCATTCTTTCTTTTTTTTTTAGGTACTATCAGACGTCTGTTAGATACCTACTATATGCCCCCTTTCCGTGTTACATTTACAGAAACATTCTAAAATGAAAGGCAACTCTGTTGTCAACTCATTTCTAGAGAAAATCTTTGTCATGGACTGAGACTAATGATTATAGCACTGGAATGTAAGATGCTGCATGCTCCCTAATAGGTACATACAGGGTGCCCTGGGAGAGTGTGCATTTTCTGAGTCTAAATTTGATGTAGGGTAAGTCAAAGAAGGATGAGGACGCATCCCAGGGGTACTTGCCAAAGACTAGGGTTTTTACGTATGTATGTATGTATGTATGGTATGTATGTATGTATGTATGTATGTATGTGGTTTTTTTTTTTTCTGTGTGAGTGTGTATTTTATACGAGGAACAAATCTGGGATTCTGACTGTAGTGTGGAGCGTGTGGACAGTTGGTGGGGATATCACAAAGACTCAGATATTACTTTGCATTGCTCAGAGGGTTTTGGAGTGGGTCTGTCTTAGTTAGGGTTTCCATTGCTGTGAAGAGACACCATGACCAAGGCGAGTCTTATAAGGGACAGTATTTAATTGGTGCTAGCTTACCGGTTCAGACATTCAGTCCATTATCATCAAGGCAGAAACATGGCAGTGTCCAGGCAGGCATGGTGCTGAAGGAAGTGAGAGTCCTACATCTTGTTCCTAAGGCATATAGGAGGAGACTGGCTTCCAGGCACCTAAAAGGAGGGTCTCAAAGTCCACACCTCCTAACAGTGCCACTCCCTGGGCCAAGCATATTCAAACCATCACAGGGTGGTCCTGCTTTCTAGGAAGATTAATGAAACTAGTGCGTAAAGACAGACAACTGGACAGTCAGTTGGGAACGTTGGCTTTTCATGACCTGGAGAAAACCACTCAACCAGGAGCTATGTAAGACTGTGGAAGTGGTTAGTCAGACCCACTGGGGAGCTGGAGTTTAAGTAGGGTTGGGGACCAGCTGCAGTGGTGGGATCTTAGAGAACAGGTGAGAAGAGAAAGCTATTCTTTGAGCTGGCGTACATGATACTTATATTCTGAGGCAGGCATTATTTTCAGAGTAATTCAAAGCATTAAAGCTGTTTGATCTCAGATGCCTTTAAATTCCCTGCTTAGCTCAGTCAGTATTCGGATGGAGAGTTGCAGATGGAGAAAGGCAATACTTTCTTAAGGGTGAATGTGCTCTGATTGGGACTTCTCACTTTTTCCTTTCAAATCTCAAGGCCAGTTGCCTGTACCTCATTAACATGAAGGCAGCTGTGATCCTGTAATCTTCTGCTTTTTTCAGAGATGTTAACCTTTTTTGGAGAAGGTGATTTTCACAGCCTTTGGATAAAAGCACTCAGTTCTACCTTCAGCTGAAATCAATGGGGCCTCCTGTTTATCAGAAGCCACCCAAGATGCTTGTGTCCCAGTCGCCAGCACTTCAATTTTATATTGTTATTCTGAGTATGATGCTATCCAGTGGTCCCCAACGGCTAGGATTTCAAGCTTCATTCTTTTGGGTCTTCAAAAAAAAGTATAACAAAGAGAAGCTAAAATTTTTTTTTTCTAGAAAAATAGGTTTGATTTTTTTTTTTTTTTTGTGAATTACCAGATTTTCCTCCTTATGAATGTGTCATCAGCTCATTAATGGGAGAACCCAGTACATGACACTGCAGAACCCCTTTTATTGCAATGTGCTTCAATATAAAACATCAAAACCGCCTGCTTTCTGTCAAAAGATTGTAGACCTGGAATTTTAATTTGATTATTGTCCCCAATTTTCCCAGAGTTTCAGAGGCAAGTGTGTTGTTTGAACAGCTGTTGCTCTGGTAAAGTCTCAGTAACAAATGAGTCAGGGAATGGTTTTGTGTAGCAAGACACATCAAAGGGACTTCCTGAAGAAGACAGGCCGTGAAAAGAAGGAAGAAAGAAAGGCTGGCAGCCATTGGAGGATGGTAACAACTATTTTTTTTTTTCTACAACTGCAACGGTTTGTTCTAATAAGTATTTTCTAATGACCTTATAAATTGCTGACCTAATTTCTTTGGAGCTTTTGTGCTGGGTAGAAAGAAAATTTGCAGTGAAAGTCAATAGGAAAGGAAAAACCTGCTAAAACCCAGAAGCATAGCAAATGGGAATGAGTAGTGTGGTTAATTTCCTGTCATCTGTGTGTATCATCCATATGCCGCCCCTCCCCCTGTGAGAGGGGGGAGGGGTCGGGAAATATGTCTGCCTGCAGATTTGGAAAAAAAGATCAAATTAACATATGAAAAGATACTTGAAAGCAGTGTGGTGTGGAAGGGCTTTTGGCTTCTATCTTGCTACCTACTGGACAGGTTTGAAAACCTAAAATAAAATTCAGCTAAGTCCAGGAAAGCCTTGATTCACCCAAGTGAATAAACACTTTATTGCATTTGCTAATCTAATTAATCAAACTCTACTTCTCCTTTCCAAGGGAGATTCACAGCCAGTAAAATAAATTAAATCAACATTTTTTCCCCCTCACTAAAAATAAGCTTTCTTTCCCTGGGTAAATCGGTCATTTAAATTCCCTAGGCTGTACTGCTGTAGTCTGCCAGTAGGAAGCAATTGTAGGGTCTGGAATTGTCTCCGAGAGCCTGAGTTCTGAGCCCTCACGTCCTCTGTCTCAACCTCTCTGGACTGACAGAGTAAATTTTAACTAAAGTTATTTTTAGAAATAAGTGGACCATGGATGTTGTCCACGGATGCTGTCGATCTGCAGATAAGGAGGTTGGCGTATTTGTAGAATAAAACTGTATTAATGCCAAGAAATCCTGGAAAGTTAAGAATACTTAAGACTTGAGAACAGTGGTGATGGGAATTTAGATCCAGAAGGAATAGTAGTCAGTTCTGTAGCTAACAGGTCTCCCGCTTAAGGTTGGGTTTACCAAATATTAAGTCATTAGAATAAGATTTGATTTTTAGATTACACCTAGATTACCTGTGAGATTTTATATACGCACATGTTCACAGAAATACAAGGGAGTGAAGGTCCAAGTTCTGATCATTATGTGATCAGAAAGTTCTGTGCATCAGAAAGTCACAGCGTGACAGGAGAGAGGCATCGTGTAAGGATAAATATAACTTAGAGATCACCTACATGAGGACAAGCCAAGAAGTTAGAGCTGTGATGTCTAATTACATGTGGTGTGTGTGTGTGTGTGTGTGTGTGTGTGTCAGATGCACATGTGTGTGCATGAAAGCTAGAAGTCAACCATTTTTGAAACAATGAGGCTAGCTGGCCAGCACGACCTAGAACCCCTCTGGAATGACTGAGCCTCCTCCATTCTGGGAATACAAACACGAGCCACCATACCTGGCTTTTTAAATATGGATCCTGAGGATCAAATTTTTGTCTTTATTCTTACACAGCAAGCTCTCCACCCAGCCCCAGGTTGTTTGTTTGTTTGTTTTGCCTTTTTAAAGTTGGGACTCCAAGATGGCGGACATAGGAGACTATTAGAACTAAGGCATTCCCTGCTTACATAAGGCCTGTCTTCTTCTCCCTAGACAACACCCTTCCAAGGTAGAATCTAAATGTGTTTCCATCACCTGAGTCTTCTTTCTGGTGCCTTGGGTTTTAGGATCAAAGGTTCCCAAGGATTCTCTGATGGACTAACTCCCATTCTTTTCAATCTTGTTCACCCTGGGATAGTATACTTTAAATTCATTTGCATGCTCAATTAATCTAAATTAGAACGTAAAGGACAATCAGGCCATGACCACATTCAGATCTGAATGTCTGTGGGGACTGCAGCATCCTTTGAAGGGATTAGACAGTTTTGCAACTGCTTCTTTTTCTTTTAGTAAATCTTACAACTTTCTTTCTTTCTTCCTTCCCTGACTCTTTTATTTCCCTCCCTCCCTCCTTTTCTCTCCCTCTTTGTCTCTTCTTTTGAGACAGGACTTCATGTGGTGTAGATGGGCCTTGAACTTGCTGTACAGCTGAGGCTGTCTTTGACTCTCTGTGGGTATTTCTTAAATTCTGAGATTACAGACGTGGACCACCCATATGGCCTGACTTTATTGCTGTCATTTCGAATATTTTCTTCTGCTTCAAGTGAACTGACATCGATACTCAAAGCCTCACCGAATGCTCTCTACATTTGCGGAGGGTTGTACTGTCTGGAAAGTCATGCCTTCCTGTCAAGATTGCTTTTCTCTTTTTTCACAGCATGGCTGGGACAGTTGTCAAACACTGTCTTGATGTAGGCTGTGGAATGTCATGGAAATATTGAGGAAAGATTTTGTTTTTCAGATGTGATGAACTTTTATGTGTGGTATGGATGGCTCAGGCAAGTCAAGTTGCCTTTCAAACAATGGATGTCTGGTATTGCCATTGAAGTGAATAGTGTATCTCAAGACTAAGGACAAAGAAGATGTTTCATTGTGATACTTTAGAAACACCCTGTACTGTCTTGTGGTGAGACGATACAGTACAGAAAGAAAGCTTCAAACTTTATAATGGCACTAATGTGTCCTCTTGAGCATATGATCTTATGTCCCCAAGCCCCCAGACAAGGCCTCATGCAGCCCAGGCTGTCCTTAAACTTTCTATGAAGTAAAGACATGCTTGAACTTAAGATCTTCCTGCCTCTACCTTCAGCATGCTTGAGATTGTAGGTATGAGCTATCACATCTGACTTATGTAGTGCTGGAGACCAAGCCCAGAGCTCGTGTATGTTCGCAAAGTACCCAACGACCTGAGCAATAGCCAGCCTGACTTATTTACTATGAATATTATTGTGTGTGCTGGCCAAGATAGATTGGTGTCTGGTGTCTAACAATAGTTCACTTTCTGGTTTCTAGGTTCTTTATAACAGATTCAGAAATAATTTAACTGGTTGCTGATAAAGACCAATTGTAGCGGTCAAGATTCCTTAAATACTGCTATCCTTTGTGTGATATCTTTCTTCAGTACCCCTTTCCACTGCCCAGCTCTTAGTACCCGCTGAGCTAGTCTACTGACTAAGATTGAGCATGCTCTCTTACCATGTACTCTGCAAATTGTACCCTTGACTGCTCAAATTTGTGTCCTCTGTGATCTACTACTTGTGTATTGTGTATAGATTCAACTAACCATCAATGGTTTTATTTTTAATTGTGTGTGTGTGTGTGTATCAACTTTCAGGAGTTGGTTTTTTACCTTCCAAACCTTGCTGAGGCAAGGTCTCTAACCCTAAGCAGTCAACTTCAGGCTAGCTTGCCCAGGAGCTTTCTCCTACTTGTTCTGTCTCTGCTTTCCATTTTTCTGTAGGAGAATTGGGATTACAGATGTATACGACCACATCTGGCTTTTTATGCCATTTCTAGGCTCTTTTTTTGAGACAGGGATTCTCTGTGTAGTCCTAACTGTTCTGGAACTCGTTCTGTAGATCAGGCTGTCCTCAAACTCAGAAATGTGCCCTTCTCTGCCTCCCAACTGTTGACTAAAGGCATGCACCACCGTTGCCCAGCCAATTTTAGGCTCTGAATTCAGGTCACCAGACTTGCTTGGAAAACATGGTTCTTCTAGTGAGGCATCTCTTTGGCTCTAACAATTGTGTTTTTTGGTATCTTATGACATTGTACTAGCTCCTAGATTCAGTAGAGGTACAAAGATAAAGGAGATAAAGGGGCTGAAAATGATGCTTTACTTGTTAGTGTAATTTATTTTGCTACAATAGATGTATTTATGTCTTCTAGATTATGAATCATTTGACTCTGGAAATCACAGGATCCCAGAATTAACATCAGTTTGCCTTGAAGTAGTTTAGAGCTGGAATAAGATAAATTCCAGTACTCTTTATTTGGTAAAACTGCTTTTAGCATCCTGTATTTAGTTCTGGTCATATTTAGGAATTTCAATGGTTGATAATGGTTATCAAGATGATTGGATTAAGAGAACATTAATGAGCCACACCTTGGATGTGTCTATAAGACTGTTTATAGAGGGAGAAAGGTCACCCTGAATATGAAGGGCTCCATTTCATGGGCTTGGTTTTTGATGAAACAAAAAGAAAAAGAGGAAAGCCATCTGAGCTCTCATCTTCTCTTCTCTGCTCCTGCTACAATGTGAGTTGGTACCCTGGTCCACCTGCCATTGCTGCCAAGCCTTCCAAAGGTGGTGGACTGCACCCTCCAAATGTTTGCAGAAGCAAGTCCTTCTCTGAAGCTGCATTGTTAGGTATTCGGTCCTAACACAAGTAACCAGGAATAGTGACAATAAGAACATTCTGACGGTCCTACTTACCTTTCAAGAGATTGCCCTGGAGCCATGATAACTTATTATCATCACAATTACTCTGCATTAATAACCTGCTATATAGGGCATGCATAGCTCCTGGTTCATTTAAGCCATACAGTAGTTTCACGGGGGTGGGGGGGGGGGGGGGGGGGGGGGTGGGAAGGGCAGTAGAAGCTCCAAGATCCCTGGGGTGTAACCTAAGTAACTTACCAAAGAGTGCAGAGTAAGTTCCCCACGAGAGCTCTGACCTGTTGTCTCACCACCAAGTCACCGTGCTCACCAAGTCTCTCATGCCTCAGATGTTACTTGAATACTTGATGACCTAGGGATGTTTCTATATGAAAAGACGTGCTGGAGGATGGGGGAGGGGGGCTGCGTTGGGAATAACTTAGTTGGTAAAGTACTTGTCATGTAACTGTGAGAACCTGAGACCTCAGAGTTCTGAAATGCCCAGGTAAAAAACCAGGCTCCGTGTGCACCTGTGATTCCAGTACTTCAGGAAGACAGGAGGACCTCTCAGACGCCATGGGCAGCTAGTCTTGCTTAATGAGTGAGCTCCAGGTTCAGTAAGGAACCCAGTATCAACAATGTAAGAGAGAGGCAACTGTTGAAACCATCCAATGTCAGCCTTTTGAGTCCACATACACATACGAGTATGCACCCAGGTGTACACTTGTACACACATATGAACACACACGTGTGTAGAGATCTATGAGTACTCATTGTCTTTACATATATGAAAGCTTGCCCTGGAGCTGTGGCGTTAAGCCTAAAATTTCATCGTAAAATTTCAAGTGTGTGTCTTATGTCTTCTTTTATCTTGGCTTAATAAAGAAAAGCAAATTAGTGACATGCAAGGCTAGTGTAGAAGCCTGGTCATGAACTGTGTACTGGCGTCTGTTCCCTCTTTGCCCTATTTCCTGAGGCTCATCTCTATGCCCTTCATGGAGAAGACCAGGTGGTTCTGGTTTTCTGTCTCAGGGCCTTTGCACTGCCATGCTTGCCACCCACTGTACTGTTTCTCTTTTTGCAAAGTTTTCCTCTGTTGAGTCCAGTGCATCTGTTAGGACTTGCCTAGAGATTCCCCTGAGAGTAAGTACTGTACAATTCCTGTATATGTTTGAATCAGTGTCCTTAATTGTAAGCAACAGAAACAAACTTGGATTGAATACAAGATGGATTCACTGACAGGATGTTTCGAAGTTTCTTTGGGAGAGCTGAAGAACTAGGCACAGAGTTAAGGAGCAGTGTTCAAAACCATGGTAGGGGTCAGGCCTAGAGACGATACTGTCTTTTTGTTGGCTAAGTGCTGGATGTCACACTGAAAGCCTTGCTGTACTGGGAGGAAATCAACTCTGTGGCAACTTCTGTCAGCAGTAATGCTACTTCAGCCTCAGGAGATAGCGTGGAAGTCACTGAGTTTCCCCTAAAGTGGACACTTAGATAGTGTCCTTATTAGTCAGATCATTCTAGCCTATACCAGTTATAGTTTTCTTCTGCAGTTTTTTCTTTGATAGGTACATTGGTGGTGCCAAAATCTCCCTTGATGGATAAGAGGGTGGAGAATTAACTTTTGGATCTATGCAGGCTGTGGGATGTGTTAGTTAATTTCTCTAACAGTGTGCGGGTGGTGAATAGCTGTAGCCACTGGGAAGATATATCATCTCCTTTGAGCTTTCTTCTTCTCATCTGTGTTATGGACTTGACATGTTCTTTACAGGAGTTAAATAAGGCAGCTTATATGTAGTTGATTAATAAATTATATAAAGCAGTATATATGTACGTTATTCTAATTTGATTCATCATGTTTTTTTTTTCAAGACAGAGTTTCTTTCTCTTTGTAACCCTGGCTGTCCTGTCTCACTCTGTAGACCAGGCTGACCTCTGATTTGGAGATCCACCTGCTTCTGCTTTCCAAGTGCTGAGATTAAAGGTGTGTACCACCACGCCTGGCTTTGATTCACATCTTTAGGCAGAGCATCAAATCAAGTGCTTGGGAGCTGCAGCGATGGCTCAGGAGTGGTTGAGTGCTTTCTGTTCTTCCAGAGGACCAAGGCTCGGGTTTCAGCACCCAGGTGTCTCACAACCACCCATAACTCCAGTTCCAGGGCATCCAATACCCTCTGTGGCCTCTTAGGACTACTCCCCCCGCACCACATGTGGCATACTCTCACACTGACACATACAAATAACTAAAAAAAATTCTTAAAATTTATAAAAATACTTAGCAGGTTGACCTCTTCAGTTCATTCTTTATGTCTTTAAATATGTGAAGGGGTTTAAATAGGACAAAATAAAGAGAGCAAACAATTCTTTCTTACAGCAGAGTGCTATCCTTAGTCCTTCTTACAACAGAGTGCTATCCTCAGTCCTTCTTACATCAGAGTGCTAACTTCAGTCCTTCTTACAGCAGAGTGTTATCCTCAGTCTTTCTCACAACAGAGTGCTATCTTCAGTCTTTCTCACAGCAGAGTGCTATCTTCAGTCTTTCTCACAGCAGAGTGCTATCTTCAGTCTTTCTCACAGCAGAGTGCTATCCTCGGTCTTTCTCACAGCAATCTTTGTGACTGCTATCTTCAGCCATTTCCACCA
>JANHMN010000006.1:32609420-32677943 GCA_030674055.1 Rhabdomys pumilio
AACCAAACCAAACCAAACCAAACCAAACCAAACCAAACCAAACCAAAAACATCCCACATTTCCCATAGGTTGTTGCAGCTCCCATAGTTCCTGCATGAAATGACACCTCAGTCACTCACACAGCAGGTGGTTTAATTCCTGACCCCTGACCTCTTATCTTTCCTTTCTTGTCCACAACTTCTCCCCATCCCATGCCCCTGAGTATTTTCCTGTTTATTTCTTCTCCTAGATAAACTTAATTAATTTTTATCTTAGGATCTGGAGAGAGTCAGGATATACACAGCCTTTGTCCTTGTAGATGAGTGACAGGACTGTGGCCATTCTTGTAGCACAGGGTAAATTGACTCTCTGCTATCTATTCCTAACTGGATTACTAAGCAGGAGTGTTAGCTTTATTAGATGATATTGGCTTGTTTTCCAAGGTGTTTGGAGCAAATCCTTCCAGACGATGAGGAGATAGTCCTGTTATATTGTGGTAAGCATATCTTTTATGCTACTGATTCTCAGGGCTGAAATTTGTACTCCTGTTCCTTTATGCAATTGTGTATCTCTATGTGTATTGTTAAATATCTTTATTTTTCATTTGTAAGATTGGTACTCCCTTCTTAGCTCAAATCATCTTAGCCTATAGTTCTCTTATATATACAGAAGTAGTACATGGGGTTATTTATAGTAATATATTACATATATATTACGCATATAATAGAAGTTTAGTTATGCTGTTTAAAGTTTTTATATTGCATTTATTTATTTGCATGTGAATGTATGAGAGATGGGGGTGGGGAGGGAGGAAGGGAAAGGTTGTGAAGGAGGGGCTGAGATGGTTCTCTCCTTCACTCTGTGGGTCCCTGGGATTGAACTCCTGTCACCATGCTTGGTGGCACAGTACCTTTACCTCCCAAGGCCCTACAACTGCCCTTCTTATATGTTCCCGAGACTGATATTGCTCTGTTGACTTTCCTGCCGTGTTTTCAGGGAGCCATCTCGCTATGTGGACACTTGGTAAGAACAAGCGTTGATTTAGGATGGTCACTTAAGGTGGCAGGCGTTTATTTTACATTGATGTGCAATTCTCCTTGAGGGGTTTTCTGATTTGTCTGTTTCATTGATGCTCTTGGTTCATTATCATGTAACGCACGTACACTTATGGCCACGGTTAAAAACCTGCGATCTGATTAGTTATTTTCTCTTGCCCGTCTCTCTGTTCTTGCTCTTCCTCTCCCCACTCCTCTCATTGCACCCAATATTCCCCCTACAACAGAAATCCAGTACCTTATACATATCTTAATGGTGATTTCTTTTTATCACATGGACAACCAGATAATTCCTTTCTAAATTGGAATTGCCAGATGTGTAGCCGGTATCTAGAATGAAGTGTTTCTGACAAAATAGGTTTGGACATGGGGTGAGGTCTGGCCCTGCTGAGCCACACTCAGTGACTGACACCTCTGCTAATAAGGTGGTTTTTGAAATACCACATAATTGGGAAACTATCTTAGAAAGTCCCAAATATTTGAACATGATACTGGCCTTTGAAGAGGAAGTGAGACAAGTGATGGAGAATCTGTCAGTTTGTCCAGATGTTAGAGGAACTCATCTGTGATAACAGCTCAGGCCATGATAACCCTATTGTCCTGGCAAAAGTTCCATGGGGAGTCCCAGGCTGGAGACTCACACCCTGGGTTATTTGACCCCTCAGAAGAGGGGTTGCTGCTCAGTCTTCCACTTTATTTTTCTTACAGCTTCAGCAAGGCTCGATTGTGTGGTTTGTTTGTTTGTTTGTTTGTTTAATAATTGAAATTGCACAAGAATGTTTTATCAGCTAGCCTAAGTCTTGCTCAGCATAGAAGGAATTTTCAGTTTATAAAATGAAGTGGTGCGAGGTCCCTGGGTTGGTGCCTGCTTTTCTCATAGTGACTTCAGTAGCAGTTGTATACTGTTTGATATGCTTTGTTTGGGACTGCCTGGTAGCAGAAGCATGCAGGTTTTGTTTTTGTTTTTTGGGATTGCATTCTGCACTTATGCGTAACTGCATTACATGTATGTAGATAGTGTGATACACACTAGTCCCTGTATTTTAATACTAAAATATGTGTGAGAGCTCAATGGATGTGAGCCATTATCCATATGTCTCTCCACTGAAGAAAGAGGCACAGAGACCCTAAGAGTTTCATTTGACACATATTAGATTGTAAATTTTGGTAGATCACATAAAACAGATTTAATGTATTATCCTCAAAATGTATCAGTAAATTCTGAACCCAGAGATATCAGGTTGTTTTGGGGGAATTTTTTTTTTCCTCCAGAGAGACATCCTAGAGAGTGAGGGGATTAAGGATCCTGCAGTCAAGCCCAGTTTACTGTATCCTGGCTATTGTTCTGAAGGCCGGCTCTCAGGCCTGCCTTGGTGCAGCAGCCTTGGCTCAGTTGGTAGAATGTTTGCCTGGCATGCAGTTTGGTCCTGAGTTTAATCTCTACACCATATAAATCTAGCATGGTGATGCATGCCTGTAATTCCAGGCACACAGGCAGGAGAACCAGACATTCACATTTATCCCAAGCTGCGTAGAAAGTTGTAAGTGAGGTGGGGCTACATGAGACCCTGCCTCAAATGAATTGCATATTTTTCTGTAAATTCTATAGCATTAAAAAATTATCCTCGGACATTTTTCCTTTGCAGAGGGCCTACCTCCCTCTACGCCACCCCACCCCACTCTCTTGTCTCGCTATATAGTTCAGACTGGCCTCAAGCTCAGGATTTTCTTTCTGTAGCTTCCCAAATGTCAGGATTATAGGTATGTAACACCATACCTGACAGTATTTAAAATTTTGTTTTCAGTGTCCTACACACAGCAGCTCCAGTGCATGTGAGGTTGTATTCTGTATTGCAAGCCTTTCTTCAACCTGGGTCCATTTAGGATAAAACACAATAGGGAGCTGTCATACAGGAGAGACTGCCTGGCATGTTGTTGGCATGGTGGTGAGGGCTGAGAGATGGGGGATGGGGGTTGGGAAGAGAGCAGTGCATTCAGGAGCAAAGGTATGAGTTAGAAAAAGCCAAGGACTGGCAGCAACACTGGCTGAGCAACCCTTGTCTGAAAGCATGGCGATCACAGATGTTTCACACAATAACAATTTCAGACGTTGAAACATTTATGTACATATACATTATGAGATATCTTGGGGATGGTATAAAAGTCCAACCCTGGAATTCACTCCTGTTTTATATATACATACATGTAGCCTGAAAATTATCTTTACAATGTTGTTTGTGTACCTACCTCTTGACCATCTCCCATTCAGCAAGTATGGAGTTTCCCATTTGCAGCCTCATGTTGATGTGTGAGAAGTCTCTGAATCTGGAGTCACTTGGATTTTTTGATTAGGTGTGATCAATCTGCTTCTTCCAGGACAGGACTGGACCAGAAGAACTTTTAGGGTCTCCTATTATTGTCTGTGTTGATGGGGTGGCTTTAGGGTTGTCTTAGAGTTATGAGGACCACTCAGGAATATGGCATACACAAAAGTGGTGTATGTTACTGCCATTTGGCATGTTGGTCACCCGAACTGTGGCTTTGAGCATCTGATTAACTCATAGTTTGTTTCCTTTAGTGATCTGTATTTACTGATCCACAATAAAGCTTATATTACAGTAAATGGATTTTATCTTTTAGATTAAGAATACCAGAATACGTCAACTTTTAAGTTTCACAGGGGCATTATTTTGCATGTTATGTTCATCAAATGTCCTTCAGCATGTTTGCTGAAGGTGGGCAAACTGAATTTGCCTTTTCCAATATCCTCTGAATTTTTAATGAGGGCCTTTCTGTCTCATCGCTTTTCTTGCCTATGGCTACTGTTTTTAATGTAACTGTGTTCTATAGTTCTCTTTATTATTTTTGTTGAGGAAAGTAATTTATTTCTTTGCTTTTTCAAAGACAGCTTCCATTTGTGCGGGTGTTCTAGATTTAGTACAATGCAGGGATGGATATAAGACACATTTTCAAAGTGCTAGAGTCTATCTAGTGAGATAGCTGGGATATATTTCCTGAGAAGGAACATGCTGCCACAAAGACTAGGCTTTGTTCTTTTGTACAACTTTGCACATGTACCAAAGCTTTAAAAACTGCCTTTGTGTTACCCAAATAAGATGATGAGTGCCCCCCACCCCTTTTCAGAAAGGAAAAATGTGTTGCAAATAGGTCTCAGCTGATTTCTTTGATCGAAAGTTTCATATTATGAGCCTTCAATTTTTTTTTTAACAAGCTGAATGTTTTTACTAAACACTATGAAAATACAGTTATAAGCTACTACGTCAATTAGGAATTAGTGGTTCTTAGAACAGTGGATTATTCCATAGCTCTGTGAGCACACTCAGTCTGCATGCTAAAATTAATTTAAATATAATTAGGTACAGAAGTAGAGATTTTAACCATTTTCCTGCCAGCTTTTGACACTATCAGCTATGGTTGGATTTAATGGGATCAGGTAATAGACTCCTATAACAAAAGTTATTCTTGTAAAGGGAATTTTAGTAGTACACGTATTAACAAGTATGGTCAAGAGTTACACAGACACTGTCATTTACTTCTCAACTCGTTTGTCCCTTCATTTCTAATCTCAGGAAGAAAGCTACCAACCCACACTAAAACTAAAATTAGCAACTTGGTGAGCAGATATCTGGTATTCTTATAAGGGATCCCAGCCTTTGCAGCCTCAGGCGTGTGAGGAATGCAATTTAGTCTCATGGTCCACGTAGGAAACTGTGGCTCTGTGCTTACCCAACCACCAGCCACATGCCACCCATTAAACACAGAATAACAGTTAATATTTCGAATACTCAGTGCAGCTCTAAGGACAGAAAAAACAGCCCAGATACACAGATTGGGAAGAACAATTTTCTAATTACATGAGACATTCCAGTCTCTGTATTTTATATATAAGAGAGCTTCTTTATGATTGATTTGTAGCTTTACGAAATACTACATCTCTGACAAAAGCATGTATACAATTATTGTATACAATTAATGTATTCTAATTAATCAAATTAAAAAATTATTTTGTGGCACTAAGCCACGAACCCAGAATTTGTATATGCTAAGCAGGCTCTCCACCACTGAACTGTTCCTTTATAAACTAGGTCTCTGATGACTGGGTCAGAGCCTGGTGGATTTGTGACCATACACAAAGAAAAGGATCTAAGTGGGTAGATCCTGAAAAGTGGGTTCCCAGATCTAAGGAGAGCCTCATTTTTATGATACAGATACATTTTATGATAAGGCACGTGTGTCTTCCTATGTTCAGCCAACTCCATTTCATAACACCTCTGTAGTCACATTCTCTATACACTCAGAGTCGGAATGCAGCTGCTGACCTCTTAGGATTTTGCCCAGATTTCCTTCTGTGTTGCTTTCATACATCTTTTTGGGTGTATGTAAAATCTTACCATCCTGTGTGAAGAATTCTTTGTCTTCCTGGAGTCTGCTGACCACATCTCCTTTTGTGCCCCTTTCTTCCTGAGTGTGTCTTTTATTTCTTCCAATAGTTCCCTGCTCTCAGAGCTGTGCCCACTCAAACACAGACTTTCTACAATCTGGATAAAAGAGTCAAAAATCACACAACACATTATGGGTGTGGAGATTTTACCCACATTTGTCAAGAGTGAAAATCCCAAGACTAAGAATAATTTTAAATGGCAGAGTAAACATCCCCGAGATTCTTGTCTAGCGGGGCTATTTTTCATCCCCAGACGTGGCTTTGCAAATTGCCTGCTCTTTTTCTCTCTCATCCCAACCCCCTTTGTTCTCAAATTTCCATACCATTATAAGAGGCTGGCCTTAAAGGTTGGGTTGTCTTCTTTCTCTCTTGCCTCCCCTTGTCCTCAAACCGCTCATAAAGATATTTTCCTAAATGAAGACAGTCCCCTCCTCAGGAGAGATTCTTAGACCAGCTAGAATAATACGTATTTCTCCCACAATAAATAAACTAGTCATGCAGAAGACTCCAATTTTAGGCCTGTTAGTTGTCTTTCTGTATCTGGGTTAATTTTTTTTTTTTTTTTTTTTGGTTTTATATTACAGCAGGCTTTGATTACTTTGACCATCTGTTCCTGGGGGAGGGGGTGGTACTTCTGTGTACCGGCCCAGCTGCAAAGTGCAAGACTCACTTACTCTAGTATTCTGGTTACTTCTCATGTGTTTCTACCTTGTGGCATGTATACAATGTTTGTAAGGGATGCACTCATGGGTGAACAGAGAGGCTTGCATGTGGCCAAGGGTGATTGTCATGGCGGGTAGGGGAATTGCTATTGCTGTGCCCTGAGCTTTTGGCCATCAGTGCAGAACTGAGAGTATCTTTATTGAAGCTTACCTGAAATACCTCACAGCTATATTCTGGGATGCTTTGAAACACAACAGCTTTACATAAGCAAAAGAAACCCAAAATATGTATTAACCTCTAACTAGGGAACTATAAGACCTGTTGACCAAAATCTTATCCCACATATTTTCATGACTGGATCATATTTGACTAAGTGTTATTTCTAAACATACTAAGTGCAACATGAAGCTACTCTTTTGTATTTATTGCTTTTCCAACATTCAAGTCATTTTTTTTTCTCCTTTTAATTAGTCGGATTGCTTAAGAAGCCTTTGGAACCTCCTAAGGAAAATCACCTTAACACATGGTTGATTGGTTCCAAAGCTCGTTTTCAAATGCCACGGCTTGTGATCGTTGGTTTCATTCACCCATTCATTTAAGAAGGTTTGGCTGATTGCCTGCTATATGGTAAGGACAGAAAGGCAGGAGGCACGACAACCTTGTTCCTTCTAAGAACAAGAGGGCCACCAGCAAATTAGGAGAGCATTCTCGAGTATCAAAAGCATTAAAGTTATGGATAAAGGCTATGGAGACAGCTCAGACATTAAAGTATTTGCCATGCAAGTATAAGTGCCTGAGTTCAGTCCCCACAACTTACATAAAAAATGCTAGGGCATGGTGGTACATGCTTGTAAACTGCAGTGCTGGGGGAAGAAGAGCTAGCCAGCCAGTCTTGCCTAATTGGTGATCTCTCAGTGAATGGATGGCCTTTCTGCTATACACATGTGCATGAGTCCCCCCGTATATATTCCTAAGTATACACATGTGCATGCATGCACACACACACTGAGAGAGAGAGAGAGAGAGAGAGACAGAGAGAGAGAGAGGTTTACAAAGTTACAGATGAACAAATTTATATTGGCGTGACAGAATGATAAATAGCAGTAAGAATTCCTCAGTCAGAGTGTGCAGGATGAAGGATCCTGTCAGGGGATAAAGAATAATTTAAGGTGATTCACAAAAGATGTGCAGGATTCAGAACAGCTAGAATAGCTACTAATTTATCAAGCAGAGTTTAGCATCAGAGAGGTCTTGGTTTACAAGAAAATCCGTAGGGCTGGAGAGAGATGTCTCAGCCACTACCACAGCTAGAAGAGCTTTTGCTCCTCTTTAGAGAAACAGGGTTTGGTTCCCAGCACCCACAGCAGGTGGCTCATAATCTAGAGTATACAGCGCCCTCTTGTGACCTCCAAGGATATCCCCAGACATGTGTACCTTCATGTGTACCTCTCCCTCCCACATCCCAAAATCTTTGCTGAACATTGTAGAGCAAGTCCCAGCATTCAAGAGGCAGAGGCAGGTGGATCTCTTGAGTTTGAGGCCAGTCTGGTCTACATAGTGAGTTCCAGGACAGCCAGGACTATGCAGAGAACCCTGTCTCAAAGCAACCAATCAACTAACTCAAAACCAACCAACCAACCAACCAACAAAAACATTTAAAATAAAATATCCCTGGGTGTGGTGGTGCATGATTTTTATCCCGCAGTTGGGGGATAGAGGCTGCTGCATACAGAATTCCAGGCCAGCCAGCGCTGCATTCTGAAACCCTATCTCAGAATAAATGAATAAACAAATACATAAGTAAACAAATACCTTCAAAAGTATGTAATAATAAAAACTACATTAGGTGTGCATGTGTGTGTGCATATGTGTGTGTGCATGTGTGTGTGCATGTGTGTGAACATAGAGCAGTGATCATGCTGGCAGGAGCCTAGTGTAAAACGATTCAGCATAATTTATTCATCAAATGTTGGCACAGGAGCATGTTGTAGATGTTCAGATGGGCGGTTATTGTTCTGATAACCAAGAACAAGTGTCTCAAAATTGTTGCTCAGTAAGAGAGCAAAATCAAGAGCGATATGCAGAATGTAAACGTTGTATTTGTTTGTAGCCAGTGCCTTTGCTGAAGAGAGACGGGTTTGCAACTTCCAGGACTACCTGTCAAGAGTGCTGCAGGTCTGATGGATGACAGAGAAATAACTGCCCATTTTCCTTCTAACCCTAACTCAGAGGCCCCCACTTACAGGTTCCCCCCCTCAGGATAGGACTGCTTTAGAGGCCTGAACAAGAAATGACACAAAACCATGCTTTTTTGTTTTTGTTGTTATGCTTTTTTTTTTTTTTTTTTCTTTCTTTCTTTTGGCTAGGTTGCTCAGACTGTGTTAAATCCTTAGGGAGAAATACCAGTTAATTCTTGGTTTTTCACTTTGGGCTTAAGACCTTTGTGTAAATTTTGAAAGTGAGTTTAAAGGAGAAAGTTGCCCAAGAATGATGGTGTGGAGAGGTACGGATGGGGTGGGATGGGGGAGGATGGGGGAGGAAAGAGAAACAGCCCTTTTGTTTGCAGTTGTCACCAATAGGGTAGAAAAAAAGGGGCAAGGTTGTTTTGTAAGGCAGTGGAACTGCAGCACGAAGCAGGTTCAGCTTGCTGAGGAGGTCCTGAGAGGAATTCTTTTGCAGCTTGAGCAAGACTTTGTCTTCAAGGAGGAAGCTGCCCTCTCTGCTTGCCTTTCTTCTTTGTGCATATTCAGTCATTGCAGGTGGCCCTTGGCTCCCAGCTGCTCTGCATTGTCATAGAGGGTCCAGCTCACCCCAGCACTCGCTTTCTCTCTCTCTCTCTCTCTCTCTCTCTCTCTCTCTCAAGTAGAACATGCTTCACTGTTGTGGAGAGCTGAGAAAGCCTCCCTGCCACAAGACATCAAGACACAGTTTGCTGTTTTGCCCTTTGATTGTGAGTAGAGCTGAGGCTACTTCAATGTAGGATTTTGTACAAGATGTGGTGTTCTTTCAGAGAATTCTATCACGAATACTTGTTTCCTCTCAACATTCTCAAGGCCTTGTTCCAGGGCTCTGCCTCATATACTCCTTTATTAGCTGAGAAATGGTTTGGGGAGTGATTTTCGTTGTGTAAATACCAGTGTGTGCTCACACACACCGCAGCTTTATGGATATATCCCACGCTGCATATGTGGTCTGAAACTTCATCCTATGGCACATGGTATAAGATGCTATTTCCTTTTCAAATTATACCTATAGGGGTTAAATATTTCAAACTCCCCCTCCCACCTCCCAATCTGGGTAGACACCATTATGGAGTGTAACAAGAATAGTATGTGTTTATTTTTAAAGTTAAAACAAATGAAAAGTGTTTTAACGGAATGGATATATTGGAAAATTAAATGAAGCTTTCCAGAAAAGAAAATGTGTTGTTTAATATCTTGTGTACAAAAAAGGAATCACCTTTGTAATCTAAGAAACAAACCCTTCCAGAGCTATGCAGAGTAACTCTTAACTGTTTGAGTTATCTTGATGGGGGAGGGCTCTTTTTGTTCAAGACTTTGTAGTAGGAAGCCTGATCCTTTTATGCCCAGTCCATTTGGCATCCTCGTGTGTGACAGCATTGGACAGCGCCATGCAACCTTATACAGCATGATTCCTTTTCTTAAAAAGAAAAATTAAAATGGGTCAATGAGAAGATTAAATTTTAATTTCTCTTAAGTAGAGGAACCTGAGAAAACTATAAAGGACTCAGCCAAACTCAGATAGTTCCATGTTTTGTAGCCAAGCATTTCAAAATAGATCAGTTTATTTCTAAATGTAAAATGATACAGCCCTGGACACACCTGTGAAATAGCAAGGCTTCTGAAGAGAACAGAAAGGCATTACCATGCCTACAGTCAGTGGTCAGCAAAGACAGATAGCAGAAGAGATGAAGGCAGAGTTAGGGTTAGCCTCACTATCAAGCGGAGAGAATTCGAGAACTATCTGTACTTAGTCAAATGTGACATGGATCCTATGTCTTGCTAAGGCAGCTGGTCAAGAGTATTTTTCTTATTACGTCTACCTACACGCTGTCTCTTTTTAGAACTTTATGGTGGTTGTCTGGTTGTCATGTGGCGCCACCATTCTGAGCTCACATGTTTGCCTCTTGTCTCTCTGAGCCAAGGGCTGGTGCAGGGGATGACAGCACCTGTTATTTGGGAAGTGACTTGGCTTAACTGTTGGAAATCATCAGATATTTCCAATGCTCATGACTTTGGGTCATGGTCTTGTGGGAGGCTTATGTAGTAATAGTTGATGGGTTTCTTCTCACATTCCTAATGCAGGAGAGAGAAACTTTCAATTATTGATTACTTTTTAAAAAATTAATTATTTTATTTATTTATATCTGAAATGTTGCCCGCTCCAAGTTCCCCCTCCTAGAGTTCTTCACCCCTTCCCTTTTGCCTCTGAGAGGGTGATTATTGGTTACTTTTTTAAAAGGTTAATTTTGATAATTTATTGAGTACCTATGAATGAGTATCTGGCCCAATATTAGATATTAATCTGACATTATTTTTATTTCTTTCCAGTTGTCTTCTTTGACATTTTTGTTAGTTGATTCTTTGTTAAACATGGGTAGTAACTTAGGGCCTCCTTCATGCTAGGCCAAGAACACTATCACTGACCCAAACACTAGCTTCTCTAGCTTAATAATTTTTTTTTCTTCTACATAGGGATCAAGGGACAATTTGAGAGGCCGTTTTTACTTCTACCATGTGAGTCCTAAGAATCACACTTGGGCTGTCAGGCATCTTGGTTGCTTGCTTGGTCCTTTAATTTTTTTTTTTTTTTCTTTAAGTGGGTATAAATCAGAAATGGGCGTTGGCTTTCTTTATGTCTTTTGCTTATATTAGTATGAGGTGAATAAGTGTTTCTTGTCCCCATCCAATCTATCCGTCATATATCAAAGTTATCACTACAGAATTAAAGTCTCCCAGGATTGGCCAGGCTCATGGGTTAGTGGCACACAAGAAACTTGGCTGCTGATATGGAGTAGGCATGGGTGGAGATGATGGATTACTTTTTTTTTTTTTTTTTTTGAGTCATAGAGGCAGGAAGACAAAATTCAGCCAGTGTGGTGATATTATATTTACATTTCATGTCAGATCACCCTTCTTTACTTGTGTGGTCAGGGTAGGCAGAATGAGCATAAAGATGAAGTAAGAACAGCCTTAGAGCCCTTAGTTTGCCTTTTACCATACGAGCCTTTCTGGCCTCCAATTGTAAGTTCCTATTAACTGTTTCACCTTCAGATTAGACAGAGAGGCTGTCTATTGTTCTATGGTGTTATATCCATCTGGTTAGTTTGCGTGATGCATCCTGCCTTTATTTCTCCTCAGCATCTCCCCTTCCACAGATCTGCTTCTCGGCTAACGTCAGACTCCCCTTTCTCTCCTCATATTTCATTCCTCCAACATCTGTAAAGTGGCCAAGCTCTGAGAGCACACTTAAAAATGGATTGGATCCAGAGGGGCCTGAGCCGTCTTTTCCTTAATGTGTCGAGTTTTAAATTTACAGGCTTGCAGCAGGAGAGGTGGGAGAGGAGGAGAAACAGTACGACCTCACCTTCAGGAAAGGAAGGGGCTGCTTTAATTTCCATGGGAGGGTTGCCACTGCAAAGCCGGGGTGTCTCCAAGGTGAATTCTCGGCTCAGTGGCACATACATAAATCAGCTTGAATCTGGAGGCCAGTGACAAGAGTTTGGCTGGAGCCCCGTGACAGCTTTGTGGTCGAGAAAGAATATGTAAATTTCCAGAATTCCCAGGAATGCCAGCCTCAGAAAGAGGATTAGGGGAATCCAAGAGTCTTGACCTTTCCTTGGGACTGAATAATGGCTACAGCCTGTTTTCACTAACACAGCTTGACTTTGGTACTCGAAATAAAAACACTCCGTTTTTTACCATATTCTGATGGGAAATTTATTAAATGTTAAAGTTTAATCTGAAAACAAACCCTAGTTTAAGTAAAACCGTGCAGTGCTGTTTAATATTGTTTATAACTTGAGAGCTGAGGGTCTGGGCTGAGTAACTCCAATAGGCGGAGGAATTCCAAGACCCTCCTCCCACCTCCAGACATGTTTAGAATGGTTTATTTGTGGTTGGGTTTCCTAGCTTGACCGCCTGTTTAGACTTTGTGGGGATAAACAGACAGAAAGATAAACTTCCTCTTCAGGTGAGGTTTGTCCCTTTTTAGAGCCAAGCACAAATCTCTAAGCCATGACTTTGCCAATACTGATACTACATACTTTGGGGAAGCCCTACTGTGTGCCCAACTTGCAGAGTAGTTTTTGCTGCTTTATTGATACACCGCTGTTGACAGAATAATAGGTTGGTTGTTTTGTTTTGTTTTTTTCTTTAAAGGTTTTGAATTGATCCTCTGCGCCTATGCTTTTACCTCAAGAGTGCTGAGATTATTATAAGTGTGTGCCATTGCATTTGGTTTATGCAGGGCTGGGAATCAAATCCAGACTCTCTTGCATTCTAAGCAAACCCTTTACCTACTGAACTACATCTCCAGTCTCCAAATTGGAGAACCATTGGGAAACTGAATCAGATACGTGTGAATTAAGAAATCTATTTAAACAAAATCTAAAGTACATATGTAGGGCTGGAGAGATGGCTCAGGAGATAAAGGCTGTTTGTCTGCTTACCCTAAAGACACGAGCCTCATCCATAAAACACACATGATGGAAACACATGCCTCCAACAGGTTGATATTCCTTCCACATGCATGTCCTGGCATGCATGTAAACAAATATGTAAATACATGTAACAAAAATATGTACTGAATTAAATATCACATTGCAACGTATGTAGTCCTGCTTCAAATAGATAAGAACTCTTTAGTCAGGAAGAGAAAAAGTGGGTTTAGCTTTAGTTCTTAGAGTGTTCGATGAAATAAATAAACTGAAGTGAGCTGGTCTGGACAGAACAAATGCAGTTTTAGGAACCTGATGTTAACAGATTGAACAGTACAGGTCATGTTGAGCTTTTCTCTTGGGTACCTTGCGTGCTTGACCTTTAGGGGATGCTAGGTACCCTCCATCCCCACTACCCTCGGCTGGGCTGGTGAATCTGTTCCTGACCTTTCTCTATTTTTCTAGTTTTTTGTGTAGATGTTATCATTATCTCTGTGTGCATGATATAATTTATAATTAGTACCAAATCAGAGGTTTTGTTCAGACGGTGAAGGAAGTGTAATCCACATTCCATGACAAAGAGTTGAAAGGTCTCTGCATATGAACATAGAACAGAGAGCATGAAGGCGGGTGTCTAATGGGATGCTCTCAAACACTGGAAAGACTTGTTTGTCCAGAGAAAGTTTATTTCTTCTTCTTTTTTAAAGGTCACATAAAGCCTCCCTGTCTTTTACTTTTTTAAGGCTTATTTACTTATTTTATGTATATGAGTACACTGTAGCTGTTGTTAGACACACCAGAAGAGGGCATCGGATCCCATTACAGATGGTTATGAGGCACCATGTGGTTGCTGGGAATTGAACTCAGGACCTCTGGAAGAGCAGTCTGTCCTCTTAACTGTTGAGCCATCTCTCGAACCCCCGAAAATTTATTTCTTACATAGGTTATCTAGGTTACAGAATTGGGTAGATGTTCAAATGAGTATGTGAGAGTCCAACTCAGCTTTGGGACTTCTCACAACTGAAACGTTCAACGGAGTAGGTTTGTTTGTTTGTTTTGTTTTTTAATAGCGAAACTTTATCCCCCTCAAATTTGGGTGTAGCTTCTTCAGCTGACTATAGAGATGGGGTGGCAGGTTTGGACCAAGCACACCATGAAATTCTTCTCAGCAGTGAGCATCTCAGTCATTTGAGTATGTGTTTAAGGAACAAAGGCAAGTAGAAAGTATGAATGCTGTCTGTGAAGAGACAGTTAAAATATGGAGAGTGGGGCTGGAGAGATGCCTCAGAGATTAAGAGCACTGACTGCTCTTCCAGAAGACCCGAGTTCAATACCCAATAACCACATGACATCTTACAACTCTCTGTAACTCCAGTTAACATAGGAGGTAAGGGCCCTGGATGCTCTTTCCAACTAGCTAGTTGGCTAGCATGGTAGGCCCCAACCTTCTGTAACTCCAGTTCTAGGAGTAATCTGATGCTCTCTTCTGGCCTCTTTGAGTGGTACACAACCATTCATGAAGGCAAAATACTCACACACATAAAAATAATAATAAAAATAAAGTTAGTCATGCTGTCAGATGCCTTTAATCCTAGTAATTGGGGCTGGGGCTGGGGGTGGGGCTGAGGTAGGTAGAAATATATTGAGTTTTCGGCCAGCTTGGTCTAAGCCAGCTGAATGAATGAATGAATGAATGAATGAGGCTGGAGAGATGGCTAGGTGATAAAGAGTGGTTGCTTCTTTCCCAGAGGACTGTTCAGTTCCAGCACCTCTATCTCTATTAAGTGACTCACAAATTTCTGTTACTCAGACTTCATGGCATCTGAAAACCTCTTTTGGTTTCCTCAGGCAACCCTAACCCCACCACACACAGAGACAGGGGGTGCATCCATTAATAAAAAATAAATTAAATCTCTCTCCTTAAAAGGAATGTATGGAGGAGGCAGGAGAGTTTTCTCAGACAGTAAAGTGTTTGCCTGGCAAGTATGAGGGCGTGAGTTTAAATCCTCAGTACTCATGTACAAGTCAGGCATGGTAGCACTTGCCTATAATCCCAGCACTGAGGAGGTAGAGACATAAAGAGTCACTGGGCTCACTGATACGTCAGCATAGCCAAATTTCTGTGTTCCTGGCTCAGTGAGAGACTTTATCTCAAAAAAATAAGTTGGAAAATGATGGAGGAAGAGATCCAACCTCTGGCCCACATCCACACAGAAACATAGGCACCATGTATATATGTCCACACTTCCACAAAACACATATATGGAAGATATCGTAGATTGTTGCAAAGAGAATTTTAAATGCTCTGATAGGCTCTAGAGAACTTTCTTGCTTCCCATGCTGGGAAAGGATAAGATGGACCAATGTTTGTGGGCGTGTGTTTTATTTTGTTAATCTCATGCCACAGATAGGTAGGGGAGTGGGAGGAACCTGGCATGGAGACCATGTGTGGAAATGGCTATTCACCTTCACGGATAGAAGGGTAGGCAGTAACGGAAGCAGAAAAAGAGCAAACCCAGAATGTGACAGAATAGCCAATAAAGGGCCTTCTCAGTCATGTCCTGAAATGGAACTCCCCAAATTATTAATTAAAAGTTATATGCTTAATATGTTAGATCAGTGGGCTAGAATTAGCAATTTACATGTCAATCTATCACTGAAGCTGCCCAGTGACCTGAGAGAAGTTATTAACATTCCTTATATTCCAGTTTTTTCACCATATTATCCCAGCATGGGAGAATGTTTACAAAATGCACCAAGTTCCAGGGTAAGGGTGCCTTATTTCAGCAATGCCATGCTGTACGTATATTTGGGGTAATGGGTTCAATTATATTACCTATGTCATTTAGAATTTCTTAACTTAAGGACATTTTTGACTGAGTGGCTCTCCTATTTTTGACTGAGATGGTCTTTGAAAGGGTGGCAACTCTTTCAAATCTCAGTTTAATATTGGTCCACCAAGGGAGTGTGAAAAATATATACCATTCAGGGTTATCAGTCCTGTTTCCTAGCTCAATATGATATCTGGAATATATTGAAGATGCTTTGGCCTCACCTATTTATAAAGGGCTGGAACAGTTTAGATGGGCGACATCCCGGGGCCAGTGATGCGTTTTCTGTGGAGTCCTCTGAACAGGCTTTTCTGAAAAGAATACATTAGGTCTGTCAGAATGATTCTTTTCAGGGGATGACGCCTTGCAGATGCCCTTTGTTGAGGGAGAACGGATTAGCCTGCAAGGCTTTCTGATCTTTAGGAAGACAGAAAATTTCAAACATTCTTCTGCCATTTGAACTTCCCTGTAAGAAATCTTCAGATATTTTCATTTTCTACACTACAATAATCATGAGCTTCTTGCATTTTAAAACACAGAGATGGGCATATCTTAGAGTAAAATTAACTTCTTACATATTCATTTATCAATAGGAAGGCTGCACTGGACCCCAGTTTAGTTCCTAATTTATGGTTAATATTCTTTGCACTTGAACATTGTCCGGCAAGAAATAATGTATGTTGGCCCAATTATTCCAGGAGATAATTACGCACATGCATGCACACACACACACACACACACACACACACACACACGTCAGTAGCACATGGTTCAGATATTTATTGATCTACGTTTAACTGTCTTCAACATGAGGACATACTGTTTCAGGCCCGGGGTGCAGGGAGGGGGGACACCACCCAATAAATAAAAATAGCACTAAATGAACTGGAAACATGGAAGGCATTCCTCAAAAGACCTGGGCTCACAGGCTTAGAAATCTACTTCCTGCTTTCACCACAGACAGTGTCAGAGTGTGAAAGGAACCCCCTTTGATTTATGGTGGCTTATAATACATGTCGCTCTTTGTACCCAGAGCCACAGACCTGCTGTTTTATAGGGTATGAGCCTTTCTGGCGGTCAACATTTTAAAACCAGACAATAATCTTGTTGAGAACCTCCTTAAAAGATGAAATCCAGTCTCGTGGCCCGGGTTTGTACAATGTCTCACAGAGGGGCACATGTTGACAGGCCCTCATAAATGTCTTTGTTGCTGCTGCTGCTGAGTGGAGGATGGAAGGGCGAGAATTGCCCTGGGGAGCAGAGATGCCTGTGATGGATGGGAGGAGAGCTACTACCCAGAGGGGGAACAGAGATGGGTGGACACATTCTGGCAGATGCTACTGCTGCACTTTAAGAAAAGAGGAAAAATGGCTGACATCGTCTGTCCTTTGTGTCCTAGCCCTCTGCTAGGAGGCAGTCAGGTGTCTGAGATATTCACTGGGAGCAGAGCACAAACTTCATTTGTGGTGGTATTCTCTGAGCCCGCTTGATCTCCCGCTCAGCCCCCCTACCCTTTTTTTTTCCCTTTCTACCTCCTTGGCTCCCTCTCTTCCTTCCTCAGCCTGTCTCTTGTATACAGTCCCTCAGTCTCCCTCCCCTCCTTCCTGTAACTGAAAACCATTCAAGGAGGTGGGATTACTTCAAAGTCTCACATATAAGCTGAACTGAAGCTTACCTAGAGAAGGGGAGGAAGGGCACATTTGTTTTTTGAGACAAGGTCTCCTATACCTCAGACTGGCAAACTGTGCCATGTGAATGAAGATGATCTTGGATTCAATTCTCCTGCCTCTACCTCCCAGGTGCTGGGGATTATAGCTGTGTTCTACCAGGCCTGGCTACAAAAAATATTTTTTAATGCTTGTATGTATTAATCTTATAAAGATAATGGACTGCTGTTTAAATATAAATATTGCATGGATTCTATACATAGAATTCTATACATAGAATCCATGCAACCTTTAGTGGTATTGACGCTTATCATTAGTACTACTTAAACTGTATTTACTTACTGTCTTCTTGCTGAGAAAAGAATGTCTCAGTTTTGGGAGAAGCTGAGAATAGAATCCTAAAAAGAAATGAGAGAATTTTTATTCTGGAACCAAATGTGTATACCTGTGGCTTGGGGACATATATTCAGGTTACTCCCAATTCCATGTTCCAGTGTGGCAGGAATTTATGAGGGTTCTATAGTAATAGAACAAAGAAAGTCATAAACCAAGACACTTTTGATTTATGTTGGAAGGTATGTCAGGTAAGTAGCTTACAGTGAAGGGAGGATGGTAGATTCAGCACGGAGGAGCAGCTATTGGAGGGGCTAAAGCGTTCAACCGAATCTGAGACAGTTTGTAGTTAGAACCTGCAGCATTGCACTGCTACAGATTAACTGAAGTTCTCAGCAGTTCATCGGCCTTATAGAAAGTTCAGTGGAAGAAGTGACTTCTCTCTTGCGGTAACATGGGAAGTTAAGGCTTTAACTCAGGTATGATTTTGCAATTGAACTGAAGTTTCGCTCATTGCAAACAAATCTGTGAAAAGCTATAAGTTAGTGGTTAACCTCATTCTAGTGTGTGTACACAAGATGATTTCTAAATGAAGAGAGAAATGAGTTTTAAACATCCTCATTACTGTTTGCCTATGTCCCCCCCCCAATTCACTTAATGGAAGTGTAATCCCCAAATTCATGTGTTAATGGTAATCGGAAGTGGAGCCTTGGGAGGTCTTTAGGATTAGCTGAGGTTAGAGGGAGAAGTTCCCATGATGCATTAGTAGCTTTAGAGGAGGAAGAAAAGAGGAGGGACTATAGCTATCAGTGTGTGCTATGGTGTCTTGCCAGGCTCTGTGCCTTGTCTGATGCAACTAGACCCCCCAGCAGCTGCTAGTCTGTGCTCCTGCAATTTCCTGCCCTCACAGTTGTGAGTCAGAAAAACTTCTTTTCTTATATATTCCCCAGAATGTGGTGTTCAGTCATAGCAACAGAAAACAGTAGGAGACAATCACTGCAAGATGTTTTTTTCTGTTTGCTACCTTCACAGAAGTCTGTTTAGTGAGAACTTTTTAGTCTTCTTGTTGACCAGCATGCCTGCTGTGCACAGATCTTCCAGTGGGAAGGATTCTGACCTGGATTTCACCCCCATATCTAGTACAATCTTTCTTAGGTGTAATTTTAACTTTGTCTTAAATTATGAGTGGCAGGAGGACCCTTATGGTCACAAGTAGAAGATGGATGTTACCTGATAGCTCCGGCTCTTATATGTAGGTGACAGTCTTCATCCAGTTCTAGCTCTGTTTGTTCCCAAGTAGCGTCTTTACCTTTGTGTTTGAAGCAGCAGTCATTTCTTGCTTTGATGTGGTTCATGTGCTTCTACACTCTTGCCTGCACTCCAGAGTGTGCCAGCTGCCAAATTTGCTCACAACACTCCTCTCGCTCTTGGGTCTGGTCCTGAGTTACCTCAGCTAACAGAACAGAAGCCAAAAACAACATGGTGCAGATTGCCTTCTGTGCCCATAGGTCCAACCAAATGTAGAGAGTGAATTATGTCTGCCCTGGCTGTATGTGGGTTGATTTTTCTATAGTCATCCATAAACAATAGAGAACACCGGCTGTTTACTTAGTGCTTATGCTATGTTTAGGACTCTTCATGGCCCAGAGATGATTTAAGGGATATACAAGGGTAACAGAGAGTGTTAAACTCAGAGACTGGAACTTTTCATGCAAAAGGTGTTGGCACCAGTCTTTGTGGCTAATGAAAGGCAACTAACTGTTCTGTTGTTTTGGGGTAGACAAAACATTGTCCTTAGGGTCTGAGTGAGATGGGAGCACATCAGTAAGCTTCTGATATGGGAAGTGCGTATCAGTTACTTTTTGAGGAATTACTCATTACCTATTTATATTAGTTATGGTTTTAGATCCCGAGAATGCGCAGGTAGAGCAAAGGTAATTCCTGTACTAAGGAGATACTGCTTTGGGGCAAAGAGACTGAAGAATAATGGTAATAAGATAAAACGTAATGTCAGATAACAATAAATATAAAGAAATAATGCATAACGTGGAGGCAGAGGTGTACTGTGAGGGCTATTTTAGGTGGGGTGGCCACAGGTGAGCTCTAAAGGAGGGATATTCAAACCATTATTTTCTTCATCTTGAAGGAGTCTGTGCTACAGACAAGGCCCATGATTTCCTCAAACACTCATGTTGTAGCTTGATATAGATTGGACCATTATTAGGGAAAAGAGCCCCGTGCCTCCCACATCACATGGGATACATTTTACAAACTCTGATTTCTTGAATCCTTTGTATAGCCATCATAATCCTGGCAAATTGAGCAGTAACTGATCAACAAGCAATAAGGTAGAACAATGACCACAGCCTGTGATAATGAAAGTTATGTGATTGGAGTGTTTCTTCTCTTGAAGGACTCCAAACAGAATGTATCCAGGCTGCTGGTGACTGAGATTGTGTGTAATGAGAGCACCGTTGTGGCTGTTCAGCTTAGGGGCCTTGCTGTCAATCAGCTTTCCATAGCTGCTCTTTGGCTCCAGCTAGCATCCGGCACCATGCACATTTTCTATTTGACATACTACCCAGATCATGTTTTTTTTTTTTTTTTTTTTTTGACCTTCCAAGAGGTGTGGAGAAAGGTAGGTGTTCTCTGTGATTGTATGTATGATGTATGTGATTGTGGCACATACATGTGTGTAGGTGTGCATCACGTGTGTGCGTTACATGTACATTATGTGTGTGCAGAACCAGAGGGTAATGATAGGTGTCTTCATCAGCCATACTCCACCTTCATTTTTGAGACATGGTCTTTTATAGAGCATGGATGGAGCTCATGGTTCACCTATACTGGCTGGCCAGTAGCTTCTCACTGTTTCCTTAGGGGTAGGACTGCACGTGTACACTACCATACTCAGCCATCTTACATGGGTGCTGGGGATTTAAACTTGGGTTTTTCTGCTTGTGTAGCAGACATTTTACCAATTTCACCATCTTTTCAGCCCTGAGGTGATGCTTTTTGGATGTGAAGTGACAGAATGTTTCCTGAAGCTGTACCTATCACTCTTGAGGCCCAGTAGGGAGACATCCTTGGATATAATTCTAATGCTCCAGGTCCTAGTTTGAAGTCTGTCCCTATCTGAAACGTGTGTGTGACATGCCTGAGCCTTACAGAGCAGAAGGAATAGATAGGTCCCGCTATCCAGAGCCCTTTTATTCCAAGTGTCTACCAACCGCGTTGAAATCTGCCTTTCTCTAAGTCTGCTCATTATTTCTGTGATGGGGGTGTTCATGCTGGTGCTGCACTTTGCTGAATAAATGTGGGGACAGATGGAGGTGGCAGACTGGAGGAGAAGAGCAAGACATGGAGCTGAGAGCTCTTCACAAGAATGGTCCGTCTGTACGCTTCCTGGGGTGATGGGCTTGTGATTGGCATGTGGTATTGCCACACAGGCACACCTGTGGCATGAATAGGCTTCACAAGGTGAAGACAAGCTGCTGCCTCTATGAAAAGGCTTTAAACACAATTGGATTTTAAATGACTGAAGAAATCCTGGGGTTGAAAAAGGAATACTATTTTATTTATTTATTTATTTATTTATTTATTTATGATAGGTTTTCCTCATCTGTATTTTATTTCAAAATTAAAAGAAATGATTGTGTGTCTGTCTGGTATATAGAAGTGTGAGGGATTCGTGTAGCAGGATCTTTATCACCCTGGGGTTTCAATTGCTGATGCCATCTTCGCCTTTTAGCTGATTACCAATTGGTCTGCCTTGTCTTGTCTAATTGGTAATGTATCATACATCTATCTATCCATGCCATCCATCCATCTTTTATCCCACCTTCTGATCTATCCACCAACTCATCCATTGAGGTTCAGCATGGAGGAACATTTCTGTTATTAATAGTGTGATTATTTTGCTTTTAATTCATTTGGAGTTGGGTTTCTTTCTTTATACAATGATTAGCTTTATTTGGATTTTTCTTCTCTTTCCCTTTCTCTTTCTTTCTTTCTCTTTCTTTCTTTCTTTCTTTCTTCCTTTTGTTTTTCAAGGCAGGGTTTCTCTGTCTGAAGCCATGACTGTCCTAGAACTCACTCTGTAGACCAGACTGACCTCAAACTCACAGAGAACTGCCTGCCTCTGCCTCCCAAGATTAAAGGCACGTACCACCACTGTTCTGTCAGCCTCTCTCTCTCTCCCTCTCTCCCTCTCTCTCTCTCTCTCTCTCTCTCTCTCTCTCTCTCTCTCTCTTTCTCTCATGTTTAGATTATTTAAAGGATCATATTAGTTAAAAAAATCCCGGGATATTTTACAATGTGTACTTTCAGCTGTAGATATTAAGTTTTATGTTTTATCAAGGTCTTTTGCACTTTGGGTCAACTGACATCTGTCAACAATGTCACTTGGTCTGCAGCTTTTACTTACCCAACGTTTATAGTAGTGAACATTGCTCACTTTCTTATCTGCATCATCAGATGAGAAACTGAGGCAGGATATTGGCTCTTCTCAAACATAGTCAGTAGACAGTTAAGGTCAGCAGATCATTTCAGGGAAATAAAAGGCCATTTATTTGTCTGGGAGATGGCTCAGTTGGTAAAGTCCCAACACCTATGTAAACTGCTGGGGATGGAGATAGGACATAGAGACAGGTAGAGCTCCATAGCCTTCTAGCCTGTCGTAATTGTCAAGTCCTAGTCCAGTAAAAGATTCTCATATCAAAAATAAGTTGGACAGCTCCTTAGGAATGACATCTGAGGCACTGGCATATGTGTACCACATTCTCATGGACACACACACACACACACACACACACACACACACACACACACACACGGCCGTCAGTAAACTGGCTCAAGCAAATACAGGTGACCTTTACTTAAACTATAGTGACTTTGTGGGGGTGGGGCTAGAGCATGGGTGCTCAAATGGCCAAGGTAGGGACTGGGCAGGGGAAGGCAGCTTGGGGGAGTTAGAAAGGTTCCTTCTCCAGTTTTCATTTGGTCTAAATGGAGAGTTTGTGCAGAGACATGAGCTGCAGAGTCCATGAGTATGTGTAAACTCTAAGTCTTTTTTAAGATTCCAAAGCACACCCTGCTTGCTCCTAGCTCTCTGTGTGGTGCACTGCCAGCTCCACTCCCTCATGCCTCCATCAGCACAGCCACTGAACAGCTCATCTGAGGGCCTCAGCACCCCCTCTCCTCCTTTCCATAATCACCACGGTTAAAAGCCTCTGCTCCTTTCTCAGGATTTGAAAAAGAAAACTCCTCCATCTTCCTCTCCTCTGCCGTTTCCTAGATTTTAACCTGTTTTTCTGTGATTTAAAAGCAACTTCTGTCCAATAAATGGATCAGTAGATTTCAGTGGGCTTTGCTAGTGAAAACTATAGCATAATATTTAGATTAAAACAGTCTGATAGCCACACTTGAAAAGCACATCCTGGTTACTTGATGAATTCCTCTCTTTCCTTTTTATTCCTGGTATCCTGGGGTGGCCTACTGGAGGAAAAAAATTACTATTTGATTCTCCCTGGGTGGTCAGGGAGGTCTTGTAAAGACTCTTGTTTGTTTTGTGTGAGCCTTCAAAGACATGCCCGCTTTCCTCCATAAAGATGTACTAAGAAAATAGGGATTTTTTTGAAGTTGCTATGTATAAAGGGAGATTCGGAGCAACCATCTTCCTTTAGAACTGCAAGCTAATGTGATTAGAGGGGCTCCTTTCACAGGAGCCTTTGTTGTTTCTGTCTGTGGTCATTACCACCAGGCTTATGGGGGAGGTTTATGCTTACAAAAAAATCATCTCCACCTGCTTCCCCCCCAATTAATCACATACTTTAATATCAAAAAACCACATTTATTATGTCCACCTGGGCTTTGGGAGGAAAAAACAGAAAGGGCAGTGGGTGTGGAGAATGTGTCTGAGTGTGCACTTGTATTTGTGTACATGCGTGTTTGCATATATGTTTAGATGTGCGCACTCGCGGCTGTGTGTGTGCATGCATACATGTGCGGCCATTCAGTCAAGTGCATGTGTATGTGTGTAGCCCAGTCTTCTTCTGAGGTGTGCTCAGGGCAGCACATTCAGGCCAAGTCTCCCGCATATCCCAATTAGCGAAGCCCTCCTGCTGTGGTGAGGGAGAAGAGTCTGAATTTTGCGTTAGGGCCAGCTAAGTGTAGATGCTTTTTCATGCAGTCTCTGCAGAGCTGTCTCATTAGCACCCCAAGGTCAATGGGAAGTTGGGAAGCTGCTACCATGTGCACAGTTGGTATTTTCTGCTGTGTGTAGGGGTAGCAACCATTTATTTACCCAAGCTTTTTTTTTTTTGCATTTCAGGATATTAATTCTTCTTAATCGGGGAGGCTGATAATGCTGAATTATTTTAAACCAGGAGGGAGCCAGAGCAGGTGTGTCCTGATTATGACTGCTGATCTATCAAATGGTTTTCTTGCTACTCGATTCACAGGACAAATGTGTCTTGCCAATTATGTGTAGCCCAGTAAGGAGAGAAAAGTGACCTTGAGCCTTAGAGATCTTGACAGTTGCTTTCTGAAGTGTATACACCTCTTGAAGATGCACTGCCCTCCCAGACCAGGAGGAATACTGTACATGTCTAATCCTTAGACAATTATTTCCTCTGCAGAACAAAAAAGAAGTCACCCTGAAATAGCTGAATATGCCCTGAATTACCCTGAATTGAACTTTTTTCTTGGAATTAGATTTAAATAAAATAAGGACTTTATAGTATAGCCACCAAAAAATGTAAAAGATAACAGAACTTTCAAGTTTCCATCTGTGTCAAGAAAAACTTGCTATTATGAACTCCATGTGATGTGTGTTTAAGGGGAGATATCAGGGAAAGACATATACAGCTTTTCAGTAAAATATAAGTTTTTGTTTGTTTTTTTTGAGACAGAGTTCCATGTACCCCAGGCTAGCCTCAAACTCTTTTAGTACTCAAGGCTGACCTTGCAACTCTAGGTCCCACTGCTTCTTCCTCTCCAAGCTGGGATTCTAAGTGTGTATATCTCAGCCTGGGTAAAAGTGTTATTAGCTAATTTTGTTCTGTACTCTATTGAGTAATTATTTTGTAATCAAACATGTGCTCATAAAATACTAGAGTTTTAAAAAGATAAGCCTGGGCATAGAAAACAAACTTGACCTTTGATAGAATCTTGCATTTCTTTTTAAGTCTGAGAGTTAGTGTTCACTAGGGTTTTGATGTGACAACAGAAGTGGCCTGGCTCCCAGGGTTTGGAACATGGTGCCATTAGAAAATTCTCCTCTGAGGTCACCAATGGGGATCTTGATCTCTGACTGCCATTGCTACTTTTGGGACAGGAACAATTTCTTGTACATCCTCTTCTGTAGCTCTAGAACCTTCTGTTGCTGGTATTCCTTAGTTGTGTAGAGGTCAACACTCTCTACCTCAGATTTTGAGGCAAGGTCTCTCTGATTGTACTGGGACTCCACCAAGTAGTCTTAGCTAGCAGGCCAGTAAGTCTAGAGATCTGCCTGTGTCTGGTCCTCAGCACTTACTACAAGAGCATGCTGGCATGCCCACTTTCTGATTAGGTGTTAGGAATGTAATGGAGGTTCTTATGCTTGGATGGCAAGTACCCCCAGCTGGCCCGTCTCCTCAGCCCTACTGACACTAGGTTTACAAAATTGTTTTAAAGGCTAAATGAAATCAGCTCCATAAATCGCTAGGTAAGGGTTGGAGAGATGACGGCTGGATGACACTGGCTGCTCTTCCAGAGGATCTTGGTTAAATTTTCAGCAGCTGTATGGCAGCTGGTAATTTATCTGTAACCTCAGTTCCAAAGGGGCCAACTCCTTCTTCTGTTCTGGTCTTCATGGCTACCAGTCGTGTAAGTGGTACACATACGTAATACAGACAAAACACCCATAAACATAAAAAAAAAAATCACTAAGGCATATCACACACATTGGTGCTGTGTAACCCACTCCCACCCCAACACACCCCACCATGGCATCTCAGGACTAATTTCCTCAGTGTAGTGAAGTCCTCTTAGCTTTGAGAGTTACTCTAGAGAAATTTATCAGCAGTTCATGAAAGTCTAGGCTTGGGATGGCTACATGTCCCGCAGGCCTTGCTTTAGACAGGAGTGGCCAGACTGGAACTGTGTTCATCCTTGCTGAAGGTTCCTAGCTTTGCTCAAGAATCTGGAGAGTTAATACTCTGCAGTGAGTTTCTGGTGTGGCTCTAGAACGGTCAAGTGCAGGACATTGTTAGGTCCTCTGAGGACGTTGGGTCCTGGGTGTATAACTCACTTTCCCTTTCTCTCATAGGACTCCTATGGGACTGCAGAAGCCTTCATACCCAGCACGTTCAGGTAAGTGATTTTTTTCTGGATGGGAGGGTTTCTAGAATGACCGATCTTTGTGATTGTTCGTGTTACTCCAGCCTGTGCCTTGCTTTTGCATAGGCTATCCCAAAGTCCCAGATGAACCTCTTCTCTTTCTTCCTCTCCTCCTCACAGGTATTTATTTCGAGTGTCTTTTTCTATTTTTTCTATCATAGTAGCTTACTTTTATATATTTATACGCGTGTTTTTCTGTCATAATAGCTTTACGTTTATATATTCTTAAGTGAACCTCATGAGAATATAAAACACACACCATTCAATTAACATTCATTAAACCCTAATTTTAAGCTAAAGGTTGCCTCTGAGGAAGTAGGCCACTCTGCTTCACCTTTGCCAGTTCTAACTACAGTGCTTTGAACTTTTTTTTTTTTCCCATATGAGTCCCTTAAAGATGAGAACCTTTTTTTTTTGTAAATATAAGTGCCATTTCTTCCGCCCAGTGTAGCAGCAATCATAGGTAAGCCCTTCCTATGTAGCGAGCACCCAAGGTTCAGTTGTCCAAACACAGCCAGGGAGTTGAATCAAAGCACTTTACCTCATATGATCAGCAGCCAGCATATCACAGGTGAGCTGAGCGAAATTCAAATGGTAATCGAAAAATGAAGACAATTAGACCCATCCCCTGGCTGGTGGTTCAGGGATTCTGGCTTGGGGCTGTTGTAACATGCCTTCCAGATGATTCTTAAGATGGCGGAGTCAAGCAAACCACTGGTATACAGATGTTGTTAACTGTTAAGTTCTCTGCTCACCCTATTTTGCTTTTGTCATTGTATTTAACATGACAACACACGGTGAAACACTTCACACTCATAAGATGGTGTGTTGTGTATCACCTGGATTGCTCCGTCCTCTCATTCCCTTCTGTCATCCATACTAAACCAGCTTCAGCCTCTAGGTGTAGAAGTATAAACTTAGCCTGCTTCTGAGTTATGAAGTGTATCTAGGAGCTAAAGACAGAATTGGTGACCATAATCTGGGACAGAAAAGACAATGAATTTTTTTTTTAAGATTTATTTTTATAAATAATAAATGAATGTTTTGCCTGCATGCATGTTTGTGTGAGGGTGCCAGTACCCATGGAACTGGAGTTAAAACAGTTGTGAGCTGTCATGTGGTGTTGGAAATTGAACTCCGGGTTCTCTGGAAGATTAGCTAGTGCTCTTAACTGCTGAGATTTCTCTCTAGCCCAACACAATGAAATTAAATATCTGTGAGGATTCGATAAGGAGACATGCTTTTTTAAGGGTGTATTTTCAGAGTTGTGTTTCTCAGCTGCTGACTGAGTGATCTGAATCACTTGTTTGATGCTGGGAGATTTGTGACTTTATTGGGGTGGTGGGGCAGGGTTTAAAGGCTCTCCAAGTGCAGTCATGGATAGAAACCTTTGGTGAAGACTTTACCTTTGGTGAAGGTTTGAGAGTCAACTGGGAAGACATGAGCTACTACAGGCCCTTGCAGGCCCTTATGAGTAAATGTTCTGAGAACTTCGGTTCTTCAGCCCTGAGAGACCTGATCTAAGGTCCATTCTTGTGCCATCTCTGGGTTGGTTTGTTGTTTTGATTTAGCTAGTGTCCACCCTTCTATGATATCTAGGTATGGAGTGTCTAGGTATGTGAAATTTTGATCATGGTTTCCTAGTTGTCTGTAGGCGATGTCGCTAGACTGTGCATTTCTGTAACATGCCCGTGACATTCCCTTTCACCTCTGTCCTTTTCTGATTATAAGTGGACACAGCTCCAGGAAAGGGCCTCTCAGAGACTGACACTGCATTTTGCAGTGCGAAGTGTTTTCATTTTTCTGAGACTATCAAGAAGGCCAGAGCTTTCCTTGCAATCTTTTCCTTGCAAAATTGTGGAAAGGAAAAGTTGAGCTCTGTTTGCTGATGGAGTGTTGAAATAGTCTACGGGAAAAGGAAACGGAGACAAGCTCTTGGCAGGGTTTATCACCTGTCTCTCCCACCCTGAGCTTCTGGCAAGCATGATTAGAAATTGACTCGTCTCCTCCAAGATTGCTAGCTTGCTTGCTGCTTGCTGACTCTCCGTAGTTAATTCGCCATCTCTCACATGTATTATCCCCAAATCACAGAACTCATTAGAAATAAACAGCATGAATTTGGTCAGTCACATTTTCAGGATTAGCCAGATGTAAATCTGAGTTGCAGTTGGGAGGTTTCCTGCGTGTCATTTAAAAATAAATAGACCTCTAGCCTTGCGTAGAAACAGATTAAAAAAAAAAAAGTCTTTGTGGAAAACACATTTTATTTTTCCAGTCTAAAAAGAAATGGGTCAGAGGTAAGGTTTTTTTTTTTCTTTTTTTCTTTGACATCAATGCTTTAGTTTATGGTCACGTCCTTTTCGTCTCCCTGCTGCTTGCATTTGGGCTAGAAATAAAGACCCCGTTTCATCTCCCAAGATGAGAAATTTTAATCATTTCAAGAAATTATTTGTAAATGGTATCAGAGATCTGACACCTGACTGGAGTCTGCCTAGTGGGACAGGCTGGTCACCTCAGCTACTCAGTAGGTTGAGAAAGGAGGGTTTCAAGTTCATAGTCTAAGCAGGTCATAGAGTGAATTAGTTCAGCATCAGCCTGGATAACTTAGCAAGACTGTCTCAAATAAAAAGTCAAAAGATGGCTGCGGATGTAGCTCAATGGTCCACGCTTGCCTTGCCTGAGCAAGGCCTTGGGTTCTAGCCCCAGCTTTGCAAACAAAACAAAAGTCTACCTGTGTGGTCTCCAGCAACTATTCCCTTCTGGGGAAATAAACATACATTTGTGTATTTCCCAAACCACTCTGTGGAAAATCCTTACCATACAGGAGGTTCTTTAGGTTGTAGTGACCTTGACTGTGTTTGATTTCCTTGCCCTTTAAAATACATTTCTCACAAAGAGGAGCTGAAAGGATGGTTTGTTTTTTTTTTTTTTCATGTGATTACAATATATGATTTATGTGATTAGAAAATTTCTGTTTTCTGTTGATATGCAAATTTCCTGCCAGCAGTCCTGAATATCACATGCCACCTGTTTCTAATTCCGAAAAACCTGTAATCAGAATGGGTGCACAAAAAAAAAAAACAAAAAACAAAAAACAACAAAACCAAAACCAAAAAAAAAAAAAAAACCCCAAAAACCCCCAAACCAATACTGTATTGGCCTTGTTGGTTAGGAGTTCGGAAAATAATTCACATCTATGAAACCGTTTTATTTTTTGTGTGAGTCATTGTAATCAGGCGTGGATGCAAATGCCAAGGGCTGACCTGATAGCAGAGAGAGGAGATGTTAAAGGTAAGACAGAAGCCTCCCGTAGGCTGCTTGGAATAATATTGGCGCCTAGAACCTCCAAATTTGAAAAATAACACACACACACACACACACACACACACACACACACACACACACACACACACACATTTTAAACAAAAATGGTTATTTATAGCCTGTCATAGGAAAAACGTCACCTTAATCAAAACCAGGAGTTCCTGGTCCCCCGAGTCTCGTCTTTCCATGAGACCATTCATCTCCCATTCCAATTCAAACTACAGTGGGATTTTCAGTGTGCAATCCTAGGGTTTTAGAGAAGCAAAGATAATTTGCCTCGTTAGCTTTTATTTAGTGTTCAAAAGAAATAACTGGTCAGCTCTGGCAACAGTCCCAGTCCTCTGAATCTGCTCTGTGGAGGTGCGTGATTGAGGGCGTGAGGGGTGTGATCGTGATGGAGCACCTCACCTCTGCTTCCTGGGAGCTTGCTGCTGGAAAGAGACTATAAAATGCCAGTAAATGTGGCTGCAGGGAAGGACAAAGAGAAGGAGAAATAGTTCTGTCCTTATTCCTGTCATGTCTTGTCAGTAAAGCTTGAGAAGCAGCGGCTGAAGTGGGCGAGCCAGACTGGCTGGGCCCCTATGATCTAATCGAGTGTTTTCACTGGAGGCTAGTGATGCTAGCTCTAAGTGGGATTAATCTTCCTGAAATTTATTAGGCCTTGCCTTGACACTGAAGATTATGGATGGCTCAGGTTCCATTTGGAGACTGTGGCATGTGCTAGACCCAGGAATTTTTCCTTTTGCTTTTCTTCTGAGCATCACAGGTACCAAGTAGAGAGCAGGTGTCCTGTGACTGGGGCCTGGCTCGCATCTCAGTCAGCTGGAGTGTTTTTCCCATTAATTGGTAGTTAGCATGTGCAATGCTTTCTCCTGGAGAGAGGAACAGGAAGCTTGTTTCTCTCATCCTCCTTCCTGCTTCCATTTGTTTCCCCCTTTCCTCTTTCTCATGTACACCTCCCCTTCCTCTCTTCCCTCTTCTCCTTCCACTTTAAAGGTGAGAATGAAGTACATATTGGTCCCTCATTTTTTAGCATTTTTATTTTTGCTCCGAATTTTAAAAAAAACAAAAAGGTTATCTGTTCATCACTCTGTATAGAGGAGGCGGTGGCGCATTGTACCATTGTGCAGGTCACAGGACAACTCCTGAGAACCAGTTCTCTCCTTCCAGCATGTGGCTTCCTGAGATCGAACTCCAATCATCAGAGTTGGCAGCAAGCTCCTTTACCTGCTGAGTTATCTTTCCGGCCTCCTGAATGGTTTCTGTAGTCCAAGGTCACTGGTAGCTACTAGTTCCTTCTTTTTCTTTGTACAACTTGCAGGGGCCAAGACAATAATGTTGTTGTTGTTATTTGGCGCAGTATTAGGTACTCATGACTTGAACTCCTGATCCTTCTGCCTCCGCCACTCAAATGCTGTTGAGATTCTGCTAAGCTGGGATGGTTTAGTATTATTCTTAGGTTGTAACAAGCCAAATGTAAAGCTTCCTGCTGTGGGTTGTATCTGACTGGCCTTATGTTTGCTCACAGTGTTGTGTAGCCATCACTACGGTCTATCCCCAGGACAACTTCATCTTCCTAACCCGAAACCACACGTGTGAAGCATTGATTTTACTCCCATCTCCTGCCCACCCTGACAGCCCATTCTCTTGATGTCCTTGAGTTTGTCCACGCCCATCATTGGGGACGTGCAGTATTTGTTCTTGTGTGCTTGGTGTATTTCTGTCAGCATGGTGTCCCTTCTTGTGAAGCACATACCCCAGTTTGTTCTTCCACTCATCCTACCTTTTAACTTTGTGAATAACGCTTTAATGAGCATTCACCCATAGTCCTCCCTATTTTTTGACCTGTTTATTTATAAAAATGTCACTTTCCAAGTATTCCATAGTCTTTGTGGTGGCCTGAATGAGTATGGCCCCTATGGGTTTGTATATTTGAATGCTTGGTCTCTGCTTAGTAGGACTGTTTGGGAAAAATTAGGAGGTGTGGTCTTGTTGGCGGAAGTGAGTCACTGGGGACTTTGAGGTTTCAAAAGCCCACGCCAAGCCCAGTCTTGCTCTCTCTGACTCCAACTTTCATATCAGGGTGTAAGCTCTTGCTGCGGCCTTAGCCCCATGCTCCCTGCCTGCTGCCATTCTTCCTTCCATGATAGTCATGGACTCTAACCCTTGGAAACTGTAAGTTCTCAATAAACTCTTCTGTAAGTTGCCTTGGTCATGGTCTCTTTTCATAGTAGTAGAAAAGTAGTTAAGACTCTTTGATGCTGATTTAATGTCTTAAAAATATTAATTGTATAATAAGTGTTTTTACTTGAGTGATTATGGCCAGCATAGATTGTGAATGGCTGTCAAGTCTTTGTAGACAGGTTAACGTATCAATAAAGATGCTTCTGAGAAGCCATGTGGGTAAAGGAAATCACTCACTCGTTCTGCAGAAGACCCATGGAAAAACACATGTGCAGAAATTCTCCTGTAGAAGGAATGTTGTTGTGTGATACCCAGAATAATTAAATTATAAAGTGATGTGCAGAATTTATATCCAGTGTGGGACTGGGGAGCTGGCTTACGGGGTAAAGTGTACTGTGCAAGTTTGAAACCTGAGTTTCGATCCATGACTTCATGTAAAAACTCAGGAAGGTGGCGTGTGCCTGCAGTGGCATCACTGGAGGGTAGAGACAGGAGAACTGTGGCAGCTCACTGGCCAGCTAGCCTGTTTGAAACTATGACCTCCATGTTCAGTGAGAGATGGTGTCATTTAAAAAGTAAGGTTAGAGAAGCAGAGGACACCAGACATGAACCTCCACATTTATTGAGGTGTCCTTACCACCTCCTCTACCACTGCTAAAGATCACCTTCTCTGTTTGACGAAGATCCTGCTGAGAGTGATATGTGCTCTGAGGCTCATCTCTTAGAAAGAAGAGTCACCACTCACCCTGGGAACACACACAAAGCCTGCCAGAATCATATTCCTTGTGTTTTTAATCAGTCTTCTAGAATATTCTAGATGCTGTGATTCTTTTAGAATGCTCAGGCATAACGAGTTGGAGAGCACCTTCTTGTAGCCAGCCAATGTTGTTGTGCTCCATGGGTCAAAGCTACGGGTGTTACTGTCAGCTGCAGTATAAGCAGTGTGTGGGAGATGTTGGGTGCTGTGTAAGCCTTAGTAAATGCAATAACTCAGGAGAAGCCTTCTGACCTCTCCATGGATTTGATAGCACTCTGACTCCTTTTTACAAATGATAGGAGTGAGATAGAGAGAGGTTAACTTGTCTGGGGACCATGGAATTGGTCAGGCAGGCACTTGACCCCGAGTCTCTGAGTTCAGACCATGTGTCTTTGACTGCTGTGCCGTTGTGACCTGGTGCTTTACTGTTGATCTCATGGATAAACAGTGTGGACAGCATTCTCTAGAAGACAAATTATCTGTGATGGAAAAGAAGAGCTTTTAAGGTCACTTCTGCGTTGCTTCAAGAAGCTGTGCTATTCTTGGTGGTCACAAAGTGGCTTAGCAGTTTGCCACCTAGGATGTGTTCTTATGAACACAATGCCCTTCATTTCACCTTTAAAGGTGAACACAGTTCACAGATAAGGGAATTTACAAAACCATGGTTAGTGTTTTAGGCTTTTGTTTGCTTGTTTGTATGTTTGTTTTTCTAAGAGGTATTGTTACTTCTTTAAAAGTTTACATTTTATGAATATGAGGGAATTTACTAGAAGTAAGCTACACTCAACAAATCTTGTAACAAAAGTTGTCAGTTACATCACTTATGCCCATTTCTAGTTGGAGATATTCTTTTAAAAACTTTAAAACATTTTCTCATTTTATTTCAGCTTTATTGAAGAGGATTGGCAGATAGAAAAATTTACATAGTTCAAGATATATCTTGAAGTTTTGACAGACATTACATAGTGGCCACTACAATCAAATTAATTAGCCCACCCTATACCATGCCTATGTGTGTGTGTGTGTTTGTGTGTAAAGCAGGTTGTGGGCACTTATGGAACACTCAGCAAATCTTAAGTAAACATGATAGCATAATGAACTGTAGTCATGGTGCCATGTGTTTGATCAATGATGAGATGTTTAGGTCATCGAAGGGACACCTGCCATTTCCTCTTACCACCATTTTACTCTTTAATTCAAGAGTCTGAGCTTGTTTTTAGATTACATATGTAACAGAGCTGTACTGTGCAGGTTTTCCTGTGTCTGTCTTCTTTTACCTGGCGTTATGGTTTCTAGGCTCATCCCGATCACCATAGATGGTAGGGTTTTCTTTTGTCTAACTGAATGTTACTCCATGGTGTGTGTGTGTGTGTGTGTGTGTGTGTGTGTGTGTGTGTGTTGGTAACTCACATTGCTTCAGTGTTTTGTAAACACCACTGCTTGCTGCCTCTTAGCCTTTTGACAACAACATTCTAAATACAGAGTCTAATGTAGCCTAGGCTGTCTTCAAGCTCACCTTATATATAGCAGAGGCTAGTTTTAAATTTCTGGCCCTCATGCCTTTGCCTTCCCTGTGCTGGTGTACCCCACATTATCATTCTGGACCTTCCTGTTGGCCATTTAAGCACCTTCTTTGGAAAAAAATCTTTGCTTTTTTTTTTTTTATAAGGTGTATTGAGTTGTGTCAGTTCCTTCTATATTTCAAGTATTAATCACTTTTTGAATATGTGATTTACAGAAGTTTTCTCTCCTGTCTTGGGCTGCCTCTTCACTTTAATTATTTCCTTTGCCTAGCAGAGGCCTTTTGGTGTAATATAACTCTAGTTACTTGGGCTAGGTTTTGTACACTTTTAATGGCATATCCCCAAAACCTCTGCCTAGATTGATTCTGCTGAGACTTTTCTTTGCTTCTTCTGATAATTTTATAAGTCGAGGGCTTACATTAAAGATTTTAATCTATTTCAAGTTAACCTACATCATATGCTACAAGCTGAAACTCTCAGCCTAATTCCTTGACATGTGGCTCTCCAGTTTTTCCTGGTACCCTTGTTGAGGAGAAGACCTTTTCCCTTTGTGTAGCCTTTCCCTTTTTGGCTGAGCGGATGACATGACCAATAGCTGGGCTTTTCCTTCTCTTCCAATGACCAATGTATCTGTTTCTCTACTACCACCAACCAGCACTGAGTACTCAACTTTGTAATATCATGTGGAACTGGAAAAGGGGGTTATTTTTAACATAAGTAATTAAGAGTCTGAAAATCCCTTGCAACCACTTCTGTATAAAACCATGGATGGTCCATTTCAATATCTCTAGTCTTTTTAATTCTCAAGAATGCTCACGGTGGACTTTAAAGATTTCATTGCAACTGATGATCACTGAACAGTAGTTAAAGTTAAAAATCACAGCTACTTGCTGTGATTTTTTTTTTTTTAAAGTGTGCATTGGTGTTTTGCCTCTGTGTATGTCTGTATGAGGGTATTGGTCCTCTCGAAATGGAATTACAGACAGTTGTTGTGAATTGACCTTGGGTCCTCTAAAGAGCAGCCAGTGCTATTAACAGGTGAGACATCTCTCCAGCTCTAGGTGCTGGGATGTAAAGATGGTACCAAAGATTGTGGACAGGCAAGTGTAAAATAGAGACCAAGGCTGACTGCAGAATGGTAACTTTGTTTAAAAATGATGCTGGCAGAAAACCTAGTAGGTGAGGCATGGTTATTGTATTCTGAAACTTCCTGCTTTTGCCTTAGGGGTGCTGGGGGTGCTGAGGTTATAGGCCTCTACCATCAGGATTAGCTATTTCTATTAAAATACAAACAACTTAAAGGTCTTTATGTGTATGGGTATTTTTCGGTGAATGTATGTCATTATAGCATGCGTATGTCCAGTGCCTTCAGAGGGCCTAAGAGGGTGTCAGATGGCCAGGAACTGGAATTACAGTCAGCTGAAATTACAGCTGCCATATGAATGCTAGGAATCCAACCTGGGTCCTTTTAATTGCTAGCCATCTCTCCAGCCCTTCTCCCTTGATTTATTTTCTTAGATTTATTTTAGTTCATGTCTATGAGTGTCTTGCCTACATGCATGTCTATACATCACATGTGTGCCTGGTGACTACAAAGGTCAGAAGAAAGGCATCTGACCCTCCGAAGTGGATTTATAGATGGGTTTGAGTCACCACACGTGTGCTAGATCGTCTGCAAGAAACAAATGGTCTTAACCACTGAACCATCTCTCTAGCCTTCTCTAGCTTCTTAATAATGGCTTTCTGAAACACAAGCTTGCACAACAAAGCGGATTGCTACAGCATGTAATCCAAACACTTGGGAGGCTGAGGCAAAAGGGTAACGGTAAGTTAAGAGGCCAGCCTGGGCCACACACAGAGCCTGTGTCTCAAAACAAAGCAACAAAGCACAAAAACAAATCAAACAGAGCCAAAACGAGTTTTCCAAATATGAGCTCTTCTCTGTGAATAAATGATAATTATTATTTCCCTTCAGAGACTCAGTATATTTAGAAGCATTTATGACCATAAATGTAATTTCTCCAAAACATAGAGTTTGGTTTGGTTTGCTAAAGTTTCTGGTTCCTAGGAGATGCAGTGGGAGTCTGGGGCACTGGGGGAAAAAATATAATATCTACTGAGTATCTAGTATGTCATTTTGATTCCTAGCCACAAGCAGAATGGTCCAAATAATGAGAAGGCTGGGGTTCAGTTTACACCGATGTTTTCACCCTAGCGGTAGCTTGAATGAAAATGGTTCCCAAAGGCTCATGGGAAGTGAATAACACTATTGGAAGCATGTCCTTCTGTGAGGAAGTGTGTCACTGGGGATGGGTTTTGAAGTTTCAGATCCTTAAATCAGGCCCACTGTCTCTCTTCCTGTTGCCCATAGATCCAGATGTAGAAGGCTTAGCTACTTCTGCATAACCAAGTCTGCCTGCATGTAGTCATGCTTCCTGCCATGATGACAATATTCTAAGCCTCTGAACTGTAAGCCAGCCACCACTGAATGTGTTGTTGTGGTAATGGTGCCACTTCATAGCACTAGAAACCCTGACTAACACAGCTACTTTCTCCCCTGCTACTCCTCAGTTAAAGCTTTCCTTCCGTCACCTGGGAACCCAGCACACCCCTTTTCTTAACCTGGTAGTGGGATTGGTGTTTTGGTACATTGCCCATTTATGAAAGACACATACCACAGTGACTTACAGAAAACTTGTTGACTGCTGTATGCACCTTAGCCCAGCTGCCCCTGGCATGCTGTTTTGTTTATTGAAGCTTCAAGCTGCATTCTAACAGGTGGCAGTTGTGGTTATAAAGATCCCCTGACCTGCTGTAGGAATCAAATGAAGAAACATGCACATATGGTGCAGTGTCTGGTCTATGAAGATGATTAATTGGCAATTGTTATTTTACTTATACAGATGCACTTCCTACTTACCATGTGAAAATATTAAGTAAATGATAATTTTGTAAGATAATTTGAAATGCTTTAAGAGGGTTGGAAAGGTTCCTCAGTGGTTAAGAGCACTTGCTGCTCTTGCAGAGGACCAAGGTTTGGCTCCGAGTATCTGCATGGTAGCTCACATCCATCCATAACTCCAGTTCCAGGGGAATCTTATACCCTCTTTTGATCTCCTGAGGCACCAGACAAGCTCATTGGTGCATATATGTACTTCAGACAAAAACAGTTATGCATATAAGTACATTTAAACCCCCCAAATGGCAGAGGCAGATCTCCATTGAGTTTGAGGCCTGCTTGGACTGCAAAGTGATTCTAGGACAGCCAGGGCTATTACACCGAAAAATCCTGTCTTCAAAAACAAAAAACAAACAAAGAAACAAAAAACCCCAAAAGCCAACCAACCAGCTAACTTTTCCCCCAAAACAAGACACCATGAGAACCATACACTGATGGTAGGATTTCTCTTTTCATTGTTGTGTGTTTGTGTGTGTGTGTGTGTGTGTGTGTGTGTGTGTGTCTGTGTGTCTGTGTGTCTGTGCGTGCGCCTGCACCTGTGGAGGACAACCACCTCAGGTATCATTCTCCAAACTGCTATTCTCCTTGGGTTTTGCTGTTGTTAGTGTTTTTATTTGTTCTGATTTTTAAGAAGAGATCTTTCTACTCCCTTGAAAGTGTTCAAGCAGCCTATATGGCTGACTAGAGAGCTCCAGGGCTCCTCCTGTCTCCATCTCCCTAGCACTGGTATCATAAGTGTGCACAAACACATGTAGCTTTCTTTCTTTCCTTCTTTTAAATGTGGGTTCTGGGAATCAAACTCTGATCCCTGTGCTTGTAAGGGAAATTTTATTGACAGAGCCGTTTCCTCAGACCCGATCACCCAGCCCTTCCTTTTGTTTTCTAAGACAGCATTTCTCTGCATAGCAGCCCTGGCTGTCCTAGAACTTACTGCTTAGCTCAAGCTAGCCTTGAACAGAGATCCACCTGCCTCTGCCTCCGGAGTGCTGGGATTAAAGGTGTGGGCTACCACCGCATGGCTATCTACAGTTTTTAGGAAGCAACATTACAATCTATGTTTTTTTGAAATTCATACTGGAGACAGCCATTCTTCAAAGCTCTGTACTGGGCACACCCTGTATTAATGTCAGTGTTTGGTTTCTTCCCTGCAAAACTAAGGCAAACTAAAACTAAAAACTAAAGGGCGGCCGGGCGGTGGTGGCGCACGCCTTTAATTCCAGCACTTGGGAGGCAGAGGCAGGTGGATTTCTGAGTTCGAGGCCAGCCTGGTCTACAGAGTGAGTGCCAGGACAGCCAGGGCTACACAGAGAAACTATGTCTCGAAAAAACCAAACCAAACCAAAACAAAAAAAAACCTAAAGGGCGGGGCTTGTACTTTACAAAGCTACACATGAATAAGCTGTCGAATCATGAACTCTGTGTCTCTATTTGTCTCTATTTTGGAGATGCACCATGCATAAAGCCTTTAAAGTCTTTGGACAGATCATTCATAAGTCCCTCTCTATTCAGTGCTAAATATTTAATAGGCTCTATACCTGTTGGCAGAATATATGACATTGCTCACTGGTGAATTATATGTCTATTGTAGTTTGGATTTATAGGATTCTGTATTGGTTTCTATATGTGGTTTTCTATGGAAAGTAAATATGGTAGATTTTAAAGTAGCAGAATAATAACATTAAAAGCAGATTTTTCAGATTGGTGGCTGAGGTTGTTACAACAATTTTGCTATAAATTTTTTTGGGTTAGTTTTTTTTCTTTAAATTTATGTGTCTGAATGTTTTGCTTGCATATATGTATGCGTACCGTACCAACCTGTGTGCCTGAGGTCGGTAGAGAGCACTGAATCTCCTGCTACTGGAGTTGGGGATGTTTGTAGGCCACCACGTGGGTGTGCTGGGAATCAAATCTGGATTTCTACAAGAGCAACAAGAACTTTGAATGGTTGAGTCAACTCTCCAGTCCAGTGCCCATAATCTTTAAGAGAGATGAATTAGAGGTATTCTGATTCATTTGTATTTTATGAATTTGATTGTGTAGATAAATGTGTTAGCCAATTCTGTGTAACTATAGCAAATATCTGAGATAATTAAAAAGGAAAGATTTATGGTGGCTGGGGTTGTAAAGGTTCTGGTTCAGGATTTGGTGGACTCAACTGCTCTTATGCAGCAAGGGTACTCGAGTCATGGTAGGCAGAGCCTTGCACAGTACTCTGTTCATCTCACTCTCTAGAAAGGAAAAGGGGAGGAAGAAACTGAGGCTCCATAATTCCCTTTGGGTGCATGTTTGCTAGTGACCTATGGGACTTCCCATAGGGTTCTTCTTCCTAAGGGCCTATAGCACCTTAGTAGTGGCATTCTAGAGAGTAAATGCATAGCACTTGGGCTAAACCTTAGCAATGACCATTGCTGGAAAATTCAAACATGTGACAGCTATGTGATTCTTAGTCCATCCAAAGACCCAGATATTGTCAGTGTTTGTTTGCTTGCTTGTTTGCTTGCTTGGGGTTATTTCACAGGGCTGATTTAGATATGTACCCCCTTCCCCGTTTATTTTCTCTCTCTCTCTCCTCTCTCTCTCTCTCAACTTGTTATGTATACCAGGAACTTGATGCAATCCTCCTTCCTCTTCCTTTCCAGTGTTGGGATTACAGACATGCACTCTTGTGCCTGGCCACCAGCTTTACGTTCTAGTTTGTTTGAGCAAACACTTCATATTAAGTTCACAAACATGATTTTCTGGCTGTAAATAATTATGCATATAGTAATGATGAATATAGGGAATCAGAAAGCAGGCCCAGGGGAGGAACTGGGAAGAAATCAGGTGGCTGGGCCTTCAAGGCCTTTACTGTAAATCTAGTTCCTGTTTCTTGTACCTTGACTAACTTCTGCCATGAAAATTAAAACAGAGGTTAATTGGCTTCTGTCCTGGAATCGTCCATCTCATGGAGTCATTGGCTCAGATGTTGAAGCCTCTGCGTAGATCTCAGAGCAGAAGCCTGGAGTCTGTATAGATCTTCTATTTAAATTCTTGTTTGTCCTATCCTCCTTTTGTGCTTCAGTGGTCCTAGAAATGAAGAAAGAAGATAAGAAGGAAAATTAGATTCTCAGTTTAGAGCACAGCAGTACCTTGGAATTCTGAGTTGTCATTATTGGGTCTTAACTTCTTTTAGCTTGAGAAAAAAACCACATGCCTGAGCATTGAACACAGAGAGGGGGTGCAGTGGGGCCCAAGTTGTATGTAGCAAGGGCACACACCATCTATCTGAGACTATATTTTTTTAAGAAATACTGTTTTTGATGCCAACGATTGTTATATATATTATATATTTTTTTGCTAGACTAAATCATAAAAGATTATCTTTTGGAAGCTCATGCCTTTTGAAATAATTCAGCCTTTTTTGTTTGACTTAATGGAAATCAGTGAGTTAGGCTATATGAGATCTCTATTTGGAGATACTGGGTGACCTACAGTTGGCTATATGCCAACTCGTGTGTGTGTGTGTGTGTGTGTGTGTGTGTGTGTGTGTGTGTGTGTGTGTGCGCGTGTGTGCGCGCGCGCGCGTGCGTGCGAGCGCACGTGTTTAGGTATATATGTTTATGTACCTGGGGTCAGAGGTCAATGTGATGTTTTTGTTAGTTGCTTCCCACCTTTTCTTTTTTGAGACAGGATTTTTCATGGGAGCCAAAACTCACCCGTTGAGCCAGGCTAGCTGGCATCAGGAGCCAGCTCGACCCTCCCACCCTTCTCTCCTCAGCTCTTGGATTTCTGGAGCACACAGCTGTGCCTGTCTTTCTTGTGGGTGTTGGGGATCAAATTGAGGACATCACATTTGCCCTTGCTCAGCAAAGACTTTATGGACCGAGCCATCTCTCCAAGCCTGATTTTTAAAATATTTTTTTTCAATCATTAACAGAACTATGACATAATAATTTTCATTCTTTGGTTACTGTTCAGTCATTTAAGAAAGATTTGAGACTTTTTAAAAGAAAGATTGATTTTCATGCACAGTCACTATGTATAAACTTCTCTGCTTATACCAGACCCTTTCACACCAAGGGTTCACTGCCCATTGATTTGTACAGCATTAAAACCAGGATATGAAAGAGTCTGTCTACCAGTATGAACTAGAAAACCCTAAAGAACTTTAAAAAGAAAGAAGGAACGGAAAAGCCATCTGGGGCCCGTGGAGCAATTTGGGGTTGTCCTGATGCTCCGGTTGGCAAGCAGTTGGGCAGCTGGATCTAGGTTGCACCCTGTATTTTCTCTTTCCATTTGGACAGACTTGGAGGTGTTGAGTCTGTAATCTGGGCCTTGTGAGAGCCAACTCAGTGTTATGGAGTCGTTCTGTTTTGCACACTGTTGTCCTGATTTTCCCTCTTCTCTGCTTGCCCACTAGAAGGGAAAAAAGTAATCAGAGGTGCTGCTGGGTGGAGCCCTCTTTGATTGCAATGCCCCAGGGGTTTCTAGGTTAACAAATTAGAGCTTTAGGGCTGACTGGGCAGCTTCATCCTGGTGGGTGCAGCAGCTTTTTCGTGCCTTCTCATGTTCCTACCCTCCCTTCCCACTCCAGAAAAGAGGCTGAACTCAGAGCCTTTGACTGAGGAAAGCCTGGTTTGAGGAGCCCAGGGACTGTTGACCACAGCTGCAGAGAGGAAGGCCAGCATATTCTTGGAAGGTGTGGGATGAGAAATGTACTCTCTTCCTTTGCTGCCTTTGCTGTAAGGCCTGGTGTGCCTCAGAGCTAGGATGTGCGGACTGGAGGGGGTGGAGGAGTGGTGAGGGCTAAGATCAGGGAGAGGAGGTGAAACTCTCCTGGGAGCTGGAGACCAGGAATAAACATCCAAAGATGTGGGGACAAACCCTCTGGCTGCTCTCCTGAAATTCAGGGGTGGATCAGAAAGGACCTTGGTCAGTTGTGTAGGAGGGTCAGAGCCAGGGAGGCAGTAGCCTGAGTCTTGGAGGAATAAGATTTCCCTGGCTGCCTCCTCCTTCTCTCTGCTGGGGTCGCTGAAGCCAGTGCAGGAAGTGGGAGGGTTTCTGTTAGAGTTTATTGAAAAAGCAGCTGCCTGGCTCCATCTCCCTCCCCCACAACGGCCCATCCTTGCTGTGGCTCAGGATAGAACTATGCTGTAAACTTTGGCAGGAATCAAGCATGCTGATACTTTCTCAAACAGCAACTTTTTCTTTCTCTCCCTTCCCCCACGCCCCCATTTGGCATAGAGCCTTTCGTTTGGGAGGTGGAGGGAGAGAAACAGAAAGACTAAATGAATTGTGATACAGTGATTCTAGAAATGATTTGATCTGGTCCAGTAAAGGGCCATAGTTCACCGACTGGACCTGAAGGAACCAAGTGACAGTAAGGTAGGGAGCCAGTTTTTCAAAGTGGTGAGCAGATGCCAGAACTTGAAGTCCTGCTTGCTCTTTTCCGTTACTGTCATAACATCTTGGACAGAATCCACTCTAGGAGAAGTTTGTGTCTTAGTTTGTGACCAAGAATGCTTAGGGGGCTGAAGGGGACAGGAAATTGCTAAGAGCCAGGGCACCACTGGGCAGAAGTGTGTGTGTGTGTGTGTGTGTGTGTGTGTGTGTGTGTGTGTGTGTTGATTAGGACCCACAGATGGTAAGCAGCAGCTGTTTTATGGTGTGAACTGTTTGCTCAGAAGATTTCCAGAAGCTAATTCTCCGTGGATATTGGTTTGCCAAGTGACTGTTTCCTTTATTCTTGTTTCCCTGACCTATCTTCGTGTGTGTGTGTGTGTGTGTGTGTGTGTGTGTGTGTGTGTGTAACAACCCTAGCTATGATCTTGAGGCTCTGGGAGCTGCTGGCTGGGCCTGAGGCTGGAAGTTCAGGAAGGGTTGCTGCACCAGGAGGCTCCTGGCTCAGGTTCACTTCAGACCTGGGGGTGAGGGCAGATACCAGGGAGAAGACTGCAGAGGGAAGGGTTTCTTCTGTCTTGTCTCAGCTCATAAAGTGAGTGCCTGGCTCCCCCTCCACTCTGGCTTTACGGTGAACTCCTGCTCTTGCATTCACCTTTCCCCTTTGCCTTCTATTAAACCTGAACTCTGTTTCTTCCTCCACTTAACATGAGAGAATATATTTTTTTCAGGGACAATTATGAGCAGTGAGTTAAGACGTCTCTAAAATTCACTAATGGTAGAGGCCTTAGGGCATGGTTAACCAGTTCTGTTACACCCTTCAATATTTTCTTTCTGTTAATACCCGACTTGTGGCTTGTATTTGCTTGAACTACTAAAGAAAGCATCCTTAGCCATGTTGTAGAAAGCAAAGCGACTGTCACACTCTTATGAAAGTGTGACACAGAGTCTGGGACCTTGGAATGGTAGAATTTAAAAGGCCAATTAATAACATTTTCTTATTTTTGGTTCTGGAGAACCCAGGGCCTTGTGTATGCTAAACACAGGCTTTCCCAACTCCAGCCTACAAACTTATTAATGGGTCATTAGTAATTGAGGTTACTTATTGTTGTTATTGTTTTATGTATATGTGTGTGTGTGTGTGTGTGTGTGTGTGTGTGTTACATGGTATATGCATGTACATGGCTTCATGTGTATGTGAGTGCAGGCCAGAGACTGATTATCGGTGTCATCTACTGCTATAGTCTCTTTAATTATTATTACTTTTTAGATGTAATATTCATTTTTATTTTTTATATTATGTATGCATGTGTATGTATGAGTATGAGTTTGTACACTTAAGTACAGAGTTCACAGAAGCCAGAAATGTCAGATTCCCTGGATCAGTAGTTAGGCATTTATGAACTACCAGACTTGGGTGCTGGGAACAAAACTTAGTCATTGTCTGCAGGAACACTGCATGCTTGTAGCCACGGGGCAGTCTCTTCAGTCCCCTCTGCTTTATTTTTGAGGTAGTAGTTCCCACTGAACATGGTACAGTGAATTGGAGCTTATTGCTTCAGCAAGGCTAGCTGGGCAGCCAGCTCTAAGAAGCCTCCTGTCTCTTTCTCCCTGCCACTAGAATTCCAGAGGCCTGTCACCATTCCCGGAGTTTTTCCCTGTGAGTTGGGATAGAACTCAGGTCTTCACGTTTAAATAGAAAGCACTTAACTGGCTGAGCTCTCCTCTCTCCAAACCAATAGTTGTCACTTCAGTGGTTAAGATTTCAGAGAAAACTACAATTTCACATCGCACTGCATTTTAGCCGTGCATTTTGTGGGTATCTTAAAAGACACACTTATGGCCGAGCATCGGGATATGTACCTGTTATCCTAACAGTTTCACAGTAGAGGCAGGAGGATCAGGAGTTGAAGGCCAGCCTTAGCTACATTATATAGAGTTTGAGGCCAGCACAGGCTAGATAAGACTCTCAAAAACAAAACAACAACAACAACAAAAAAAACCACACATTGAAACAAGGTAGAGCAAACTTGTTTCGAATTTATTGATGCACACATGAAATCTCTATGTAAAAATCACGCTGAATGCAAAAGGTCAGCATCTCTATCTTCTCTCAACAGGGAAAGTTACGGAAGCGAAAGTCTATGAGGAGATGGTAAACACTTAGACCTTGCTTTCCTTTGTAGGCAGCATTTTAAATTTAGATTGGAAAGCATAATTGAAAATGGGAGCCTGCCTGCACAACATTATCTCTGCAAAGCATGTACGTTTATTTGAACCTGAGTATTATCAGTAGCTGAATGCAGGGCACGGACACATATAAGTGTTTTCTTTTCATGTTCCCTCTCCTCAGCTTTTCTACAGTGAGCAAACACCTTCCCCCCTCCTCCGTTTTAACATGTAACCTTTATTAAAATATAACGAGATAGTGAGAGAATAACTCTGTCTGGTCTACTTTACTTTCTGCCATGGTTCAGATGAGTGTGAGAATTCAACAACTTCAGCGGCTGGAAAGTGGCTCTTCCAGAGTTTGACTCTAGCATCCAAGCCAGGCAGCTTCTAAGTGCCCAGTCAGTGATCTTGCTCCAGTGGATCCAACATCCTCTTTGGTCCTCTGTGGTTACCCCCCAAACATATATAGTATGTGTACATAACACACACACACACACCCACACACCCATGACATGCATACATAGACACAGACACAGGCACAAATATGGACATAACATGCATATATAGACACACACACAGACATACACACATGATATGTGTATATAGACACAGACACAAGTGCACATGATATACATACACAGACACATACATATACAGCATGCACACATAGATACAGATACAGACACACAGGCATAGACACACACAGACATACACATGACAAATCTTAAAAAAGACTTTTAAATCTTCAAGAATTACTGTTTTAAGTTTGTTCGTGTCTGTAAGACTTGCAGTGTTCTAGGAAAACTCACAGTTCTTTTTTAATGTGGTGAGTCCTACCCCTGTTTTTAGTTTTCTTTGAGATAGGATTTTAGGTAGCTCAGACTGGCCCTGAGCTCACCATGTATCTGAGGCCGACCTTGGACTCCTGACTCTCCTGCATCCACCTTATATACAATTACAAGTGTGTACCACCATACCCAGCAACTATATTTAATTTTGTTCATAATGATATAATGTTCTCATTCTGCCATCTAGGCTACCCTGAAACTCACTATGTAGCCTAGGTTGGCCCTGGATTCATGACAGTTCTGTTTTTGCCTCCCAAGTAAAGGATTACAGGTATGAGCCGCCAGCTCATCCCTCTCTTTCATTCTAAATACTTATTTCCGTCTTTTGCTAAAACACTCAGCTTTTCTTTTTCTTGGCTTGGGAGGAAGTTCCCTTTCCCCTACTCCCATTAGGCTTCTGCATTTTTTTCTGGTTTCTTGTTCCTCCGTCTCCTTAAGTTGTCCACCGCCAAGTATCCAATTCTCACTGCCCAGGAGACCATCCATGACGCTTACTTGAAGATGACTCATCACCAGAAAGCAGAGGTCACCTTTAAAGTTAAGTGCTTCTTGTGGACCCCATCTCTGGCAGTAAGAATTGCAACCAGTCAGGAGCAATTTCAGTTCTCAACACATGCTTTTAATTGTTCAGAGATGTCTATAAAATATACTACGGCAAATTAAAATCACTTAGGAACTATCTCTTACCAAAGATGTTCTACCTCGAAATCAGCTTTCTCTTGACCATGATAGGCAGTTGCTGGCTCAAGCCTTTACTGTCTGGAATGATCAAGCAGTACTTGACATATGGTGCAGAGGTACCTATTTCTTCCGTATCTTCATCACAAGAGCATCTGAGCTAGAAGTTGTACCCCCTGTGTGGTGGATTGATGGCATAAAGCCCAAGCCGTTGATGTGTTTAACTCCGTATCTGTCTCTCCATTTTCCACCTAAGAACTGGCACAAAATGGACGTGAGTGCATACTCCTTTTCTTTTCATTAACTCTAAACATACCTTCCTTATGTATATCTGGTGTATGCATGTGTGTGTCTGTGTGTGTGGGTGTGTAGGTCAGAGGTTATATCTTCTTCAATTGCTCTTATTTATTGAGACTGAACCTGGCATTTACTAACTAGATAGATTGGCAGTGCGTTCTCACGATTTTCTTGTCTTCCCAATGCTAGGATCACAGGCATAAGCCAGCTAGGCCTAGTTTTTTTTTTAAATGTGTGTATTGGTGTTCCAAATACATATCCTCATACTTGCATGCCGTGTAAACACTTTACCCACTGAGCTGTCTCCTCCGTCCTCTCTCTTTTTATCCTCCCTCTATTATCCCCATTCCCAAAGAGTACAGGGAAAGAAGTCTCTGGAACATCATGCTTCATGTAGTGATTATGGTGGTAGGTAGTCTTTGAGTGTGTATATGTGCGTGTGTGTGTGTGTGTGGGGGGGGGTGATCCTCTGTTTTCAGTGGAATTAGTCTTAATAAATACACTATCTGAGAATATTATAAGTCAGATATGACCCACTAGACATCCCCGGTCAGTCACACATCACACTGTAGGGCTTCCTTTCTTGATAACAGCACCACCTGGGAGGGAAACCTTACTGCCACTACCTGCTGTGGAAGGAGACCACGCTACACATCACTAACCCAAGAAAAGACCCAAGCTTGGAGTGCAGCTTCTACTAAATGGTGTTCCCTTTTATGCCATCCTGGAATTGAAAGCTGTAGAGTTGAGCCATTGGAAGCCAGGGACCACATTTTATTTCTTGTCTGTATTTATCCTTCTCTCCCATCTTTCTTGATATCTCTGTCCTTTCAAGGACCAGTGTCAGGCAGTTTCTAGGATTATCACCTACTCTCATTTTGAAGAATGCCTAAGATTGAAGCTTTGTAACGAAGCCATCACCGATTAACTAAGACTCAATTATATCCAAAGTATTTCCTAGTGGGGCTTCTGTGCTATCCTGGGTTGAGTAGGAACTTTCTGTGTAGGGCCTTAGGTATTTATTATACATATGAGAGTGTTGAAGAAATACCACGTTGTTAGAAGAGTGAGCTGCACAGCTGACTGTGCTGTGTATTCACCTGCAGTGCTGGTTTGGGATGTGGGCTCTGGCTCATTTGGTCGGCTTTAATATATAAACACAATGCAGTATTTTATAGTGCTTTGCATGTGTAGACTGTAATACTCTCTAAATGGAATAGACTGTCAAGGGGCAGAAGGAACATCGAGATCCACAGGAGCTTTCCTCTGTTATCATTGATAGTCTCTCGGGAGAGTGTTGTGGAGAAGGTGAGACTGCTCAGGTTCAAACCAGCCAAACTTCATTTCTACCCACCCTCCCTCCCTCCCTCTCTCTGTCCCTTCCTTCCCTCCCTCCCTCCCTCCCTCCCTCCCTCCCTTCCTCCTTCCTTCCTTCTTCCCTCCCTCCCTCTCTTCCTCCCTCCCTCCCTCCTTCCCTCTCTCTCTTCTTTCCTTCCTTCCTCCCTTCCTCCCTCCCTCCCTCTCTTCCTTCCTTCCTTCCTTCCTTCCTTCCTTCCTTCCTTCTCTCCTTCCTTCACCCCTCCCTGTTTTGTACTTTATTTCTTATTATTATTATCTTTTAAAAATGAAATTTATTTTATTTGATATGTATGGGTGCTTTGCCTGTGTACCACATGGATGCCTGGTGTTAGGTAGGGCAGAGGAGGGGTATCAAATTTCCTGAAACTGGCATCACAGACAAATTGTCAGCTACTATGTGGGTATTGGAACTCTTAACTTGGGTCCTCTGGAAGTATACTGCTCTTTACTGCGGAGTTATCTCTCCAGCCCTCATTTCTGTGATAATGATCATTGATGATGATGACAACGATGACAGCAATAGTTTCATGTAGCTTAGGTTGGCCTTTGGTGCAGGATGTAGGTGGGGATGGACTTGAACGTCTGATCTTTCCACCTGTACTTCCTGAGTTCTAGGACTAAGGTGTTTACTACCACACCTGGACATCCTTTGTTAGATCATGAGTTCTATGATAGCCTGGGATACATGAGACTACCCTGTCTTACAAAGGGGATGGGTTTGCCCATGGAGATAACTTAGGAGTATGAGGACCTGAGTTCAATTCCTCAAATCCATTAAAATAAAACAAAAATAAACTTCCCCCAAACAAACAAACAAACAAACAACAACAACAAACCAACCAAACAACCAAACAAGAAAAAAGCTGGTGTGGTGGAGTATGCTTGGAAATCTTGTGCCAGGGAGTCAGGACCAAGACGATCCATGGGGCCTCTCTCTGCAACCATTTTGGATCAATTAGCCCTGTCTCAGAAGAAGGGGCTTGTGTTTCTAAAGATGACATTAGAGGATATCTTCTGCCTCCACAAGCATGTTCACACACACACACACACACACACACACACACACACACACACATCTACTTGCACACACATGATTAACACATATCTACTTACATATGCGTCTTAAAAATAAGCTTCCTGAAGCTGAGGCAGTGCTGGCCTGTTGTTCATGTAATTTTTATTCTTTAAGGAAATCCATAGCTCACATAACTCACAGATATAACAAAAGAAATGTATTTTGTTTTCTACGAAGTGGGAGTTGTCCTTCACAGTCTCGCCATGCATATTCGGGTAGGTTTTTTTAACTTGGCATCCACAAGACAGTAGAAGGACTCAAGTGCGGGAAGCTATCCTTCATCTGCCTGAATTCCAGGCTCCTCTGGCAGATCAAGTTTTCTGACTTACAGAACTGAAAACATCTTTTGTGGTTTGAGGAAAGGAATTGAAATGACGTCATGGTTTATGTTTAGAATGTGTGTGAATCAACTCTTTATCTGAAGACTGTTTTTTTCTGTAGGGGGAAAAAAAAGTCCCGTATGCTTGCCCAGATTCTGTTTTCCAGGACCTTAGAACAATGGCTTATGTAGAGTCAGTGGTCAGTGAGTAAGTGTTGATGAATTGATGCATAAAGAAATAGGTTCATTAATTTCATTATATGAGAAATAAAATTATTTCATAGTGAATAAAGGAATAATTTTCTTAAATTTTCCTTTTTATTTAATGACAGCTATTGATTGCTTTCACCTTAGTTATTGAAAACTTCTGCGAAAGCCATATTGATCCACTTGGTTAATCTTGCACACAATCTTTTTTTGTTTTGTCCTATTTAAACAAAATTTTGCCAAGAGTCGGCCTTTCCCATAAGATAAGGTGTATCAGCTCTTATTAGCGAAGACTAGCTCAAAACCCCAAACCTTCAAGGATGTGTGTTCCATGGGTGATTCATCCACCTACTCATGTTACTTTTTTGTATGTATATGTGTAAGAATGAGTACATTGTGTGCACAAGAGGCCTGAGGTATCTTCTATCAGGTGTCTTCTTCCCATTCCGTCTACTGTACTTTTTCAGACGAGATTCCTCATTGAGCCTGGAGCTAATGATAGAGCAAGACTGACTGGTTCACTCTCACCTCTACCACTAAGGATTATGGGCTTTGGCTGCTTCATCTGTTTTTTTTTTGTTTGTTTGTTTTTGTTTTTGTTTTTTTGTTGTTGTTTTTTTGTTTTTTGTTTTGTTTTGTTTTGTTTTGTTTTGTTTTTTCTGTGAGTACATGGGGATCCAAAACTAGGTTCGTATGTGCCTTGTTTAGCTCAGTCCCCAAACCCTAGCTGGGTTGATGAGGGACTGAAGAGAGATGAGGCATACAGGCTCATGGACAGAAGAGCTGGGCTCTGGTAGGCCATGCATGTCATAATAGAGACACACCACCATGGAACTCAGCGTGTTTATTTTATACATCTGAATTGGGGAGGTGGCTTTATGGTTAATGGCTGAACACGGAGGCAGGCTTAGCTGATCTCTGTAGGAGACCCTGTAGGTGAACAGTCTCACGCCACGGTCATCCTGGGAGGAAGAAGCTGTGGTTGGTAATTTCTGCACATGCTGTCAGCATCAATACTTGGACCAGAGGAGGTCATTACTAGCTCTCTGAGCCTTATGTGGGGAAGGCTTTGCTTCTCCTGTGGGTCTGATGCTTTGAAGTTCTTGGCATGATTTTCTCATGTCAAGAATGAGCACTCAATCCGGGTTTTCTTGGCTCAGTCACTCAAGCTTGCATGGCAAGGACTTTGCTGTCTGAGCCAGCACACAGACGGCTTAAGGTATGTCTTCTTGCTGCTGGTAATCATCAGCTTGCAGCCAGATCCCTTGTAGTGCTCGGTGTGCCTAGGGGCTTGGTGTTTTTGCATGCCCTGTGTACTATTTATGACAAAGTGGTGGGTGTGGAAGTTGCATGAATAATCATACAGGATAGTTTATCCATTTGGACCAGAACACCCTAGGCAAACAGATTACAGCATCTTGATGCCCTGTTGGTAGCAATGGAGGTGAATAGGAGACAGCTGGATTTGGATTAGACAAACAGTGAGGAACAGAGGCTCTGAGATGAACTGTGGGGACCTTCACTTTTACAACAAGATGGCGTACTTTGGGGTTCTTGTCCAAAATCAGCATAGTTTTTTGTTTGTTTGTTTGTTTTGGTGAGCTTTCTCCACATCAATAGGGTGCGCCAATGAAGAATTTTGAGCTTTTCAACTCTGTAATATCTTTGCTTTAATATGAATTCCCCAATCATCAAATGCCGTATGCTCTCTCCAAAAGAGAGAAAAGAGAACTGAACTCTACCCCAGGATACAACCATGGATGTTGAGGGCCTAGGTGGACTGGAGTGTCAGATCGCTGGTGTCTCTGTGTATCCCGTGCTGTGTTAGGTGTAATTAATATCTTAACTGTGGCTTGTGACTTTAGACTTTTCATCTTGCAAATTCAGCTAAAAAAAAAAAAAACCAACCAACCAAAAACCTGAAGACATGAAGACAGATCCTGGACAGCTCGATAGTCATGATTACTGTGTGCATTTCTGCCTCCCATGTACCTATACACCTGCCTCTTCTCCCTGACACTTGCCATTAAGAGATTGAGTTTATTGAAATACCAGCCTTCATTGGCCTCCTGGCCATATCAAGCTCTGCAGTCTAAGGAGCAAAAGATTCCCTAATGGATCTTTTTCAGTTCTAAAGAAGTGCTGAGTATAAAAATAATAATTCATGGCACAGTATGTTCTTCTACCCACTGGGGAGATACAGGTGCAATTCAAAAGCATAGCTACAGATAAGAAGATCTACAGCCATTTGTTAAAGGGCCAGAGAACTCTTAGTTTCCGTCCTGGTTGGTGGCTGTTACAGGGTATAATCTGGCTGTCCTGGTTTTTACCTTATACAAACCTTTCATTTGAAAGTGATTGGTAAAATTGCTTTGAGGCACCTCCCCAAATCAACACACAGAGAAGCAATTTCCACACACAACTTCACCCTTTTTCCTTTCTACTTTTGAAATAGGGTCTCAATTCTATGACTCTGGTTGACTTGGAACTTGAGGTTTGGGCCAGGCTGACCTTGAACTTCCAATGATTCTCCTGCCTCCGCCTCTCCATAGCGGTGCAATAACAGGCTTGTGCTACTATACCTCACCCTTAGGGGAAGAGTTTGAAGATTTGTTTCTTCATGAACAGAGTTTAATCATAGGGGTGGCTGGATTTTTTGAATGACAGTGTGTAAGAGTGGAGTGTCAGAATGAAGACTGAAATGAGGTGACGATTCAAACCGGTGGTAACTTTTAGAAGCAACCTGGATGAAAAGGACATTCAGGTGGTAGGATGTGATCAGTTATGTCATCCTGAGTGAGCTACAACCACTGGTGAGATAGTTACAGAGAGCCTGGACCTAATGGATGGTAGGCATTGGAAATGTCTAACGTTGTTATCTTGTGTGTGAATCGCTCATAGGGTCAAGCAGTAATTCCCTTCAGCGTCTTGACTTGTCTGGCCAATTAAACAGACATGTCTCTGCAGTGGAAGCCTATTAAGTGGATAGGGTTGGGTTCTGCTGGTGTAATTACAAGTAAGAACAGTTTACCATCCATCTTTAAGTTTTGTCCAAATAAACAAATACATATCCTAAGTAGAGGAAAGTCAAGAGTGAGCAGACAAAAACACATACCTCTTACTTACACTGAACGTGTATCCATATTAACATGTAGACAGGTACCCTGGGATTCGTTTTCTTCTGTGGGAGCTGAGACTTATCTGAAGTAACCTTGCAGCCAAACATTAGCTACAGATCTGTAGAGGATATCTTGAGCTGGAATATAAAAAGCACATGTAATAATTAATATAGCAACAGCTAGAAGTGCCTGAGGTCAGTAGTTGCTACATATATACTGCATGTAAACAAAGTATTAGTCAAAATGACTTTCAGAGGGCTCTAATTACATCTGTTTTAATTTAATTTAGTCTGATTTAATGATACTTTTTTATATGAATTCGCTTCATCGTAACTCTGTTGATTGCAATTTCCTTTCTTTGAAAAAAGTGCACAAGAAAGAGACGGGATCACTTTAAGTTTATTTTAATGACTTACTCTGGTGACTTCACATAACTAAAGCCATGATGTCTTACCGCAGCTTAGAGTCTCCAAGTCAGTAATTGAAGCCTCACTTGATCTTTGTCTACATTTTTTACGAAGCAGATTTCCATACACTGACGGACAAAAATCTCACTGGCGGATGGCATCAGTTTTGACAAATGCATACACTTGTGTAGCCAGGGCTTCCCATCAGGATGGAGAAGCTAACCATTGGTAAAGTCAGTCACTACCTTCCTATTCCCAAAGGCAGACAATGTTCTGATGTGTTTTGTTTTCTTAGGGTGGATTTGTCTGTATTAAAACTTCATGCACATGTGAGCACTAAAAGGCACTCTCTTGCTTAAGGCTGTTTTTTTTTTTTTCTTTTCATTCATAAAGTTAACTTTAATTAGTCACCCTTATGGCACTATGTAGATACTAGCAACCACGAGTAAACCAATCATGTTGAGTATACAAATGGACGTTAAAAAACAGATACACTCAATAAATTATTATTTTATTTTTATCATTATTTTAAGTATATTTGATGCTGGAAGTGAGAGGGCACCTTTTGAGAGCACATTTCCTTTCTCCATCTTGGCTTCCTAGAATGATGCTTGGGTTCATGAGGCTCACTCAGTAAAAACTTTAACCCTTATTGTTTTGAAATAGCTGAGTTTGCAAATACTTGTTATTGATCTGATTTTTTAACTGAAATCTTAATAAATGTAATGGTGTAAGACATAATACAGTAGAGCCATTGCCCAGGTCTTTTCGGTGATGCCATTTCATGAGACTAAAGTATAGGTCCTGATGTGACTGTTGAGCTTTCTGAGCTTTCTGGTTTAACGTGTGTGTGTGTGTGTGTGTGTGTGTGTGTGTGTGTGTATAAAACTGTCATATTTTGCAGGTTGTATTTTAACACCACTGTGAATATGTTGAAATATCTAAGTGGTTTTTCTTCTTTTGCACTGTGACAGCGACACCCACCTCCTTCTTCCACTGTCTTCTCTGCTTCTGCGGACATTAATTGGTTCTCCCTATCTAAAATCTTCATGTACATAGTTCTTTGGTATTTATTATTTTAAGATCTTTCCAGTTTTCCAGAGATTCATCCAGGTTGTCCATTATCTTTATTGCAGAGGACCATATTATGGCTTGAGGGACCATAGTTGGTGTCTCCATTTGCTTGGTGAAGGGTATCTGGACTGTTTGCAAACCTTGGCTATTATGACTAAAGCTACGATGAATGTTTGTATGCAGGTTTTCATGTGGACATAAGTTCTTGTTGTTCTGGGATGAATGCCCAAGAATGAAATTACTGTATCAAATGGTAACTGTGTGTTTAATTTTATAAGAACCTACCACATCCTTTTCAAGAGTATCTGTACCCTTTTACACTTCTACCAGCCATCTTCCTGTAATCCATCTTCTGTGCATGCTTTCTAGAATTTTGTTCTCTCTCTCTCTGAAGGTGAATATGTCATTATAGACTTGATTTACATTTCCCTGATAGTTAGTGGTAAGCATATTTTCCTGTGCTTACTTGCAATACTGAGTCCTATTTGATAAAATGCTTGATTAAATCTTTTGTTCATTTACTGGTAGAGATTTTAGAAAAGGAATTGTGTTTAACGATAGCTTATTTACAGTGATGCTTCTTAAATCGCAGCTTTTGTAATTGATTTGGGTTTGGGAAAATTTGGCAACAGTGAAATGTTTCTGAATGTGTGATGGCCACGAACTTTAAAATATCAAACATGTGACAAATCAGAGGTGTCCCTGGCATTGCTTGCTGGGACTGCATCATGTGATCTCACTGTAGTTTTGACTCTGAACACACAGCATGTGTACTTTTACTGACTATGCAGAAACACGGTGCAACACCACTGGATAGAGCCAGAAACACATCAGCTCAGTTTCAAGGCTGTTATATGTTATAAATTCAGTGTATGTACATATATAATACACATATTGCATATAATATATAAATATGCATTTACATAGTATATTTGCAGAAATGCATACATTTTCTGCTCTTATAGAAATACAATGGTTTAATTACAGAAGACAAATACTTAGTATCTTCCTACTGTCATGCACAGCATGGAAATATCAAATTAGCATGCCTTTGGATTGTATTATGTTAAACATATCCATCTCATTAGTATAGAAATTTGTTTTCATTGCTAATAAATGGTAAAATTATATATATACATGTTTGTTTTTTTATTATTTTCCATTTAATTTTATTTATATTCTATTTTTATTATTACTTTACATTGTTTATTTTAAACTTTATTATAAAATTGTTGAAATAAACATAACCACACAATATAGTATCTTTATAATTTATCATCTTTTTTGCTTTATTTATTTATTTATTTTTACATATTCACTTTATATCTGTTCACTGCCCTTCTCCTGGTCACCCTCTCCCACAATCCTTCTTCCTATCCCTTTTTCCTTCTCCTCTGAGAGGACAGGGGCCTCCCTGGGAATTGTCTTATCATCTTAATGTTGGATTTCTATACCTGTTTTGTATTCCTACATACATGGGTCAATTTCCCAGATGAAAATGCATTGTGACTGATAAAGTAAGTCCTGTTAGAAAGCATATGCAAATGGCTGTCAATACTATTCAAAGACACGGAGTCCAAGAAATATCTCACTTGGCTTGACAGAGGGTTAAATAAATAAATAACTTGAATTCATTTGCTAGGTAGAGGTGGTTGTTTGGCAGCAAACAGGTGGCAAACTCATTGTCAGGTTTTAAAGACTTACTTTGTGATGTGATGTGATGTGATGTGATGTGATGTGATATGGTGTGTGTGTGTGTGTGTGTGTTTGTGTGTGTTCTGTATTTCTGCATATCAGAAGAGGACATCAGATCTCATTACAGATGGTTGTGAGCCACCATGTGGCTGCTGGGAATTGAACTCAGGACCTTTGGAAGAGCAGTCAGAGCTCTTAACCCCTGAGCCATCCCTCTACTTACATTGCCAGGTTCTAGTGATGTAGTTGTAACAGTCTTTTGAGCTCCCTGTTGCTCCTCCTTCTCCTCTTTGTTTTTCTCTTCTCTCTAGCCATCCTGGCTGGTATCCAGTCCAGTTCCATGACAGTGATTTTCAAGAACATCAGTAGTTTTAAGAAGGTCTGTTGGCCAAATTGTCTTCTTCTGTATAACTTCGGAATTTAAAACCATGTGTACACACTGTGTTTATGTGTATGTATTTGTGTGCTGTGTTGCTTTGTGTGTATGAGCATATTGTATAGGCATGCTGTGGAGACGAGATGTCATTCCTCAATTCCTCAATTACTCTTATGGAATCTGAAGGTTGAGATTTAGCTAGATTGACTAGCTAATGTCAGGGCTATACTCTTGTTTCTGCTTTTCCAGTGTAGGAATTGCAAATGCATGTGACAGTGTCTGGGTTTTACATAGGTGCTGGGATTAAACTCTGGCTCCTCGTTCTATACTTAACTGACTGTGGTGTCTTAACCAGTTCCAGCACACACTTTCATGCTTAAGTGTAAGGCAGTATGCTAGAGTTATCCATGGAAAGATAAGAAAGCATCAATCTAGAGATAGAGCAGGAGATCCCTCCTCATGTAGGGTAGCTAGAGTTCCTTCCTAATGCAGATATAGGAGCCATCTGAACACTTTTTTAGATGTTGTATTTCAAAGCCAATAATAAAGTAAAAAAAAAATGTGCCTGTGGCTTAAGACCATAGGATTAAGTTTGAGACTAACACAGTGTCTAACTAACATTAGACAGATTAGTCAGCCTTTATGAACCTCCACTTAGTAATGTGTAAACTGAGGTACTGCTCTCCATGCTACATTGCACCATGGTTCAAGTGAAGTAATCAAATGCATCTGTAGGCTCTAAAGCTGTGCACACATGTAAGCCCCTTGTTATATTTATTGTTATTAGGTCCCTCACCATGAGTGAAGGAGGCAGAAACAATGCCTACAAGGGAAGCAGAATTGGTCACTGAAGGTTTATTGAATAATCTACAATAATCTCTAATCTATAGTCATTGTTATTTACTTGGGCAGGTTTTTGTTTTGTTTGGCAGCGAGCTGCTTAAGGTTTTCCCACTTGACACAAGCTAGTCATCTAAGAAGAAGAAACGTTCATTGAGAGAATGCCTTCATCACACTGGCCTAAAGACAAGGCTATGGGTCATTTTATGGATTGGTGTGGGAGAGCCCCGTCCACTATGGATGGTACCACACATGGGCAGGTGGTTCTGGCTTATAGAGCAAGCTACTATGACTTCTGCTCAAGTTCCTGCCTCCAGGTTCCTTCCTGTCCTGATTTCCCTGTTTTGGCAGACTGTGATCCGGATGTATAAGCCAATAGAATCCTTTTCTTCCAAAGATGTTTTTGGTTGTGATGTTTTATCATAGAACAGAAAGCTACGGAGGAAAGGTAGGCTAGAAGCTGTTGGAGGAGCTTGTCAACTGGCACTGACACATCAGTTAAGTGTATACATATGGCCAGTGCGTAAAGTTCCTAAGAGCTGAATATAAGGTACTTTAAGACTTTTCCAGTCTTATCTAGTTACATGCCATCCTTACAGATGAGTTATGACTCATCTTCTTTGGGGTGTTATCCTTACTCGGTTGACCTCATGGTTGAGTGTACAAGCAGATGGGAGTGTATATGTGAGAAATGAATTACTCTGTGTGACTTCCGGCCAAAGATTGCACACAACTCTTAATGTGTAGCAGAGACCTGAATAAAACTAGTAATTTGGTACCCATGTTATTAAATCCATTTCCTGTCTGCCCATAGATAGCAGTTCTGGAGTGTACACCAAACAGAACTTTCCATGTCAGTAAATGGACAAGTTCACAGGAAAAGGAACTTTTTGTTTTATTTGAAGGATTTGTTTGTTTGCTTGCTTGTTTTTCTAGATAAAGTTTCTTTGTGTAGCCTTGACTGTCCTGGAACTATCTCTGTAGAACAGGCTGGCCTTGGACTTACAGAGATCTGACTGCCTCTGCCTTCTCAATGCTGGACTTAAAGTCATGGGCCACAACCACCTGGCTGGCTGGATTTTGTTTTTTGTACTGGGATTCAGTCACAGATTTGCAAATGCTAGGCAAATGCTGTGCTACTGAGCTATATCTTTGATTTCATTTTAAAATAAGCTGTTTATGACAGTGACCAATTTAGTTTTGGATGAAGCCAAAAGCTGCTTGTCATGTCTGCAGTTTTTAACCCTGAGTCTCAGTTTGGGTAATGTGTTTGTCTGTGATTTTTGGATAAGTATAAGGACCAAAGGGTTAGTGTTTATGGTTAGTGTTTAGGGTTTAGAGTTAGAGTTAGGGTTAGGTTTACTGTTAGAGGATCAGGTGATGGTTCTATATGTGCACATGATTTGGAATTGGAATGCAGTATGCTCTCTGTTGTATGTTGTAGATGTGAGAGGCCTTGCTCATCAACCCTGACAGCATGCCTTTCTCTGAGAATATTTCCGCTGTTTCTGAACAGTGTTACACACCAAAAATGGTTTTAGACTTTTCTTCTAGACTCTGTGTCTACCAGCACCATCCTATTCTTGGAATATACACAGCCATGAATCCAATCAGTGTCTACTTTACATTTTAACAATTTAATTTCATATAGTGACATCTATAAAATTGTCCCTCAACTCCGGGAGAACCAAGTGTAGTGACTTCAGATAGCATAAGAGGGAGAATCTTAAGTTAATGGAGAGAGAGCCAGTGATTAGATTAGGTGACAGGAAGGGGGTCAAATGGATTATGGAAAACCGAGGAAGGAAGCAGATTGAGTCATTATGCTTTTAGTTACAGTGTATTTTACAATTGATTCTGTGGGTGGGATGTTGTTTAATTCATTACAGCTTTTAAGGACCAGTTTCAGATTAAAAGCATAAATGATTGAGGCTCTACTCAAACTCTAATCACAGTAACTAGAAAGCGATGACTTCACTGTGTCTTTTAATCTGAAATAGATTATGGCTTTTCTGTGGCTGTAGATTTTTCAGATGTTTATTTCATTTTAAATGCCAAAGCCTTATTTCACTCTCTTTGCAAACATGTAAAGTGGTTGCTTCCTGTCCTTTAATGTAAGACACTCGCTTTAAAAAGATAGTTTTACATTTTTAATTTTTTTGGGGGGGGTCCTGAAAACTGAGCTCAAGGTGGTGAGTCCCCTCTCTCTGAGCTGCACCCCCAGGTCAGACACTAGAATTTTATAAAGTGTACATGCTTACTCCTCCTGTATAAAGACTAGAAGTCTCTATTTGTTCGTAAATCATTTATAACATCTTCTATGTTTACCTTAATTACACCAAGAAACTACTGTATTCTGTGCTGTGATCCAATTACTATATTCAAGGAATACTCTGGAAATGATAACTTTGAAAACATGTTTTCATTTCTTTTATTTTATGTACTATATATATTTCAATAGTTCTGGACTAGAACTTTCTGTGCAGACCAAGCTGTCCTAAAACTCACTATATTCTCCCATGCCTTTCTCTCCACTCTTGGGATTCAAGGCCCCAGCACCATGTCTGGCCTTTATTTTTACTTTTTTAATCATGTGTATGAGTGAGTTTGAGAGTGAGTTTGCACACATGAGAGTGGGTCTCTGCAGAGGTCAGAAGAGGGTATGGATTCCCTGGAGTTGGAGTTACAGGCAGTTTTGAGCCCTGAATGTAGATGCTAAGAACCAAACTTGGGTTCAATGCAAGAGCAGTGTATGAGCCTAAGTGCGGAGCCCTTTCTCCAGCCCCCAGAGAAGAGAGCTTTAAAAGAGCATGATACTGGGGCTGCAGGGAGAGCTCCATGGTAAGAATGTCTGTAGCTCTTTCAGAGGACCAGGGTCCCATCCCAAACATCCATGTGGTGCTTCACCACTGTCAGCAGCTCCTGTCACAGGCTATCTCGCTGGCTCCTCTTGACTCTGCAGATACTGCACAGATATGGTACACAGGCTAAAAACCCACACACAAAGAACAAGTTCAATAAAATGAAAAAAAAAAGTTTTCTCAGATCTGTTGTCTCTGTCTGTGTGATCTATTTCATGAAGCCTTTGCATGTCTGTTATACTGGGGCAGGTGAAGGTCATGTTGTTTGTCTGTCCCTCCACTCCTCTTTCCTGTTTGCTTGACCATTCTGGCACTAGTTTGGCCTTGTGCCTCTCTGCTTTTCTTTGTATTTCCACGATCCTCATCAACTCAATTAAATACAGTTTCTTATACTGAGTGTATCTATACAACTGGGACATGGAGTATGTACCACCTCGTTGCTGGTTTTATCCTGTACTTAACCCGAAGTCTCCAGAGAAGTTTTCTCCAGCCATTTTATTTAAAACGCCAATTTTGGCTCCCACATACTTTATCCCTCTCTCTCCCCTTTACCCTACCCTGCTTTCCTTCCTAGACTTAACACTGTCTGATCACTAGTGTTTGTTTGCTGACTGGCTTATTGTTGGCTTCTCTGCTGGAACATAAGCATTGTCTGGCAAGGATATTGACTGTCTGTTCAGACAAGAACTGTGCCTGGCAGATACACAAGCATTTGATAAATTGGGTAGTCAATGCAGTCAGTGGGAGTGAACAAACCAATGAGACAGACTCGGCCAGTGGCTAGGCTCCCTGGTCACGTTTAGTCCAGATTCCAAGCTCAGTATCTCTACCCTTTTACTTATCTTCCTTGGTCCTTAGTAACACCACGATCTCTTGTCATAGGGAAGGAAAAACTCTTAAATGATGTTATTTTGGAAGAAGAGAAAGGTAAATGAGTGTCGAATTATTGAGTAAATATTGGCCCAGTTTCTGGCCTGTGGTGGGGAGTGTTTAGTTTGTTTGACTATGGATTGGTCTGACCTTGCAGTGTAGGTACTCATGAAGCTGCCTAAATGGTAATGGGTGCTTATAGCATGGACTCTGTCCTGAAAGCACTTAATATAGAAGTACTTCAGCCACACTGTTAGAAAATAGCCTGGGCTTTTTCAGCTGGTTCAGATGATGGAGGGAATTCACCTGATTTAGTGAGGAGAGTTGGGAATTTGGAGAGTTCATGCCCTTGCTTTTTGACAGCCCTTCACTAAATGCCTGTGTTTTATAAATGTTTAATGCGATAGTAGTAGTCCATTAAGTAATACCTTTGCATCACTGAGATGATTTCTGTGCTCTCTGCACTTCAGCTCTTACTAATATTTTGTTAGCACTTTCTTCAAGGTTTCCTCTCTGATTTCACTATTAACCCGTTAAGCTGCCCATGTTTTTTAGAGTATGTGCGGTTGTGTGTGTGTGTCTAATTTGATTTTGTGTTCTTACCGATCTTCTTGTTCCTTTTTTTTTCTTATTTGTATTTGCATAAATTTCACCACACAAACCACTGGTGGTAGTCAAAATATAAAATTGCTGCACCCAATGCAACAAATATCATTTATGTATTAAAAGATATTTAAAAGCAGGGTCTCATGTAGCCTAGGCTGACTTTGAACCTGGTATATAGCCTTGAAGTTCTAATCCTCCTTTTGCTACCTCCCAAGCATAGGAACTGTAAGTGTGGAGCAGTTCTGGGGATCAAATCCAGGACTTCCTGCTTGCTAAGCCAGCACTCTACCTACTGATCTATATTCCTTGCCCCATGTTATTTATTTACTTCTGTTTTTGAGACATGAGTCTCAGTGAGTTGCCCAGGCTAGCTTCCAATCCATTCTGTTGCCCTCACTGGCCTGGATCTTGCACTAGGTCCTCCTGTCCCTGCTTACTGAGTGCTGTGATTCCAGCCATGGTCCACCATGCCTGGCTGCAAATATAAGTTGTAAAAGGACAGACAGAAGTTAAGAAGGACAGTTTTCCTAGGGAATAATACTGCTTCCAAGGAAAGCAGAGATGAGAGCTTCCTACCTCACAGAAGAGAGAGCAAAGAGGCAGGGCCTGCAAACATCTTAAAAGGAGGCAGCTAGGTCCACACAGTTTCAAGGAATGCCATTACCATCATTAGTGTTACCAGGACTTTCATGAGAACCTTCTTTTTGCCTGTGGCTGTTTGGTGAATTTTTAACTTTGCAGGCATTACACTTGGAGCAATGGGCTAGACTGTAAACACTGCTAAGCCACTTGAGAATTCCCAAGGCCTGGCTCACCTCCCTCTTGGCTCTTTCTCTGCACTGAGCTCTGCTGGGCTCTCTCTCGAGGTGTGGTCCTGGGACCACCAGTACCTCATCACTTGTGGCTCTTGATCAAATTGTTAATCCTTGGCTCCCACTGTAGACCTGCTGAGTCAGAGACCTCTGGGGGAAGTTTTGAAATCTTTAACAAGCACCTTTCAGGTTTTTCTCAGGCCTGTTAAAGTTGGAGAACCACACAAGCATTCCTGGGTCAGTATTGTCCTTTCCAGGTAGCAGTTGGTTCTGTCTTTTTCTACATTTTGGCACAATGTTAATGGAAGGGAAAGGACTAGAAAATACCAGAAGATAGAAAGAACTCTTCTGGGATTGACTTCTTTGCCTCTCTGCCTGTCTGTCCCCTGTCTCCCTGCCACATACCCCTCTGCCCTCCCCCCTAACATCTTTACCCCCTGCACTCCCTACCCTCTCTGCCTCCCTGCCCCCTGCCTCCCTGCTCCCCTACTCCTTACCCTCCCTCACCCCTTCCTTCCATATTTCTTTTTTCCTTTTCTTCCTTGGCTTTTTTTTTTCTTTCTTTTTGTTGTCCTTTGGCAGAATCTTGCTATGTAGCCCATGCTAGTTTCAAACTCATTTCTCCTCCTGTATCTGTGTCTGTTTCCTGATCGGTGGGATTCCAGGTGTGACTTGGCTTGGATCCAGTCTCTTAGTACAGTTGGCAGGAGCTAAGCCTGTGAACTCATTTCCGTCTGTGCCTGCTCTGTTGTGGGGCAGCTTCTATCCGATAGGCCTTGGTAGGTTGATGGACACAGGAGTGGGGAAAATCTGAAGACATTCTATGAGTCCAGTGATGTCATGCCTCTAGTACTTGCTATCTGGATAAGCAGATCACTAATGTGCCACTAATGTCCAGTGTCAGCTGAGGCTGACATTTCAGTGTTGTGTAACTTCAGGGGCTTCTGAATATGATTTGATAGTGTGGAAATGTCCTCTGAGAAGTTGTGCTTGGTGGGGCTTAGGACCCAGTGAGTAGAAACACTGCTGTGAGTTCTAAAAGGGAATTTGTGCCATCAAAATTGATGACAGTCATCATTTGAGGGATCTCTTTAATGGTTCTGGGTTTTCCAGTGTGAACCAAGGCCCTTCTAAAGGCAGGTGGTCTCTGGCAGGAGTGAAAACATGCCTTCTGTTTGTGTTGTATTCTTTGTGTTGGGGCTCGTAGCCAAATTGTGTGCATTTCAGAAAAACATTCTAGCAAATGAGCTACACTGCCAGCCCCAAGGACATGAACTTGAAGTTTCCAGGAAGAAATTCTGGAAATTTCAGTTAATTGTGGAAAAACTGAGTTTTGTTATTTTATACTGCACACCTGTGAAGAAAGTGGGAAAATCCACTTCATTGGTTAAGTCAGAAAAGAAGCTAGTATGTTCTATGTTCATTGTCTGAAGCCCTTCACTATTGCTGGTCTGTGGGAGACTAGAAGCTAAGGCACAGCATGAAGACTCAAAGTTTTCTCCTTTCCTCCCCACTCCCCTCCACTTCCCTCTCTTCCCCTCTCTTCTCCCATACTCTGTAAATGCTTTGCATGTGAGTCATATCCCCAGGAGGAATGAACTTAATTTGACACAGACAGGTAGGCTAGGTCATGAAAAGTTGTTAGCTGAAGACTTTATTCAATTGCTATAGTAGGTGGAACATTTCTGTGTTTCAATAATACTTTATTTTTGCAGCAGTCTACAGTTCTCATTTTGCTGATTTCATGGTTACACATGATGACTTTGAAAGTATAGTTGTGATTGTTTCTGGTCACTTAATATGTTAAAGCAGTTAGATATATTGTTACGTTACACATATGTGGTTATTTAAAATGTTTTTAATAATTATTTCTCTGTTTACTTTATCTTGTTCTTTTTTTTTTTAATTAAAAATTTTAGTTTGCAAAGCAATAGATTTCATTATGGCATGTGGCATTTTCAGGCATATACAAGTATGCCTTGTTCTTCTTTTTCCATCTCTGCACTCTCCTGGCTCTTGCCTCCCTCTCTTGCTGGTCACTTCTCTCTTCCCAGGATAATCTCCCTCTCTTTTCAGTCACATGCATCCTATTACCCTGTCTTGTTGCCCCACGCTCCCTTTCAAATCCTCTTCCTCCCATCTTGTGGTCCCTTTTATACTTTTATGTCCTGTAGATATATGCATCTATATACATTTTAATGCAACTCCCACGCACAAGAGAAATGTGATATTTATTTTTCTGTGCCTGGCTTATTTCAGTTAGCGCGATGAACCCCAGCTCTGTTTATTTTCCAGGAAATGCCATAATTTTACTCTCTCTTAGGAATGGAGGAAATTCCATTGTGATTATGTACCACATTTTCTTCATCCAATCTGGATAGAGTAATAGAGTAGCTGTATGAATTCGGAAGTGCGTTATGAGACGGAGAGCATGGCAGAACTGCTGGAGGTTGCATGGGGTAGATACAAACTGGCTTTGGTAACAGGCCCATAGTAGCTGGTGGCTATTCTTGTTCTCATGTCAGCAGATGTGAGGCATGTGAACCTAAGGAAGTCACACATTTAGGAGAGATTCATGGAGTTCCTGGAACAGAGGCTTGCCTTAAGTTCTTGCAGCTCATTTTATCATATCAATTTTTGTATCCCAGTTCAAAATAGGAGATTGTTCTTCATCTGAAGGCTTGTGAAAAGAAAAATTACATCAGACAGTGTTGGTAGAGCTTCTATCTAAGTTCTGGGTGGCCAGTAAGTTCTTGGCAAAATGAGGTCCCCACCCTCACCCTCCAGGTGCTGACACAGGAAACGGATCTTCCAGAGGTGGTAAAGCATGGCCATTGCCTGGGTCTTCTCATGTTGTTTCTGTCTACTACTGTTCACTGGACGGAGCCTCCCTACTCAGTGTTTTAGCAGCCTGTCCAGCTGCGTGGGAGTCAGAGTCTCTTAGTTTGCTCATCTAACGTTCCTAGTTTTCTGAGTAATCTCATCCAGATGCTGGCCCCTTGGTGGGAACAGAATCGTAATCCTTCTGTCTGCAACATCATGAGAATAGCAGAGTCAAGTGTGAGAAGTCTTTCAGTCTCTATATATCAGGAAATAAATAGCCACCTAGAACTCCAGGCATGCTACAAGAAAAAGCCTGTGGTATTTTCATCCCTTGCTGCGTAGTGGTTTGCTTTCTGCTTCTGGGCTGGAGAGAGTACTAGGTTGTAGAGACTTCATAGATGGTGTACTTAAAGATCACTGGAATGCTGGGTACCACATACAGGATGCTGGATGCTGACACTGGATGCTAGCCCCAGGGCATCATGGTTGTGAGGAAGAACCAACTAGTGGGAATTTGTTGGAACCATGCTAGGTGGTTTGTAGGTGGGAAATACCCCCAGCTGTAGAACTTTGGACTTTAGGTCTTATTTCTGAATTAAGACTTTTGAGAAGCATGGCTTAACTAAGATTAGCCCAAAACAAAACAAAAAACAAACAAAAAAAAACAAATAAAAACAAACAAATAAACAAAACAAAACCCCTATCTGGTTTTTTTTTTTGTTTGTTTATTTAGAATGTTTTATTGAGTATAAATCTTTTGTGGGTATGATGTTTGTCGGAGCACATGGGCCAGTCAGAAAACAAGCTTGTGAAGTCAGATTTTCCCTTTCACCTCTACACATGTAGTTCTAGGGATTGAACTCAGGTAGCCAGACTTGCCTGGCAAGAGCCTACAGAGCCATCCTGTCAGTGCCAAAGAGATCTCTTTATTGACTAAATACTAGCTGCTGAGATAGGTGCACATGGTTAATGTGGGTGCTTGAAAATTCCTGTTACTTGGTTGATTACACTTCGATCCTAAGTGGGTACACGAGTTACCCTCGAAGCAGATGCACTCATGTCAAACATGGCAGGGCCTTTCCTGTTGTAGAATGCTGGCCATTTTTACCTTACAGATTGATGTATCGGTAGGAAACATGCTTTGCTTTACTGAGGATGCTTTCACTAATAGCCAGCAACATCATAAATCCAGGCTCAGAGTCATACTTCTTCCGTGAGCCATACAAATCTTGTAATGCTGGGTAGAAGCAAAGTCCGATTCAAAAGACTAAATGAAAACATATCAATTGTATTTATACTGATCTTAAAGCTTTTTAGATTTATTTTCATCTTATATGTGTGTTATGTGTATATAGTTGAGTATATGCACACTCATCACATGTATGCAGGTTCCACAGAGGCCAGAGGAGAACATTGAATCCTGTGGAGCTGGAGTTATAGGAGGTTATGAGCACCCCAATATGGATGCTGGGAACTGACCCTGGCCCCTCTGCAAAGCCAGCATACAGTCTTAACCACTGAGCAGTCTTTTCAGCTCTCTATTTATTTCAGTCTAAAAGCAAGTTCACTACCTATTTTCCTGTTTAAATCCACATGCAATAGTCCTAACTTGGTAAACATACTTTTTAACTTTAGTTGTAAATTCTCATTCTCTTTATTCTTGTAAACTGGAAAGTAGCATACCTGTGCAGACTGCTACTCAGGAGTCAGAAGTTGTGTGTTGTACCGAGTCGTATAGTGTGATATGGTTTGGGAGGGTTCCCCAGACATTTGTATTTTGGAAGTGTGGCGATGTTGGGAGGTGGTAGAACCTTTAAGAATGAGGTTTACTGGAGGTAATTAGGCCATTGAGGGAGCTCGTCTCTAGGAGTGAATTTGTTCGGAAGTGGGTTTTATGATAAAAAGGAATCCTGATAATTGATTTTGTGACATCCTATCTCATTACATGTTTTCTTCATCTACTCTAGACATTACTATGCCAGACTCTCACCAAGGCCATCAACCAGGGCCAGTTTAGAAAAATAATAGCTACCTATTATTTTTCTAAACTGAAAGCTAAGCAAATCTTTTAAAACACAGCCTTGAGTATTCCTTATGGCCATGGAAACTAGACTCAGACTGTCATCGAATATTTCTGAGCTTCAGTGTTCTCATCTGAAAAGTCAATATGCTTCATCCATGTTTGTGAATGGGACCAAATGAGGTAATGTATGTACATGCTTTTCAAGCTTTACTGTTCTTCAGAAATAGAATTCTATAATGATGCATATGTGAAAAACAACGTATAAACTAAACAAAAGAGCACCGTGGTTTATCCTTAAGCACTGCTGGGATCCCAGGAGTGCCATGTGGGTTCTAGGAGATCAAGTATGGGTTCTTTTCTTTTTCTTTTCTTTTTAAAGAATTATTTATTTTATGTGTGTGAGTACACTGTTGCTGTCTTCAGACACACCAGACAAGGGCATCATTACAGATGGTTGTGAGCCACCATGTGGTTGCTGGGAATTGAACTCAGGACCTCTGGAAGAGCAGTCAGTGCTCTTAACTGCTGAGCCGTCTCTCCAGCCCCCAAGTGTGAGTTCTTACACTCATGTTATGCTGTGCACCAACGGAACCTTGCACATCTCCTACTCTGAAACTTTCTGTTCCTTGTGTTTCTCTTTTCTGCTTCTCATGTGCCTTTGAGCATGTCCACTAAACCTCTGTACATCAGCCCAGTTTTCTAGAACATTTTGCAGACACAGAAATTTGCATCCATTTTATTCAGAAATTGTTATTTTAAATTATAGTTTCCAGAGAGATGAACCCATTTATTAATCCGCGTTTACCCCCTCCCCTCATTTTAGGCTTAAAGGACTTGAAAGGTTTGCTGTGCTTATGTTGCCTGCTCTGTGTGGAGAAATGAGGTGATGCATGTAGAGATGCCTTTGGAGCACTCATGTTCTTTGGAGACAGAATTCTCACCGTGTTTCCTGCAGTTGTGTTTGTATTTTCCCATCGTCTTGGTCATCATCTCACTGGATGCTGGTCTAGGAAGGTGATTTGAAGCAGTTGCTCTTGTGGAGTGTTGCTTGGCAATGCCCGCTTGCTTGTCCCGTAAAAAAATTAAACAAGCCATAGAGATGGCCCTGCACAAACCTGATAACCCCGGTTCCATCCCTGCATCACAATGGAGGAGAGAACTCTTCATCTAGAAATTCTTCTCTGACTTCCCTATTGTGCACTCTGTGGTATGCAGAGCTGTACATGCACTTAAACACAGACACACACACACTCACATACACTAATAATTTTAATAATAATGATGCGTTTTTTTAAAAAATATCATTACCCTCTCATATATGACAAGTATGCATGCTGAGAATTGGATAAACATAAGAAATGCCCCTCCCCCTTTCTTTAGCTGTATTTTGGTATTTTGATTTGTGTGACACAGCGTCTGTGACTGGGATTTTTGGGTTTAGAATGAGTTGTGGGGAAGGCAAAGGCAAAATCATAACATTGAGATTGAACACGGCTCTCAATCTTCTCGTCCTTTGCTGGTTTCTTTGATGCCTTTGAGTTCTCTATAAAATGTTAAGGGAGGGAGGAAAGCATCTAGCAGTAATCAAAGGGAGGAAAGATCAGCATAGGGCCTCGGTGACATTTGAGGGTAAGTTTTGGAGCTGTTCTAAGAGTTATTGCTGCTTGGGACTGTTTGGCCTGGCTGCTTGTCAAAGCCATTAACTTCAAAATAATAGAGCCTTTAAGGGAATGTGTGCTTTTAGAAAACTCCTCATTAATTCAATTTATAGAGAAGGAAAGAGAATTGAACAGCAGAGAATAGGAAGCATGTGGTTTTATCAGGGCTGGGAGTTCACTGGTATATACGTGTGTGTGTGTGTGTGTGTGTGTGTGTGTGTGTGTGTGTG
>JANHMN010000006.1:32678043-32699187 GCA_030674055.1 Rhabdomys pumilio
AGGGAATACTGACTAACATGGAGGATTATATGGAGAATTCTAAAACTCCCCGGTTCTGTGTCTGTGTCTCTGGGATGGACATGCTGTCCTTAGTGATGGTTTTGGGCTTGACCTCTGACATGAATCTCGGCCGGGAAATCTTCAACACTAATTAAGCTTTGGCTTGTTTTGAGTCTCTTCCAGCCCTGTGGTTGAATAGCTTTGTGTACACAGTTCTTTTCCCACAGTCAGGATAGTGTCCTTCTGCAGTGTTGGTCTTTACCTGATGGTAGTGTGAGGCTACTCTCTCACAGGAAATGGCCTGACTGTGCACACGCCTCTTTCAGCTCCCCAACAGCTAATGGCATATTTAGGGAACAGAAGAAAGAACACAGTTGCATTGCTTAATGAGGACTGGGAAAGATGGTGGTGTCTGACCCATGGAATTGTGAGAACACACCAGCACTCCGAATTAGACCCCTTTGGTCTTCTTTACCAAAAGCATCAGGAGTAGCACAAGATGTATGGAGACAGAATTTATTAAATATTCACACATTCGCATTGAGCCTTGCTGATAGCTGCTGTTATGCTAGCTTCCAAAACCAGGGGAACTGGGCACTACTTAGTCACTGCAAGGTAATATTCCCACCTGGTGCCTTGTATGTAAGACTAAAATATCTAACTGAGGTAAGTACAGTGTATTTCTGGTGGCCCTCAAGGGAACGCTTGACTATAGAGGAAGAGACATTTTTATCATATACAGAGGACATCAGTGTTTACAAGACTTTAGAAAGAAGTCAGTGTATGGGAGGAAGGGCAGATAGCAAGCAGTAACAGGGCGTGTACTAATCATGGGTGCATAGTAGTTCTTTGTTTTTTTTTTTTTTCCTGTTCCTGTAGAAGTGATTCCCTTTTGAATTTCATATGTATTCATTATACACTCACTCTTTTTCCCCCCGTTAGTTTTTTCGCTTTCCTTCTCCGGAATTAGGGTTTGAGTGTATTGCTCCGTGTATACTAGGAAGGTGCTCTTTCACTGAGCTCTATCCTCAGTCTCCGTCACTTTTTATTAACATTTATTTTACAATAAATACATGTTTTATTGTGTAGTTTTTATACATGCATATTATATTCACCCATCATTACCCTTTCCTCCCTCCCTTCCTCCTTCTTTTTCTCTTTCTTCCTTTCTTTCTTTCTTTCTTTCTTTCTTCCTTTTGTTTTTTAAGACAGTTTTTTCTTTGTAATTCTGGCTGTTTTAAAACTCACTTTGTAAGCTCACTCTACAGACCAGTCTGACCTTAGACTCAGAGATCCACCTGCCTCTGCCTCCTGAGTGCTGGGTTTAAAGACCTGCACCTCCACTGCCTGGCAACCATTACCGTTCATACACTTCTTCCTGCTTGTCCAAAATGGGAAGTTAATTTAAAGCGTAATTCTAGGCTTACGTGGGCAATATTTGTTCACATGATATTCATGTTTTTGGGTCTGGCTTATTGTATGTAACACAATGATCTCTAGTTCCATTTGTTCTCCTTTTAAAAATCATAATTTTGTTTTTCTTTATGGCTGACTAGTGTAGCAATAGACATGGATGCACGAATGTCCTTTTTGCCAAGTGCTATAGTGGGCACAAGAAGTAAAGCTGGTGAAGAGAGTAGATACTGAGTGGATGGATGTCTGCGATGGCTCAGCAGTGAGCAGAAGTGTTACGGTGAGCTATTTGATCAATACATTGATTTTTAGGTAGTCCAGGTTGGTCACAAACTTTGAGCCTTCCTACTTCATTTTTTCTTATTGCCGGGATTATAGGCATTACCACCATGCTGGTTTGGAAAGCATGCTGTAAGTGTTGGTTCTGATTTTAGCTTGGGAACTGCTCAGTTTCTTGTACAGGACTTAGGTATCTATTTTGTAGGTCACCCACCCCCCCTCAACATATCAGTGTGTCAGATCTGTGGACTATCATGGCTAAACACACTGCCGAGTGTCTGTTGTATCACTTTATGACTGCTCCGTCTACTGGGACCTGTGCTGCAACTGCTACTACCCAGGAGCACAAGAAAAGATTGGACTACCTAACACTAGCTCAGGAAAGATACTGGAAAATCAGATGTAGCCTTTCTTCTGAATTTTGATAAATCATTTTTTAGAGCATCATAAAATAGAAAAATCATGTCAACTGTTGTCAGGATGTGTCCGTAGTTGAGGAGCACAGCCTCAGAGGCATTAGGATGGTACGCATATGTAGGAGGTAGAATAAAAAACTTTCCATTAAGGTGTATATGTGTGTTTGCATATACACATGTATATGTACACTGTGTATTACAGTACACATGAATAAGGACCTATCTATATATGATGTGTGTGTGTGCGCGCGCGTGTGTGATGTATGTTGATTATCTGTGCATGTGTGTGCTTGGGATTTTTAAAAAAAACCTGTTTCTAAGCAATTTTACTCTCAAACTCCTGAGGATCCACTTTAGGTTTTGCTAAAGACAGGTGGCCTTGGGGAATTCGCATAAAGAGAAAGTGGTTGCCTGTCTTTGCTGAATAAGTTAATTGGGCATAGGATGAGAAACTATAGGCGTGTTCAAATATAGCGCACATCATCTCAGCTGCTCTTCCAGCCTCGGGACTGGCAGTGCACCTGAAAGAGGCTAACGGTGACACGGCTTAGGGACTAGCAAAGGTACTGGAAATGGAAACAGGTAGCAGTCTACAATGTCTGGCAGTTTATAGACATTCCATTGATGAGCTCTATTGACCATGAAGACGCCACATGAGTTACTTCTTTGCTTGCCTTTGCTTTGTCTTGCCAGGGGCTGGGTATCTTCAGTGAGAGTTTGCTGTTGTGTCACAGTTGTTACTCCTGCATAGACTTCACTTTCTTTCCTTCAGTGTGAACTTAGAGATACTATATAGACTTCAACACAAACAGACTGTCTTTGTCCAGCCATTGACCTCTACCTGCCAGATGCTGAAGCTTCTTTCTGCCCATCCTCTTTCTCTCTACTCTCAAGTGAAGCTTTTGCCTTATGTGAACTCTTTCTATTTCCTTCCTTTCTTGGATCATCCAGTAACCAACACAGGAAGTTCTTTTAAAGCATGCATTTCTTAGTCAACACTAAATGCCTTTAGATCGAGGTCAACCTTTTCAGCTGGTACCGTGGTTTTCACTGCTGGTGAGTTTTGCTTTTATGGTTGAAAAAAAAAATCACAAAATTCTAGGCTCTGGGGATTGACTTCATAGGGAAGGGTTGAACATATTTGAAAGATTTTTTTTCAACACCAGCTGTGGCTAATGTGTCAGCCTTTCCGTCACCCAATTCCCAACATTCAAGGGTTCATAGCGAGTCTGCTGAACTTCACCACAAACTGACGCTTGGTATGCAAGAATTGAGCCCGAAGCAAACTTTTTCATTACAAAAAGTAGTTTCTCTATAAAACCACTAATAAAGAAGCAAAGCTAGTGATTATTGTTGAACAGAGTCAAGCTGCTTGGTTTACTTAATACTGAAGGATTATTTTGCTGTAATAGAAACCAATCCAGGAGTTTGGGGGTGGGAGGAGAATGACTGTGAGTGACATTTAATTTTCAAGGGTGTCTGTTTAAACATGAGAAAATATTCTCTTTCCAAAGTTAGGATACTTTTCAAAGCTTGTCTTCCTTGAATGACTTGTGGGTAAATGGCTATTTTTGAGACCCATGATAATAAACGTAATAGAATTTTACAGATTTGAAAAAGACAAACAAGTCTCTTCCTTTCCATTTTCCAACTGGAGAGAACGAACTGTACCTGGAGGAGGCTGCCGTGGTTGCAGGTTCTGCCCAACAGCAGGCGCTATCCTCACTTAACATTGTGATTGTATTCACGTAGGAAGTTGGTCCCGAAGGACCACTGGCAGGGAGAGCAGATCCTAAAGCTATTTTTCGTTCTTGCTGTAAAGATGATGAAACCCATGGATACTTCCCCATGCTTTGGCTCTGGCTTCCATCACCACTAGTAGGGAGCAAATGCAGGATTCTATTAGAGTTGAACACAGAATCTCTGGCCTGAAATAGAAACAGCGTGGTACATGAACAGATGTACCTGTGGCTCTGGCTTCCTGAGAACCCCCATCCTGAGTCACCAAAATTACTTATTCCCCAGCAAATGGAAAGCAAGCTGCAGTGGCCAAGGATACATCTTTCAATTTTTTCTTGTCTTTATCTTGCACAAGACTCTTAACACTTTAGTGTTAATCTTTCTTAACGCCGCTTTTCCTTTCTCCCTTGCTTATAGTAGTTACTCTGTGCATTGCTGTGCCAAAACACCTGACCAGTGCGACTTGGCTTGAAGTTTGAGAATAAATTCCATCATGGAGGGAAAGGTGGCTGGGATGTGAGGTATCGGGTCACACGGACACAGGTTGATAAATAGTGGGACTCAACTTCTGCTCTTTTCCTCAGGCAGAATCTGAGCCCCTGGAATGCTGCTGTTCACATTCGGGGTGAGTCCTCCTTATTCAGGTAAACCTTTCGTGAACAGCCTACATAGATACTTCCAGAAGTGTGTTTCCATGGTGACCTTAAATTGAATCAAGTTGCCAGTGAAGCTTAATCTTTCCCTAACATAGTTCCAAATAACCCAGACTCAGTAATTCCTCATAGAGCACCTTCTAATTATAAGTGGCTAGTTCATCTTGAACATTCATACATTACAATATCTGAGTTGGAGAGACTCAAATTTATGGGCACTGACTTGACATATACAGGTTGGATTGCTAACCTGCAAATTTAAGACTTGAAATGCTTCAAACTCTAAACAGGTTTAGTACCAGTCTGAAGCCAAGAGTGGAAAACTCCATGCCACAAATCTTTTGTTTCAGATTATTAAATATATCATATAAAATGGTCTGTAGACTTCACATGTAAAATGTCTATGAAAAATAAATGTTCTTGGTGTTTGAATTTTGGTCCTCCCCACAAGGTATTATTACTATGTGTATTTAGACATTCCAAAATCAGAAAGACTTCTAGTTCTGGTCACTTTGGATAAGGAATGCCAAACTGTGCTATTTACATATGTCTATGTAAATATGTATGTATGCAGTTTTATAATCTGGCTTCAGATACCTCAGCAATGAACTAATGACATACCAAGTTACCCTGTGCAGGCCACACAGTTTCTAAGAATGCCTGCATTAGGCTCCAGGCCGCAGGGTCTAGTGAGAGCCAGTGGCTCTCTGTGTCTGCACCAACCTACTTCCTTCAGCTTGGTTCTTCAAGGCCTGTGAAGGGGGCCTGAACATGTCATTGATTGGTATCCATCTGTTTTTAATCTGGATTTTTCTTTAGTATTCAAAATGCAATCCTGATTTTAAGAAGAGCGTCAAAAATATTCAAGGCATGTGTCAGCTTTCCGTGCCTGTGAGAAAGTATTTGAAATAATCAGGTTATAAGGAGGAGAAATTTTTGTTGGCTCACAGCTGTCCTCTGAAGTTTCTGGTCTCATTGCTTTGGACCCATAGCAAGACAAACATCATGGTGGGAGTCCTTTTACTTATTTGTTTATTTGTTTTGGTGTGTGTGTGTGTGTAGGCATTCACATAACATGTGTGAAGGTCAGAGGCTGACTTGTAAGAGTTGATTTTCTCCTTCTACCTTGTGGGCCCTGGGGATTGAGCTCTGGTCATCAGGCTTGCTAACACTGTGCCTACTGCTTCGTCTCACTGGCTCTGAGTCTGTGGTGTTTTCATAAACATAATGAGATATTTTAGGCATGGACTCAAATTTGAAAACTAAATTTGCTTTCCCCCTATCCCCATATGGGCCTTAGAACATCTAACTTAAAGATATGTTTAAAACAATATTTAAACAATTTAAAACATCAATTTTGTGTATAAAACAGTTGTGGTATGGAGTTTTCCAGTTGTCGATTCATGTTGATGCTCCTGGCAGCTAGGAAACAGCAAGGGAGCTGGGGAGAGAAAATGTGGAGAGGGAAGAGAAAAGAGGGAAGCAGAAGAGAACAGGAAGAAAAAAAGGCCAGAGAAAAGTACATTCAGAGTATCCTCCCAATGACCCTCAACAGCGTCTTTTCCTAACATTTCCTGTACAGCCTAGTAGGGCCATCACCCAGTTATGAGTCTTCAGCACACAAGCTGTGGGAGACATTTATGGTCCAAACCATGACAAGGATTAGCAAAGCATTGCTGATCTGATTCTAATTCCTTTCATTGTACCTAGGAACATGTGTCTGAATTTTCACACTCTTAGGATAGGCAAATGATCTGAAGACCTATTATTGTACACATTGAGCTGCTGTTTCCCCCTCCTTCCCTCCCTCTCTCCTTCTCTTCCTCCCTCCCCTTCTTCCCCTCCCTCCCCTCACTTCCTCCTTCCCTTCCCTCCCATCACTCCTTCCCTTCCCTCTCTTCCCTCCCTCCCTTCTGTCCTTTTGTCTTCTTTCCTTCATTTTCTTTCTTTCTTTCCTTCCTGGAACGCACTCTGTAGACCAGACTGGTCTTGAACTCAGAGATCCACCTGCTTCTACCTCCTGAGTGCTGAATTTAAGGTGTGTGCCACCGCTGCTTATTTTCTATGCGACAATTTGCAAGATAGTGTGGTATGTGCTTCTGCCCCTTCTCCCTCACAATACAGTAGATACTTTTAAGCATTGACATCAAGTTCTATACAGAGCAGGTAAGTGTGGGGATGCCATGGCTGGCCTCTCAAATTCCTGAAGTAGGTGACTGTCAAAATTATATGCCTGGGCAAGAGAGTGAGTGTGTGTGTGTGTGTGTCTGTCTGTCTGTCTGTCTGTCTATATCTATCAGTCGATCAATCATTTATTTTTTCTATTCACTCACTCATTTATCCTATAGCTCAGGCTGTTCTTGAACTCCCTGAGTTGAATCAAGAATGACTTTGAATTTCTTGTATATGGGTGTGCACATGTATGTGTTCCTGTCTGAGTGTGCTTCCCTGAATGTCAGCATATATGTAGAAGTCAGGAGAATCTTGCTGCTGAGTCTTCTCTTCCACCTTGTTTGTGGCCGGATCCTTTTGCTGATGTTAGCTGCTGTGTGTGCCAGGCTGTCTGACCCATGAACTTTCTAGGGATTCTCCTGTCTATTCTTTTAGGGATTCTTCATCTGTATGTCTACCCTGCTTTATGAGCACATGGATAAGAGATGCAGGCTACATCTCCCACCTGTACTTGGATTCTGGGGACTTGAACTTGTACCCTCACACTTGCAAACATTTATCCCACTGAGCCTTCTGCCTAGCCCGGGCTTTGACCTGAGTGATGGGATTGCAGGCACATGCTAGCAGGTCTGATTTGTGTAGTGCTGGAGAGGGAACCCATGGCTTTGTGCATGCTAGGCAGGTACTCTCCACCACCTGAGCTGCACCCCAGTTCCTTGGTTTTTGGGTTTTGTATTTTTTGTTTGTTTGTTTTGTATACAATTTATATCCTGTCTTTCTAAACTTTCTGGTTTACCTATAGTTAGAAAAGCATGTACTGAGGAGCACAATAAACAGAAAAACAAGGAATTACGTCATTGGACTTTGGCATCTAAAGATATATTGCAATAGATTGCACATGGAAAAACAAACAACGAAAATAGAAAAGACCCCCTGGACATATTTGTAGCAAATGTGCAGTTTGGTTTTTCTGTGGTCTAACAAGTGGAGTGTGGGCTATCTCAGTCTCTGTTCCCTGACATTGGATTCCCTTCCATTCTACTTAGACTGCCCAGTGGGAGAGCATGTGCCTAGAGATGCCCCAGGGTGGTACCCCAGGGGGCTCACTTTCTCTAAAACGAAGGGAAAGGGGCAATGTGGGGAGGTATTTGTGAGGGTGGGACAGGGAAGAGGGGAGGGAGGGGGGACAGTGATTATGATGTAAAGTGATTTTAAAAATTAAAAAAGAAAACAGAAAAGAAGCATTGACAGTTTCCCTCCACCATGCTCACATAGACCTTCTGAGTACTCATTTTTGCCATTTTATTAAGCTATGATTGATGTATAAAAGTTGCACTTAAGTATAATGTATTTAATAATTACTATAACTTGATGAATCTATTGATTGTTGTCTAATGATCTTAGCATGAGTGTGCCTGCTTAGTCCTTGAATGGGTAGCAGTGACTGTTGTAAACTCATGTGAATGATCAAGATGCCAATTTTATCCATCACCTCTAAAGTTCTGAAATGTCTTTTTTGTTTGTTTGTTTGTTTGTTTGTTTGTTTTAAAGAAAATCCATTTCTTTTGCAGTGCAGGCATTTAGCATGAACTCTACCCTCTTGCAGCACTCGACTATTAACTGCAGGCCCTGGTTTTCCAGATTTTATTGTTTGGTTTGTTTTAGCATCTCTGCATCTCATAAAAGGAACTAAATCTTGTACCCTTTGTCTGACACGGCCCTATCTCCTGCCCAGCATGATTCTGGAACTCAGGTTCAGCTCCCTGATCTTGTGGGTTCTGCTACTTATAAGTCCTTATAAAAATGGGAGCAAGTAACTTCCTTTGTCTAGTTCATCCACTTACTATAGTATGATGGAGTTTATCTACATTGTTGCAAACTACAGGATCTTCTCTTTCAAGGATGAATAACATTGTGGTCACTCCTTTGTTTTTCCTGTCTCTCTGTGAAAAGCATGGCTCATTCAGTTGATATAACCACACCTTCCTTTAATCTTTGCTACATTGATAACCAGCTGATATACTGTTAACTGGGAATGTAATAGAGAAAATACAAGACCTTGTTTACCTGAAAATCAAATCAAATTGCAGGACAGGAAAACCGTTTAGATTAAATGTTTATAACAATGAAACAGGCCATTATAAACAGAAAAGATAGCTTTTAGTGTTGGAGTTGAATTGTTTCAGAATAGTCGACTCTGAAGTTCTGTGTCTTTTTCCTTTGAAAATGATAGGGTACTTCCTCTGCTCTGTGATTCACTTCCTGTTTGGGGGGACAGGATGCTGGTTGCTGGGTGAAGCTCATTCTCTTTGCAAATGGATGCAGCCCCATTGTTTGTCTTTGAGACAGTGATGGAGTGGCCTCTTGGCAAACTAGGGAAGTGGCTCAGAAACTGAAGGGGATGAGTCTCTCCTCATTCTGTAACATTGGTTTTATTCTGTCCTTAGAAGTTAAGCCTAGAGCTGGGCGCGGTGGTGGTGCACACCTTTAATCCCAGCACTTGGGAGGCAGAGGCAGGGGGATTTCTGAGTTTGAGGCCAGCCTGGTCTACAGAGTGAGTTCCAGGACAGCCAGGGCTACACAGACAAACCCTGTCTTGAAAAACCAAAAAACCAAAACCCTAAAAAAAGAAGTTAAACCTATAGTTTAACTTTTCTGTGTGTAATGGTGACTGTCATGTGATCTGCTGCCTATAGGAGAACAAGTCTAAATTTAAATGTGCACTTTCCATATTCTCACCCTCCACACAATTGCTAGGTATCCAAAAGTATGTATTGTAAATTACATTTTTTTCTAAAGTGTTAACTGTTTTTCTTGGTTTTGTTTGTTTGTTTGTTTGTTTGTTCTTTTGGTTTTTCGAGACAGGATTTCTCTGTATAGCCTTGTCTGTCCTGGAACTCACTCTGTAGACCAGGCTGGCCTCGAACTCAGAAATGCGCCTGCCTCTGCCTCCCAAGTGCTGGGATTAAAGGCGTACGCCAGCCACCACCGCCCGGCCACTGTTTTTCTTGTATTTGTCAAATGAATAACAAAGATATGTATTTGACTAGTTCATTGGTTTGTCTCAAACTAAAGTATTTTCCTAATGGTGGTGGCTGCAGGAAATCCCTAAACTTAGACTTGGGACACTGGAAGGGATTTATCATTGTAGTGATGGTGGCCTCGTGGAGAAGACCCTTCATGTGCACCTAATGTTTCCTAAATTCCTTTACTTATTTCTCATGGATTTCAGAATGGCGTTTATGCCTTTCTCACACAGGATCACACAGCCTTTCTTATGCAGGGTCACATGTCAAGAAAATGAAGCAGGAAGCTGGCCATGATGGTGTGTCCTTTTAATCATAGGACTGGGGGGGGGGGTGGAGAATCAGGAAGGTTAGGAGTTCAGCATCATTCTCCGGTACACAGCAAATTCAAGGCTAGCCTGGGCTACATGAGATACTGTCTCAAAAACAAACAAAAACAAAAAAGTGCTGGAAAGATGGCCCAGAAATTAAGAGCATCTGTCACTCTTGGAGTCTCTGAGTTCTATTCCCAGATGTTGCTTCATAGCTATCTGTATATAAATCCAGTTCCAGATGTTAGATGTCCGTGCATAGTTTACAACAGACCACTCCAGACCAAACAGTTCCAAGAGGAGGGAAGTTTATTCAGGAGATAGGGCAAAGATGGGGGAAGAAGATGGAAGAAGACAGAAGATGAGAGAGGAAGAAGAGAAGTAGAGGCCGGCCATGACCACGGGGAGAGAGAGGAAGAGAAGGGGAAGGGGAGGTGGGGAGGGGACAGAGAAGCTAGAGGCAAGAAAGCAAGAGATTAAGAGAGAGAGAGGAGGGGGTAAGCAGCCTTTTTTATAGTGGGCCATGTCTACCTGGCTGTTGCCAGGTAACTGTGGGGAGGAGCATACCTGGCTGTTGCTAACTGTGGAGGTGGAGTTTAGACAGAATACTAACACCAGATATTCTGTGCCTTCTCTTGACTGCCAAAGGCATCAGACATACATGTGCCCACTAATATACAGAGCAAAAGCCCACGTGTACTCATAAATAAATAAAAATAAAAACAAAAGAAAGACGGGGAAGAGAGAGAGAGAGAGAGAGAGAGAGAGAGAGAGAGAGAGAGAAATGGTTTGAGTTAAAGACAAAGGTTACGTGAGATAGAGTAGAAAACCACTATGTACCTATGTACTTATATACCAACTACTCAGTAGGACCAAGACAGCAAAGGAAGCGCATTCCTGAGCACAGGAACACAGACAATGGGATCTTTTAGTGCTTTGTAAATAATCTGATCCTGGCCCTGGGTCACCTGTGTCTGCTCTAGCCAATCACTAGCCAGGAATTCTAACAGCCTTATGATTTTGAGAATAGTAAACACATGGTATCTGGAGTCGGAATTGAAATACGGTGACTCTTGCTTTGATAGACTAGGGAGAGGATCAGAACATGAGGGTTCAATATTGAGAAGAGGGGGTGGGGTGCTGGTGGGAAAACCTTATCTTTTGGACTTACCATGGTCTCCCACTTAGCTCTGTCACACTCGGTCACATATGCTCGCACCTTCTCTTGCATGTACAGGATGTCACCGAATGCCTACGGCACTTACATCCTGAGCTAAGACTAATTCTGTCACTGTGATTAGCTGTGTGTGGATGACTTATCTATGACAATTTAAAAAAAAGAAGAGTCCACGATTAGCTTTTTTCCCTTGCCAGCCAACCACTGTCTGAAGTCCTTAGTTGGCTTGTGCTGAGCGAATAGAAAATTTAAAATTATTCTAAACTCAACTTAATTAGGGAGGGAAATGTGTAGCCAACTTACCACCCCCGTATAATGCAACTAAAACCAAATGTAAATGATTTTTGGATGATCCAAATTAGTTTCCCCTTCTGCCAGCTAGCACGGAGCGATGAGATTAGTGGGGCAATAACAAGACCTTCTAATAGGTAGCTTTTGGAAGAGGTTCCGTTTGCATTGGGAAGATTGGCTTTCCCAAGCTCTTGTCTACATATTTATTTTTGGATTTATGAACCCGGCATACTGCATTTTAATTTGTTCCTTTTTGTTGAGTGTGCAGTTGATTTTCATGTCTGGCTTTTTTAATTTTGTCTTTGATGTGAATTTTTATAACTTTCAAAATGACAGCCCCCATGGCTTGCAGCACGTGGGACAGGGGAACCCTTCCCCCACTGTGCCTTGTTAAAATGAAGAGTCTTAAAAACATAACAGTAGCCGCTCTCCCCCACTTTTGTCCCTGATGACCTAAGGATTTAGAGGGTGCAGCTCAGATTCTTTTCTTCTTTGCTTCACACACAACCGCTGTCCCTTTCATGTTTGGAGAACCTTCAGATTGGTAGGGGCTGCAGCATGTTGGCTCGTGTTTAAAATGTAGCAGGAGGCTCTTTAGGCTTTGGTTTGCACGAGCAGATATGAGAGAATGTAGATTATTTTAATGAATTATTTAGAGCTCACAAACAGCGAAGAGCCCTATGCCTCATCTATTCCCGCTTTGAATCTATTCATCAATTTTACCTTTGAAACAAATTAATTATGAAAAGGGTCAAGCTACTGTCTTTATTTCATTTGGATGCTTCTGGCATCAAGGTAGGTGTAGGGTGTGGGGCAGACTGGTCAGTGCCAGAGCATTGGGAACCTGGGGTTGTTGCGTTTGCTCTGAGCAGATTATTATCTTTTTCCTTCTTATGCACCACTCAGTCTGTAAGAAAAGAACACCAACTCAGGCTCTATTACCCCTGGCGGTGGGCCAGCAGGCCAAATCCTGTCACCGTCGCTGCATGGCCAAGTGTCTTTATTACATGTCATAATTCTAACTTTTGAGCTTGATCCAGGGACCCTGATGTGACATCAGCTGCTCAGGGGTGTGGACAAAAAAAATATAGAGCTGCATTAATCACTAGGTGGGGTTCAAGGGAATGTGAGCAAAGGATGTGAATTGTCTTTAAGCAGAAGCTTACACAGATGCCACACTACACCCCTTTCTCATGCCTCCTAGAATTTGAAATGCATTCTCCATTTCTGTTGACATTGATTGTTAGTTTGAGAATGAGCAGACATGTTCTTGCCACACCTGTCGGGCTCCGGGTTAGGGGCCAGCCCCTCTCCTGTATGTGAACCTTCTGCTGCATTGACCTGTTCCTTGGGTTCATGGGGGATTCCCTGGCCCTCACAGATCTGGTGGGATGGTAGGTTGAGCTACAATGCTCAAGTCAGTCTGGACTTGACTTGGGATTAACCAGGACTGGATCAATTTTTCTTCTAACCTACCTCCCAGGTTAGGAAATGTAGTAGGAACCGGAGAATAATTTAAAAATTCAGTGGTCAGCAGCATCCATTTCTCGTGTAAGGAGTTTCTCAACTCCTTTTGTGCACAGCTTTGTTTTGTCCAGTGTTTAGGGCTTTGCCAATGGAGCCCAGGCTGTGCTCCATGGTGAAGGACTGGGCAGACACTCGGGAGGGTCTTGGCAAGCCTTGCAGGTAACAGTGGTACGGGTCCTAGCCTTTTCCTCAGCTCTGTGATAACTGCTCAGCATTCTCAGAAAACAGTCCGTGAGGTGGGAGGAAGAGCCTCGATGAGCCTCCCCTGCCCCACCCCCTTTAAAAAACTTTTCAGTTTGGCTGCTGAATGAAAGCAGGCACTTTATTTAGAAGTGAGTAGGGGAGGGGAATGCAGCTCTGGGTTGACACCCTTCTGGTGCTTATCCATAAATATGAAATGGTGTTAGAACACCAGACACCAGAGAGCTTTCTGATTGGCTGCTGGTGATGTCATCTTGTCATTAATGCTGTGCTCAGAAAATAAACTGATCTGCCTGTTTTCTCCCCCTACCCCTTATTTTAAAAAAAAAAAACAAAAAACAAAAAACAAAAAAAAAAAACCAAAAAATAAAACCCTTAAATGTATGAAATCCATTTTGTCATCTAAAAGGAGGCACTTCAGTTAGGACATTTTGAAAGATTTCTATTTCTCATGTGTTGTGTCCTTTTGGCCTTCACTTGAACACTGCCGTAATCACCCACAGGCATTCAGTCTGTCGCATCCTGTTGCTTAAGAGGAAGACAGACGCTTGGCAACACCTGGGCACCACAGTTGACATTTGCAGACACTAAGTGCTAATGCAGAGGATAGGAATTCCTTCCTGTCAGCCTTGCCACATCGAGTGTGCTGAGAGCCAAGGTTGGCACTTTCAGGGTTTCAAACAAGGGATGGATAATGGAAAGTACTTCTAAAAGACTTGTGTGTGCACCTGTGTGCATGCTTGTGCACATGTGTGTATTATGTGTGTGTGCACATTTGTGTGTACACATGTATATGAGTATGCGTGAGTGTGTGGGGGGTAAGATGTAGACATGGGTGTCTTTGTCACTCTTCACTTTTTTTTTTTAACAGTCTCTCACTAAACCTGGACCACCATGATTTGGCTGTGCTTCCTAGCCACCAAGCACCAGGTCTTGTCTCTACCTCCCCAGCAATGGGATTAGATCAGCAGCACACTTCTGGGCTTGGCTTTTTCTGTGGGTGCTGGGGAATCCCAATTTAGATTCTCATGTTGACACATCCAACACTTTACCAACTGAGGCAGCTCCCATGCTCTTTAACATTGATTTCTTAAATCATAATTTTCTTTTTCTGACTCAGATGCCTTTTGTGGGTTGCTAGTCAAATCTTAATCAGTCTGCCTTTGCCCCCAATGCTTGCTGATCTGGGATGTTTATTCACAAATGCATGTTTGCATTGGAGGAACACACTTGTGACATGTCCTAGGTGTGTATAGGAAAAACCCAATAGGATTCTGGGTACCTAGGAGTGATGCTCTCAGAAGGGAAACTACTGCATGGCATTTCTCTGACCACTGAATTGAATTTGGATGCCTAGGGGTTTGGGACAGGTAGATAATCCTTCATCCCTGTCATTATATTTATAACTTTCCATTAACCATTGGGCAGACTTGTGTATAGCTCTTTCAGTTGAATACAGGACCGTCTTTTCAAAGCAAAGTCATGATTCTCTATTGTTATAAGGTTTGCTTGAATAAAGGCCTTCTCCTTTTCTTTAACGTTTCACTTTGCTCCTGAGTGACCATAAAAATGCATCTCCCTGTGTGTCTGGGACTGTTGAATTTCACCAGATCCTTCCCAAATGTCATATGATTTCCCACCATCCTCAAGCTGTGTCTTCACTGGGAATCTCTTTCACTGTCTCTGGGAATCTCTTTCATTCTCTGATGAAATGGCCATCAGAGGTTGTTTTCCAGGAGGTGAAGGCACATCACTTGAATTAGTAAAATGTCCTGCCAGCAGGTGCAGCTGATCTCAGCATTGCAGCCTAGGCTCAGGTTCCAGTGGCTCAGGTTCCAGGGAGCTGCTGGATTCCTTTTCAAGTTTCCCCTCATTTTCACAAGGTTAGAAACCATAGATTTAGCAATCTTTCGGGGTCAAAGGGAAAAGGGAGAGACAATGAGTCTCATTCATCCTTAGACACTCTAATGAGTCATGGGGAAGGTCTCTTTTCCAGGTTAGAGCTGTGTCTCTGGCAGGCTGTAATTATCTGTGAGCTGAGACACGAAGTGATATCAACACACAAAAGCATTTCAGGAATAGGTTTTTGAAGATGAATCACCCAAGTCAGTGTCCTGCTCAGCCGTTTTTTTTGCAAGGGGCTGTCTGGCTCTCTCTGCCTGGCTCCCACTTGATCATGTGACAGCTGTTTGCAGACTAAATGAAAGAAGCCATCATTCAGTGGCAGGAAACCTAATCCTGGGCAGGTGCAGTTTGAGTAAAGACTCTGGGCCTGAAGGTCAGAGCCTTTGCAAAGTCCCAAGCTCTTGCAGATGCTGGGTGTGGGAGGAGCAGGATTCAATTCCCACAGTCCCATCTGCGGTCCTTAGACTGTCCTTCCCGAGGAGAGTGCTACCCTTTGTCCAGATATTGCTGAACTTTTGAACCCAAGTACACTACACAACATTTGGGAGGCTGTGTTCACGCCTCTCCCTCAGATAAAGCAGCCGCAAACTCTAAGGAAACAGTAGCCAGACCCGTTTTCCTCTTCCTCCAGTGATGTGAGGGAGCTAATTAGAAATCAGCGGTTCAGCCGCTTCCTCCCCTTGTACTTGGGTCCTTTTTTTCCTAAAAGATGCTTATAGACATGAACAAAAGCCGGATGCTGTATTAGGACTTCTCATTAAGTGCTCCCTGTCAGATGTGTCTGGAGTTGACAGACCACTTTTTCCTTCTGCTCAGGCCAAATGGGATCCTGATGGGTGTTAGAACCCCTCCCCCCATTAAGTTGTGTTTTTCAATGTCTGAAACTGCCCCTCAAAAAGAAAAAAGAAAGCTTGCCCCGTTGCAGTTTTCTTTGTTCTCTATTACTGATGGCTATTGAGAACTAACTCAGGCGCCAGGTGTGTAGACACCGCGTCGTCACACTTAAAGCTTTAGGCGCTTGGCAAACACTAAGACTGCCTCCATCTGAGGGTGCAGGCACTCACCATTTGTGGGAGAAAATGTACAGATAGACAGCACTAATAGAGAAATATGGAGAGAAAAGATAAGAATTGAGAATTGTCTGGGCTAGAACCCAAAGTATTTGAAGGAAAAGTAGCGATTTAGACCGGAGGGTGAGTACAGAGCATTTGCTAAGCAATCCACTCCTCTGAATAGATTCCTAAGTTCTTGTGGCTTGGAGATCAAAACTTAGAAATCCACAATTATACCACATAGATTCTCCCTGGTCTATATTTAGTATATAATCTCTACACTTTGGCTACATATGGCCCTGAGCTCCTCTTAAGATCTAAAAATGTGTTTGCCTCCCACTCTGTCCTGAATTGGAATGGCACGTAATTACGTAGGCTTTAGAAATCTTGCTTTGAGGAAGGAGGTGGATATCCAGTCGTCAGTGGGCAATTCCCCTCCCTAACCCCCATGAACATCCTTGGAAGAAACTCAGTATGTTCTCGTTGAACAAATGAATGAATGAATGATGTCTTTGTAAGAATTCATTTATCCCCTCAGGACTTCAATAGACCATAACACGGGGGTACCAGAAAGTTCTAGATTCACACTAGAAGTAAACGCCCATCATGAAATGGACACGAGATGCTGAAAAGGAAGAACAAGTGGACTTTACTGTCAGACTTCTACTGTAGGAAATGCAGGCAGTAGAAAGCCCTGTGATTGGCAGGTCTGTTGAAGCCTGAGTTGCAGGGATTTGAGTGTGAGATGCTTCCATAGGCATGTATGTCGGAACACTTGCTCCCCAGCTGGTACCTGCCTCTGTTTGGGAAGGCAGTAGAACCTGTAGGAAGGAGGTGGTGTCTCACTGGAGGAAGTAGGTCACTGGGAGTTGGGCTTGAGGTTTGATAATCTAAGCCTGATTCCTGTTTACTGTTTATATGACTTCAGATGCAATGGGACCAGCTACCTCCTTCAACTGTAAGCCAAGATAAACCTTTCTGTTCTCAAGTTGTCTTTTGCTGGGTATTTTTGTTATAGAAACGAGAAAGCTGTCTCATAGGAGAGTTACCTTGTAAATTCTCAAAACCATAATTTAGAAAAGCCTCCATTTGCTGACCCTACCATCCTGGATCCTTTGTGCACAGCTAGGAAGACATAGAGCCTTGGCGGTAGATTAGAAATGCAGATGGTGACAGGGAGAAGGTTTCTGAAGCCAAGGAGGTGATTCAGGGAAGGCATGAACCAAGGAAGTGACAGGGTGTTGCCAGCACAGATCAGAGGAACCATGTGGCAATTTGGGGGTCTGGCTCTAATCCATTTATTAACCATTTATTGAGCACAGTATGCTGTATTTTGTGTGGTGACACAAGGGTGCCAAACAATATTCTCCTCTGAGACAGAATAGAAATCTGTGCCACTGCTCAGTGTATTGGGAGACTTCAGCACAATTCTCAAAGGAGCCCAGAAGAGGTCTGGATGGCAGCTGGCTTTGAAGAAGCCTTAATTTCTAAACTGATGTGCAGAAGAGGGCTAGAGGGTTTTTTTTTTTTCCAGGAGTTAAAAAAAAAAAAAGAAAGAAAGAAAGGTGGTAAACAGGATGCTAGAACTTGGAGAATACCTGGAGAGATATAAAGTGAGAGAATGCGGGGGAGGGTGGCAAGGGGATGGAGAAGTAGGCAGAGGTACCTTTAGCCAGGGCTGGGTTTTCCCGTAATCCGTTTGTTTGCTAGGCAAAGGCATCTAGAATTTATGATGTAGCCAGTCCTTTTCTCATCAAATGAGACAGTCTTAAGGATGTTGCATCTTCTGCTTGGACCAGGAGGGCTGTGCATAAGGCTGGGTGCCCAGTTTCATCCTCCATAGAGAATAAGCCTTCTGAGGGTGGGTGACCTCTTTCAGAAGTGATTCATATCATGTGAAAAAACAGTAGGCACTATTAACTAAAGACATTCTGGTTAATTCAAAGGTGCTTACTATTTACCTCATGAAATAGAATAAATAAGTGTCTCTGAGAATATCCATACACATTATTTGTCTTCTAATAACCAAAGATGGGGAGTTAAAAACCAAAGAGCAGAAAGTAAAGAGCAATTTTTTAGCTCTTCACTGTTTCTCCTTGCCACATACTCTCTACTCTATATCCACACATTTCTCTTTCTTGTTGGACCCCAGCCTCAAGCAATAAAGTCCCCAATATCAAATAATATCAAAGCTACCATGGTTCTCAGAACCAAGCTTATTGAAAACCAAGGGCTTATTCTCTTCGTAGCTCCTCTTAGGTCCATCGTGATAGAATATGGGGACAGATGTGTTTTACACAGTTGTGGACTTCGCCCGTTCCCTTTTGAGCTGTTACAACCTAACAGACTTCTTGAGAAGCACAAGCCATCCGTCCAGCATACAGGAGGAGTTTTTCTGAGAGAGCGCTGGGCTTATTCTCAGTGCTGGTTGCTTTGTATCTCTGCAGAATATTCACGAGACAGAAAAAGAACTCTTGACCTATCCTGAAGGATGCCAAATCCACGTAGGAAGCAATGGTCTTGATGAATTTTAACCCTTGTCAGTTTAGAAATGTTCAGGGAGAACAAATTAAAGAGAGAACGGGTAGCTTGGTTCTGTCCTATCATTCCGAGAGTCATCGATGCGGACATTTCTTTCTTACAGTACCTTTGAAGTTAAGCATTGGAACGCAAGAGTAGACAGCTTTCCAGTGCAAAGCAGTGTCGAGTTTCGGGGACTTTATTGTTTGTTTGTTTGTTTGATAATTCTGTTGTGTTGTTGCCCTTGTCTTTGATCATCCTTTCTTATGACATTAATTTAATCATGTTATGACTTTTGTCTTTCGTATAAGCTTGTATTGGGTCATGGAAATTAATTAATTTTTTTCTTTCTTCTACGAGTTTTGCAAATAAACTTCTGTTGATCTGTACCCATCTAACTCACCTATCACAATCTGCTCTGTCTTTCCCTCAGAGGTTTTTAGTTTTCCTCATAAGTTTGTTCAGACTATAGAATTGCATTTTAAATTAGAGTATAATGAAATCTGCTAATCCCCAATGTTGGGCTAACTGTGCTCTTCTCTCAGCAAGCCTTTCTCCAGAGTTGCAAATTAATAGCTAACTAATACCGTTCTGGTGGGGCTTGTGGTTGGGTGTTTAAAATCCTCAGTATAAACTGTTTTTAAGTGTCCTTAAGTACTTCAGAAGTCTCCATTTCCATCGTAGCACTTGATATGGCAATTATATACGATTCTCTTGTGTTCATTAAAATATGGGCCTAAGGGCTCCTTTGGAAGTTACCTTCCCATAGGTTGGAAGTAATAAAATTGGTTTGCTTTTTAAAAAAGGGGAAGGCTGCAATTTGGTGCCTTCACTAATGCACAGAGCCTCCTCCTTTTATTCTTTTCCCTGTCAGGTAGTGAGTGGAGGAATTTTTTTTTTTTTTTTTTTTTTTAATGAGGGTTGTGGTGCCATTGTGTTTGTCCTTTCAGGTGTACAGTTGTCCCCATCTTCTCTGCTCCTGTAGCTAGTTCGTGTCTGTCTTCACGATCCTTGTTTGCACTTGTTTCTAAAATAAAAATAAAAATCCTCACCGTCTTGGTGAGAAAGCTTTTCAGAAAGTTGTGGGGTGGGAGCTGAGGCGGGCTGGTGAGGTTACTCCATTGGTGGAGTGTGAATGCCTGCATAGCCTGCACGGTGCCCTGGATGTAGGCTCCAGCACCACACAGAGCAGGCGCCCTGGCACGCCCCTGTAATTTTTTCATACAGGAGACGGAAGCAGAAAGATCAGAAAGTCAAAGTCATCCTCAGTTCCAGAAAGAGTTCCAAACCAGCCTGGGCTACATTAGACCCTTCCTTAAAAATAAATAAATAACCCACCCTATCCTATAGAGGTAGTTCTAGGACAGCCAGAGAAACCTTATTCTGAAAACCAAAACCAACCAGCCAACCAAACAAATAAGTAAGTAAATGAATGAATGAATGCATTTGAAAACAAGTCAACAAGGGAAAAGCAACTTGAATACTATGAAGGGATACATGGATAAATGAAGCGTAGTATGTACACAAAATGAAGTATCATTTGGCTTTTAAAAAGGTAGAAAAGTCTATTTCATATGCGTGGTGCCCTGTGAAATGAATCGTATAGCAAAGGACAAATACCATGTGATTTCCATCCGAGTTAGGAAAAAATCTAGACCAGGCTAATGCACAGATGTAAGAACAGGTTGGCAGTTGCTTGGGAGTTGGGATGAGAGAGTGCAGTGTCAATATTGGATGTGTTCAGGGCTGCCACTTTATAAGGCCAAGAATCTGCCTTGGATGGGAGTGGTTGTGATAAAGTCACATGGGAAGGACCTTCATCCCACTGTGGTGGTGGACTAAAAAAGATTACAATGGTAAATTTTATGTACATTTTCATATAGGCAAAATAAAGAAATTACAAAAAGAAAAGCTTTGAGTGGTGCTGTATGCCTTTAATCTCAATACTTGGAGGCAGAGGGACCTCTGAATTCAAGGCCAGCCTGGCCTACTTAGAGGGTGAGTTTTAGGACAGCCAAGACTACACAGAGGAAGCCCTGTGTTGGTTTTGAGACATGATCTGGTGTAGCCTTGAGGTCCTTCTGCAGTGGAGACTAGCCTTAAATCCCCGTTGCTTCTGCCTTCAGATGGCTGGAGTATAGGTTTGCCTACTAGGCTTGCCATAAAGGAAAAGCTCTTTAAGCTTTTGAAACTCACAAACTTGGGTCTCAGTGGTTAAGAGGAGTTACTGCTGCAGCAAAGGTTTGGAGTTTGGATTCCAGCACTCATATCAGGGAGCTGACAAATGGAGGAACTCCAGCTCCAAGGGATCTAATGCTCTTTCTGGCCTCTATGAGGACTTGCACAAACAAACCTATCTGCCTATCTGCCTTGCTGCCTGCCTGCCTGCCTACCTATCTATGTATGTACATACCTACCTACCTACCTACCCACCTTCCCACCTACCCACCTACCCACCTAC
>JANHMN010000006.1:32699197-32714641 GCA_030674055.1 Rhabdomys pumilio
CCCACCTACCCACCTACCCACCTACCCACCTTCCCACCTACCCACCTACCCACCTACCCACCTACCTATCTAACTACATAAATAAATAAAATAAATCTTAGACTCTTAAGTTAGAGTGTAATACCAATTGGTTGTTTTGGCTAATTTTCAATGTTCATATATGTAATAAAAATTATAAACATGAATGCTACTATACTACAGTATAAATGAAATCAAACCTACAAAGCCTTATAATAAAGAAAACGATTGCATTTAATGTCAGTACAACAGACAAATTCTAAATGAAGTCCAATTCTATTTCTTAATTTGTGGTGTTTGTGTCTCCTGTGGAGACATTTTCTAATTTGGCTGTAACATATGGTGAATAAAATCCCTCTTACTGTTCTTTTCTTTGAATTTGGAATTCCTGGAACATGAAAATTGATACATGTTTAAAAGCAAAGAAGACTGAACTCAATGAGAGCCCTTTAAAGTTAATAAGAAGCATCTGGGGAATTGTTAGCAGGCATCCTTTGGTTTACTAGAGTGGGTGTGGCCTGGTATTCTGCCTTTCTATAGAACTGGCTTGGACCCCAAGTTTAGAGAACCCGAAAGCCTATGGATGGCTGTTTTCTTCATTGCTAATTTACTGACTTTGCTGTTGTGATCAAAGTACCTGTAAAAAGTAACTTCAAGAAGCAGAAGGGCTTATCGTGGCTCACAGTTTGAGGTATAATGCTTCATGCCAGGGAGGTGAGGTGACTGGGCACAATGCTTCCACAGGCAGGAAACAGAGAGTGATGAAGCCTTGTGCTCAGGCAACTCTTCCTCTTTATTGAGGCTGGTATCCAGACCTATGGAATGATGGGTAGCCTTTTTACCTCAGACACTTCATCTAGAACCACCCAGAGATGTCTTTCCTAGGTGACTCTAGGCCTGTCAAGTAGACATCAGTGCTAACTAGTCATTACACCTGTGCATGCCAGCACCCATCTGCTCATTGGCATCCATTATTTTGCTTGCATGTATCTTCTTCTTATTTTTGCTTACTGGCTTCTGCATTCTGAAAGCTTCTTTCATTCAGTCGTGGCGGGGTATTTCACTCTGGTAAAATGAGAGGAAGTAAGGTGGTGTTGGTTTTCGAAGAATGTTCTGGCTCCTCCCTTCCATTTCCTGTGGCTCTCTGGTCATGCTTGCTGCGGAATGCCGACTCAGTGGAATTGTCAGTCCGTGTCAGGATTCCTCTCTTCATTAAAGTTCAGGTGTGTTAAGTATTTCCTGAGCACCAAGTGTGTTAAGGGCATGGTGCTTGTCTTCAGGGTGGATCCCTGTGGCTCCTGCCTTAAGAAAGCCAAGGTGTATGTGGGTGTTTGGAGCACATTCCTGACCGGGTATGCTCCTGCAGTCTGACTGATGGGAACACTATGGATGTGCAGTCTCCTTCCTGAGAGCCGTCTGCCCTGTCCAGTCTACAGTGCCGGCCTTATCCTCAAGTTGTCCTCTTTTGTTCATGGTCATGTTTTCTACAGATCTGTGTCTTCAGTGATTAAAGTGGAGGGTCACTTTCTGTTCCCAAATAGAGCATACTTCTTTCTGTAAACGGACTTTCCAAATTGTGCCCACACTTTTATCAGTTTTAATGCAGATCATGATATCATCGGTGTTAGCTAACAATTATTTTTCATCATTTTCTAACTTCTAGAAAGTACTGTCTTAAACCTCACCCATGTCAGGGGTGGTATCATCATCATCATCATCATCATCATCATCATCATCATCAACAACAACAACAACAACAACATCATCATCATCAACATCATCATCATCGAAAAAGAAATATGCCTTTATGTCACGGTAAGGAGGTAGAATTTGAAACTATTTCCTTACGTCCACTCATGTCCTCCTATTGGCTCTCTACCCTGGATCTGTGGGATGGTGACTGAGATGGTTTTGGTCTCTGTGCTTAGTTGCTTTGTCACAGTTAACCTTAGATATGGGGGTTTCCCAGGGCCAGGTGAACCTGAAATAAAGCATATTGATGGCATGTAGGATGTGTCAAACAGAAAGGACGGTTAGTGAGAGGATGTCTAGCAAGTCTTCACTTTGTTGTTTCCTAGACGGGACACGAGCCTCCTCTGGGAAGCAGTGGAGGGGAGGGGCTGGCAGCTCATGTATCTCATGATAGTGTTATATACCATGCAGTACTTGGTCCTGTTATTTTCCTTATCCAGTCTGTCCCTGACCAACCCACTAGGTCTAGGATGAGGTATGTATGTCTGTGGTACACATGTTTGGGGTAACTAATAAGAAGTTAAAAAATTGTCATTCTATTTTTAGGACATTCTAAAGCACTCCTGTTTCAGTGCAACATTAACCTGAAGTCTGTACCAAAGGCTAAATATACGCATCTCACCCCATGGAAAAAATAATGGCGAAGACAGAGGTGGACCTCTCGGGTTTGCTGGCCATCAGTATAGGCTAAAAATGGTCACCTCCAGTTTCATTGAGAGTTCTTGTCTCAGGGAATAAGGCAGACAGGCTTTGCACATATGCACACATGCATGCAAATACTATTAACTCCCCCTTCTCCCTCCCTCTCTTCTTCTCTCCACCCCCCCCCCCCAATCTGTCTCCTCCTCACACACACATGCACGCAATCTGATTTTGAGATCTGGGGTACTTCTGACTGAACTAGAAGCGGTACTCTATTCAAGGACACCTGCTCATTAGCTGTGACTCGTAGCAGATTTCTGGCATGGTCGGGTGGGGCTTCTGTGCTCAATCTCTCTTGCCTTACTGTGCGTGTGACGCCTGGGCTGTTGAACGTAGAGTCATATTTCTATCCAAGTCTGTCTGAGAGCCTGGGTTTTGAGACAAGTGGTTACATGGAGCCCTCCAAGTTGCTAGTCTTTTTCCTATGAGATGGCTCTTCCCGGTGCTGGAGGATCTTGTTCACACTGCAGAATAAGAATCTGCAGAAAATTAAGGGTACTTGAGTTATAATATTTCAGGGTTATGATGATATTTCAAAGGGAAAATACTAATTGTGAAGAGCTTTCTTTCCCCCACACCTGGAGCTGCTTTTCCTGGTATCAATTGGACTGTCAGTGACTGGGGAGGGGGAGCCCAGCAGTTCACCCACCGGGAAGTATCTGCCAGTGATTAGGAAAAGAGCAAGGGAGTTTCTCACCTACCTTTCCACAGTCCTGGATTCTCTAGGAGCTCTGGGGAACATGGGCTTCCCACATGGAAAACCACATCATTGGTGTGGTGACTTGTGCCACAGTTCCTTCTGGGGCCACAGAAAAGACTCCTTTGTAAAGTACTTGCCACTCAGGCACAAGAAGATGAGTTGGCATCTCAGCACCCATGCCAAAGCTGGTGTAGTGCTTTGGCTCAGTAACTCCAGTGGAAAGCAGAAGCAGGCAGATCCTTGAAATACAGTAGGCAGTGAGCTGAAGACCCTGTCTCAATAAACAATGATTGAATAAGAGACCAGTGCTGACCTCCAGCCTCCATGGGTGCTCATATACAGACATACATGCACACACACAGAAAGAGAGGGAGAGGGAGAGGGAGAGGGAGAGGGAGAGGGAGAGGGAGAGGGAGAGAGAATACCTTCTGGTCACTCTTTGATGTTGTACATGACTTCATGAAAAGCTGGAGGGGCTATTGCTTCGATCTGGGATTTCTGCCGCCAGGACTGACAGTAAATAGACAGGCTGCTTCTACCCAAGGGCAACTGCCCTGGGCTGGAGCAGCTAGATGGTGTGAGCCTTTTTCTCTCCATCACTTTTCATTTTGCCCCAACCCTGCCAGTCCTCACTTGACATTTGGCTTGCGAAAATGGCTTCTGTGGAACTAGCTATTGTTTCTTCTGACATTAAAACAAAGGGAGAGGGGACAAGGACAATAACAGAAAACAATGAAGTGGGAGAGGGAATTCTGACTCCCACACAGGCGGAGGTCTGTCTCTGAGATTCATGGCTACCTTTTTTCCCTTGCACATTCTTCACTGTCACTACAAGAGACTTATTTTCTGACATTGGTTCAGGGATCGAAGCCACAAGCTTTGCAGATGTGCCACATTTTTGAGGCTTCTGTCCTGTGAGTGTCCCCTTGATAGCCCCGAGGCATTATTACAATGCTACCCCAGGAAATCTACCCCAGTCTTTGGATTGTAGTTAGGCACTCACTTCATAGAAGGAGCCCTACCCAAATTGCTTCACTAATTTTATTGAGCATTTACAGCGTGCCCCTAATTCTCCTGGTTTTTATTTTATTTTTTTTTTTAAATGTGGACCCTGAACATTAGTCGTTAATAGTTACTTTTCTTGTTGCTTTGATAAAGTACCTGACAAGAGTGATTTCATTTGGAAGGAAATCCTTATTTTGGTCCTCAGTTTGAAGGTGTAGCCCATCCTGGCAGGGAAGGCATGGTGGCCTGAGTATGTGATGAATTGTCATGTGACACCCACAATCAGGAATGGGGGACGGGGAGGGAGGGAAGCTAGTGTTTTGCTTTTTCTTTTCTATACAGTTTGGGACCCTAGCCCATGGGGTGCTGCTGCCTGCATTTAGCTGGATTTCTGGCCTGTTAAATGTCTCTGAAAACACTCTATGAAACATGCCCCAGAGCCGGCAGTCACGATTAATATCCACAGAACAGTTTATGAATTTCTGTGTCATCCTTTTGCAGGGTCTCTGTTACTCTTTCCTAAGTGACTCAGTGTTAGTACACGTGATGCCGAAATGAGTGTTGTCTTTAGTCCGTCTCAGTGTCTCTGTGTTAGGAAGTCAAGGGGAACACAGATTAGCAAAACTCTTCGAATGCTTATGTGTTTAATTCTGCAGAATTTCTGATAATTCATTTCTAACCATGTGTTTCTACCATTCCCTACCAGACATTGTATTATTAGTCACTCCTCTGGTGTAAGAAAAGTGCCCAACAAAAAACAACTTAAGGAAGATGTGTTTAGCCTTTTGGTTTGAGGGGATAATAGCCATTGTGGTGGTATGTGTGGGAGCGGGAGCATGGCTGACTGCATTCTGCCTGCATTTTAGAAGCAGAAAGGGATATGTGCCCTCCATCTAGCTCCTCTCCTCTCCTCTCCTCTCCTCTCCTCTCCTCTCCTCTCCTCTCCTTCTTTAAAATGTGATCTGAGAACCCCATCCCATGAATGGTGTTTTCCACACTTAGGGCAGGTCTTTTTATCTTAGTTAAACTAAGCTAGAAACCCACTTCTAGATATGCTCAGAGATTTGTCTCCAGCATGATTCTAGGTCCTGCCAGGTTGACCATCATAGGCATCATGCCTTGGGGACCATCTCAAGTTGCTCCTGTCTGTTTTCATCTGAAGCTCATTTATAGTAAAGTGCAGAAAAGCGAAGAATTTGGGCAGAGTACTTAGCCCCTTTCCCCCAATAAAATTTTTCTGACTTTGACATTAGAAGTGTACAAATTCTGTACAGGAAGCAGGGGTAAGTATGTTGTTCCTTCAGCCTCAAGTTTTGTGTAAGACAACACGAGTACGAAAAGACATTAACACAGGGCACTGAGTAAAGGCTGGGGACAGACTTTAATACTTTGGCCATGTACTTAGTGTGTAATGTATATGAAATGCTTTGAAAAACCTTACTTTACAAACTGGACTGCTATAAGAATGAATACCTAAATATTATGTCATATTTCTTCTCTGAGTTTCCTAATATTAATCTGAATAAAAGCAACCATAAGCAAAAGAAAGTTTTTAGGTCACTAGAAAGAGGTATTATACCATATACTATCAGTTCAGGTCTAGGGGTATTTCAGACAATTTCCAGGTAAAATTGTCATATATATGTCAACAGCATATACTGGGTGGTTCCACTGATTGACCCACTCTTATTTGTCAGGACCCCATAGCCGTTCATATTTCTCTGGTGTGTATGAGCAATAGTGGAAGATTATACAAGTGAGGTTTCTTGGGCATCTGATAGACCTCTGAATCCAGACCTATCATGGGCAGATACAGATAATCTTATTTTACGGGTATTCTAGTTTACCACATTACCAAATTGCTTTGCTGTCACTGGATATGTTAGTATCCACTTGTAGACCCAGCACATTAGAAATGGAAGCAGAAGGATCAGGAGTCATCTTTAGCTACTTAGTGAATTTGAGGTTGGCCTGGGCTACGAGTGACCCTGTCTCAAATACTGTGCTCATAAACAAACAAACCCACAGCTACCTCTTTCTAAGCTTGTCGTACAAAACTTGTCAGTTGTCTTCACGACTAAAAGCTGCTAGCTATATAACTCTGTGATGATTTGTGTCAATTATTGATTTGTTGAGTCTAGAACCACCAGAATTGGGTGGGGCACCTTGACAATGCCTGCGGAGGAGTGATATGATTGTGTAATTCAGATAGGAAGTTCTGCCTTCTTTGGGTAGCATCATTCCTTCACTGAAGATCCAAGGCTCCATAAAAACAGAGTGGGCTATACACCCACTCAGTGCTCTCTCCTCCTGATTGTGGATGTGATACCAACAACTCTCTCAAGCTCTTGCCTGTGTGACATCCCCAATAATGATGGACTATACTCTTGCCCTGTGAGAGGACATAAAACTCTTCCCCTTAAGTAGATTTTCTCAAGATATTTTACCACAACCAAAGGAATGAAACTAAGACAAACTCTTTACGTGATTGAAGGCTATTGTTAATTATCACCTTAAATTCACTTATAAGCTGGCTTTTGGTTCTTCAGTGTTTCTTCCGAAAACATAACTTTAATCATACATTTAAATGCTCTTCTTTATTCATATTCTGTTGAAACTAAACCACTGTGCCATTCTTAGAGATTATGGCCTTTGAAGTATTGAGTTTGATGAGAGTATATTGCCTGCCACAATGTGGGCACTTCCTTCCTGAGGCATCTGTTCAATTACTTGAGTTGGTCGTCCAGTTTAGATGTCAGGTGAGATGATGAAGATGCCTGTATCCCACCTACATCAAAGAAAGAATGAACTTAACACATGAAGACTGCCAGCAGTGGCTGATGAAGCACCTTTGAGGTCAAGTCTGGCATGTCAGGGATGCGTTATAGTAAGTCCTAGTCTTCTGCCTCTTAACTTGTCAGTATCTCTCACCTGTTCTGACAGAGATGTCAAGATTTCCTTATCTCATAACTACACATGGGAATGTCCTTTGAGATGTGGAGAAGTGTCTAAGAAATTCTCCAGCATTACATCCTCTTTATCTGTCTCAGTCTGTTTCTGCTGCTGTAATGAAATAACTCAGATGGAGTTATGTAAAATAACTCAATTTATAATCCTCAGGAATTTCTCACCATTGGACCCTGAGAGTCCCAGATCAAGCTACTAGAAGATTCAGTGTCTAGTCTCACTACCTTCAAAACGCCATTTTGGGGGTTAGAGACATAGTCCAGCACTCTCTGTGCTTCCAGAGAACCTGAGCTCAGTTTCCAGCACCCTCACAGGGTAGCTCTCAATAATCAGTAATTCCAGCTTCTGATTATCCTTCTCTCTCTTTTAGCCTCCAGGGGCATGCACATATCCCACCCCCCAACACACATGCATACATGTACGTAAATCCTTTAAAAAGAAAACCAAAATGGTAGGCTGTTGCTCTTGACCTCTTTGCGTGGGAAGTTAGAAGGCTCATGAAATGCTGGGTTCTCCATGGAAGAAGGATAGAACCAGGACACAGCTTGGCAAGGCTTAGCTTTAAGTGAACAAATCCCGTTGGTGACTATGGAGGACTCATAGCCTCATCAGCTCCTCATGGGCCCACTAATTAAGCACTCTTTTCATATAGAGGGTGAGTTCTTGCACATGCAACTTGGACCACATAGGCTTTCAAATGCCAGGGCCACCTCTAATAGCTTCAATTCTCTCTGCTGCTCGCGAAGCAACTTCGGCTTGCTTTGAGAGATGCATCATACTCTATAAGCTCCACTCAAGAGCAAGTGGTTCAGGTGTTTTTTGGTGCATCTTCTCATCTTTGTAGGTTCCCTTGCTGCCTGTGGGCCAAGCAGGGAAGCTGGGTCCTTTCCCAGGGGTTTTTAGTTTCATGAACACTTGGGAGTCAAGGTCTTGTTGTCCCCATCTTTCCTCTAGTTGGTTTCACTGGCCTCCTAGCTAAAGGATATGAACTCATAGCTTGGATGAAATCTGAGCTGGGCAGTAAAGGAGAGTGTCAACTGGAGGCAAAGTCAAAGTCAAGAGACTGGCTTCAAGTGTCTAGTGTTTTCTATTTGGAAGGCCTTCGACGAGTAAGCTATTTTAAGCATCAATTTCCTCATCTTTAATACAGGTAGCATATCTTATCTTACCTTGGAGGCCACTGGGGAAATCAAAGGGGATAAGGTATACATTAGAACCCCACAAGTGGAAAAATGAGTATCTGTCTGTCCAATGCAATGTGCTAAGTGCCACTGGAGATTTAACCCATTGGGGTGAAGATCACATAGGGTCGAAAGTAAGAGACCCTGATTTGAATCTCAAATGTGATCTTTTTAGCTGTGAGACTTGCAATAAATTACTCAATCTTACATTTATTGTGAGCGCTTCCAAACTGTGGATAATGTGAGAAATGTGCTAATGTATTGTGATCCTGAAAATGACCGTGGGCAATGTAAGACCATTGCTATCTTCCAAATGGTACAATGATTTGAAGAAGTCATTGTTGGGTGTATCTAAAAATACCGTACTGTTATAATCCTGGGAAATTAAAGGAGCTGTTCCTGGAATCCAATTTGTAACTAATGGAAACCAGGAAGCTCATCTGGGAATCTGGACACCAGAGAAGGACACTGGTCATTTCTTTAGCTTCCACTCAAGTTATTAAACTCTCTTTTTCTCTCCCTCCTTCTCTCTCTCTCTCTCCCTCTCTCTCTCTCTCTCTCTCTCTCTCTCTCTCTCTCTCTCTCTCTCTCTCTCCCTCTCCCTCTCCCTCTCCCTCTCCCTCTCCCTCTCCCTCCCCCTTTCCTTCTCTTTCTTTCTTATTCTTTCTTTCTTTTCTGATCTTGAGATAGAGGAAATGTTCCCCATCTTGCTTCTTCTCCTACCCAGCTAATCTATCGATGTAGGGATGCTTTTTAGTTCTTTGGTATCTGAATGCTTGCCTCTTTAAAAGGGAGAAAAATATATTTGTCTCACTAGGTGAGGTGATTGCACAGGCAAAGTAGTATGAAGGCAGGGCTGGGACACTCACATGTGAGCAGATGAGCTTCTGCTCTTTGCTTGGAGAAAGCCCTTTGAGTTGACTTAACATTATTAAAATAGTTGAGAAATGTTGGTATAGTCATTATCTTAAATTACTTAGAGCTAAAGGTTTGTTTCTCAAGGTTACATTGTATTTTATAGCTCAAAACAGCAGAGAATGTAGTTGAAATTCTCTTTCTGATTTTATATGTGTTTGGATGGTGTATGCCTCCCCCTCCACCCCGTGTGTGTGTGTGTGTGTGTGTGTGTGTGTGTGTGTGTATTCATTTCCTCGTGTTTGTGTAGCACATCTATTGATGTTTCCTTTATGGCTCTAAAACAACTTCTTTCTCCTCTTCCTCTTCCTCTTCCTCCTCCTCCTCTTCTTTTTTGACAAGTTCTGTCATTTGCCCAAACCTTGAGCTCACCAGTTTCAGTCAGACTGAGCAGCAGACAAGCTCCAGGGATTCTCCTGTCTCAGCCTCCCAAGTGCTAGGAATCCAACACTGAATCTGGCTTTTTCTGTGGATGTTAGGTTGAGAACTCAGGTCCCCATCCCTGCATAGGCCATGATGGCATTTGAGCCATCTCTTCAGCCCCAAAATAATGTTTATAAATAACAGAAACAAAAGTTTACTAGTGAGACTTTATGGAATACAGCAACAAAAACTGTAGTGTCCAAACTAGAAATCAGAAAAACAACAGCCATTCAGTTTGGTGGGGTATAGTTCTGGAGGATCAAACTCGTGTTTATCCACAGGCTAGTCAGGCTCCTTTCTCACTGTGCTATCTATATACGCTTATTTCCCGAAATGCAATTTTAACAACTAGGCAGAAATATCTTAGTGTCTCATAGGCAAATGAAGAGTTACAAAGGAAGGGTACAAAAGAGTTGGTGGGCGTAAATAATAGGTAGAATTAAGGTTTTGTTATATTTTTTATAATCCTTAGATTTCTTTTAATTGTATGACCCTTATTTCCAGGAGTGTGTTATACTGTTACTGCCATGTCTGAATAAGCTGTCTAATCTATAGTGTTGAATTTGTTATGATTTAGACTGTCTGCTATCTCATAACAGATGTTCAGGGTTCCAGATCCCAGAGAAGGCATAAGAAACTTCCCTGGCTTATGAGAGCAGCCATGGGCATTTGATAGAGTCTTCTGTACAGAACTTAGAGAGAAAGAGCAAATCTTGCAGATGTGCCACAGGTGACCTTCTCTTGCACCCACCCTGGACTTTTCCATCTCTACAGGTTCACTGGGAAAGGTAGGAGAGGAGAAAGGCTCCTCACTCCATGTTTTATAGAAAAGCAGAGGGCAATTCCAAGACACCCACAAGAATAGGATGTCTGTAAGAAGGCAAGCCTAGTACTGGCCTTCTTGGCTGGTGGTCTGCTCAGGCAGACTTGCTACCTGTCTCTAGGTAGGAAGGCAGGAAACTGAACACAGAAGAAAGACAGGAGGTGAGACTTTGAGACTTTTGAGTGGACCAGCTTTTCCGCTCTGTGTGTAGGTTGGCAAAGAAAAGCAAGCTTACTCAGAGGACAGTGAATCCTGATCTGTGCTGCCTGCAATGTTTTCAAAAGGCTAGCTGGCTTTTGTAATAGGAAGCTCTTCCATCTGGAATCCAATTGCTATCCATGCAGCAAGTCCTTTCTGACATATTAGAAGACTTAGTGACTTAACCAGAGAAGCTATCATAGCAGATAGTGAAGGAAGATGTTCTTTCTCAATGGAGGACGGGTAAGGTGAACAAGAGAAAATAAAACCCACTTCTTCCTAGCTAGAATTCAGGTAATAGCTTTGCCTGTCCTGGTTCATGCAAAACCAAAGTAGAATTTGAGAATGAAATTTAAATCGACCTAGAGTATAATCAGTAAAAGTGACCTCCCCAATTATGGGATCTACCCAAGGTGTCATTAAAGATAGAAAAAGAGTTTAAAAATAAAAGTTTGGCCACTATCTTAGTTAGGGTTTTCACTGCTGTGAAGAAAAAACATGCCCATGGCACCTCTTATAAAAGAAAACATTTAATTGGGGCTGGCTTTTTGTTTGAGAGGTTTGCTACATTATCGTTATGACAGGAAACATAGTGTCATGCAGGCAGACACCGTACTGGAGAAGGAGCTGAGAGTTCCACATCTTGATCTACAGGCAGCCAAGAGACTGTCCTACATTGGGTGGAGCTTGAGGATAGAGGAGAGAAACCTCAAAGCCTGTCCCCACAGTGACTACTTCCTCCAACAAGGCCACATCTCCTGATAGTGTCACTTCCCATGGACCAAGCATTTACACATATGAGTCTGTGAGGGCTGTATCTGTTCAAATCACCCCAGGTACTCCAAAGAGAGTAAAGTCAATGTCACGATGACATTAAAGATTCAGCCTCCATCCACATCAGGTTATAGGTGTTTCAGGTACGTGATCAGCATCTGGAAATTTTCTGAGCATTGTGAGTCCTATCTGAGATGAAAAGGTTCTCCAAGCTTTCAGGGTTTGGTATAAGAGGATTGTTTGTGATACACGTGGTCTCTTTGTACACAAATGGAAATGTTCTCACTTCAAGAATGGGGTTTCCATTGTCAACAGTGTGTAAGGCAGCTGCTGAGACACATAAAAGACAGACAAAATAATACCAAGATGTGTACTTAACTATTTAGTTGAAGGAGACTCTGGACTTCTTAGTTGCTTAAGCAAGACTCTAGACATCAAACCATACCAAGTCAACACAGCTTCTTAAAAGGCTACTTCACAAAGGGACACCAAACATTTCCCTTAATGTTTTGCTGAGAGCTGGCGAAGTTGTTGAGAAATGGACGCAGGATTTCATGTTTCAGCACCCTCAGGTTTTATCGTGCATATAATCCTTTTTCTCAGCCCCCTGTCTCTGTTGAGATTTTAAAAGGGGATTAGGGTTTGAGTGAAAGAGTTGGCTGTTGAGACATACCACACAAAACTTGTTAAATCTCATTGGCTTGAGATTTCCTGGCTGCTTTTAAGTTTGGGGAGCAGATCGATTCTAGAGAACACTGTTAGGAATCAGCTTCACAGAGAAAAAGAGGCAGGAGGGCGGTTAGCTTTTGAAACTGATAGGATAATATGGGAAGTTGCTTTCAGTTTAGACACCAAAGCAAGGAAGAGGTACCGTTTCTGGGCGAGTCCTTGCTGTAATTGTCCTTCGCAGGACCAAGTGTTCTCCAGACTGAGACTCAATTTTCCACCGAGTGCATTTCTTGAGTTTTGATAAGATCCAGGTACCCTCTTCATGGAGCGTAAGATATTTGTGCTCAGATTGCTAGGGCTGTGATCTAATCTTGGCAAATTGCCTACTTTCTTTGGTGCTGAAAAGACTAGTTTGATTTAAACGGTACAAAGTTAGGACTTGAAAAAGAATTTGCAGAGGCTTTCTGTAGACCATCAATGGGCAGGCAAGACTGCACACTCAGCATAGAACCATGTCCTTCCGGTTTGGGGTAGGAGGGCAGAGGGAAGAGCTGTATTTATGTGTGCATCATCCTGAGGGCAAGTTCAAACCCAAGCAGAGGGAGAATGAGATAAAGGAAAAGGAGGGTGAGGAGGCCTGGAGGGAGGGCATCCTAGGACAGTATCCACCCACTCAGAAGATTAAAGGACTCAGTGGCAGGGCTGGAGCAGCAACAGGCCACAACTCAGGCTCTTCGAAGACTGATGTGTTTATTGCTTAACAGGGATTGAGTCACCTCATTAAATGCCATCTTAATATAGAGATGGACGTGTATTCCTTGCCCTTAAGCTACCGGAGCCTGTGAGGGAGGTTATGAATATGGCACACACACACAGGTTCCTACACCACAGTGGAATGGGGTTGGACCAAGTGGCTGGCCAGGTGGAATCAAGCTATCTTGCTGGGAGTTCTCTGCCAGAGGATGCAGTTGGAGAAGAAACCCAGGCTGTGATGGAACCTCATTGCACCTGTAGCAGTCTCTGTGTGGTTCTGTGACGCTCCTCCTACTGCAGTGTGAGACTTGGCTGCTGACATTTGGCACGGATGGGAGAGGGATCTCGTGTAGCTGAAGCTAGCCTCAAACTCTGCTTTTAGTTGAAACTGACCTTGGAATTCTGATCTCCCTACTTAATCCTCTTCCAAGTGCTAAGGGATTATAGGCCAACCACCTACTTCTTCTTCTTCTTCTTCTTCTTTTTTTTTTAAATGACCAGGTCTCACACTGTGTCAGAGACTAGAGTTTACTGCGTAGCCCAAATGGGCCCAAAACTTTTAGTAATCTTTCTGACTCAGACTCCTGAGTTCTGGAATTACAGATAGGAGCTGACATGTTCAGCTAAATAGCTCTGATTTTCTTTACTGGGTATGGGTGTGTGGGGGAGAGGGCTACTAGGGGTTAAACCGAGGGTTTAGCATGATTTTAAGCATGCTAAACACTCTGTCACTGAGCTACATCTAGTCTCAGCCACCCCTCCAGCTGTGTGTGTGTGTGTGTGTGTGTGTGTGTGTGTGTGCGCGTGCAAGTTCCTGTGTCTGTATTTCCATTTCTCTTTTTCCAGAGTCTAGCTATATAGTCCACACTGGCCTCAAATTCAACATAATCCTTCTGCCTCAGCCTCAAGACTATTGGGGTTACCAACCCATAGGTGAGCCGCAATGCCTGGCCTTTTTTAAAAAAATTAGACAGTTGATTGAATTTTTGACAGTTTGACTGTATGTGGATACAGTGCTTTTTGTCTACTCGTTTGTTAACTCTTATCCCTCCCTCTTTTGTCTCCTTCCTCCCTTTCACATGTGTATGCCTTTTTGTTTTGTGATCCTCTGATTTTAACCTGTACTGTCTGTGTTACCATGACGTAGAAACTATGCTTTAGAGCCCAAGAAGCTCATTATTTCATATGCAACTGAAAGCAATAACTGTCCCTCCTCCAGAATCCATAGATTACAGTAGTTAAGCAGGGAGGAGAAAGTCACCAGGAACTGCTTCCCATCCTTGATTGGCTATTGACAAGCCCAGACTTGGGCAGGCCCAGTGATGCAGGCCTGGCCTTTTCTGTGTTTGACCTTTTCAAGTTGGTATTTTGATGTGGTTCTAAGAGCAGTGCTGTTCACATATTTGCATGGTTATTACCACTGTGGCAGATCTTCTTAGAAGCCCTGGATATATTGGCTCAAATATCGTGGAGGCTCCCCTGGCAGACAAGGGCAGGCAGGGGAGGGCATAGAAATAGTATTAAATTTCTCTTTCCATGTTAGTTAGAGCTCTGTGCTAGAAGAAGGCAAGCATCTGCTCCCTGTTTTACAGATGAGGAGCCTTAGTCCCTGGGAGAGAGTGGTTTGCCCTTTCCCGGGGGATGAGCCGGCAGAGGCGGCCCAGAAATCCAGGGCTTTGCGATTCAGTCCAGTGCCTTTCTGGAATGCCACACAGCTTCCCTGGTTATCTGGAGATCTGCGGGGCCACGGGACTTCAGAATACCCGCACAGATGTGGATTGTTGCTCCAGCTGAATTAACTCATCATGTCAGCCCGAATCCCAAGCCTGCTTCCATAGCACATGGTAAATCATCGTCCCTTGTGGTCTGAGAACTGGGTGCCTAGGGGGATATCATTACCACCCAGGGTTGGCTTTGCTGTTGAGCTCTGTGTACAGTTCTCTCCTCCAGCTTCTTTGAACTCTTCTCCTTTGTGAGGCAGGAACTGAAGGGCTACAACCCAGTGGAACATGTGGGAAAGCTCCAAGTTGGGCCTCGTTTGAGCACCTGAGGGAGGGGCTGATTTTGACTTAGTGAATTTTGTTCCTGTTTAAGAACTTGGCACTGGTCTACAAAGTGGGTTTCAGGCCAGTCAGGGCTGTGCAGTGACAGAGTCTAAAAAAGTAAAAACTGAACAAGAGCCAGAAGAGCAGCTCAGTGGGTGAAGTGCTTGTGTTACAAGCAAGAGGATCTGAGTTCAGTTCCTAGAACCCAAGCAGGGTGCTAAGTCTGTAATCCTAATGCCAGAGAGGCTGAAACAGGCTGGTCCATCGTGCTCTCTGGCTGGCCAAGCCAGTCTAGCTTCCTCAGCACGCTCCATGCTGGTGAGAGACATCAACAAAACCAGCTGAATGATACTTTAGGATCCATACTCAAGGTTGACCTCCACACGTACTCACAGATGTGGATGCCCTCCCATACAAGTAGGTTTAAACACTTATGAACACACATAGACAAACACACACAGATATACACACACACACACACACACACACACACACACACACACACACACACAATCACAC
>JANHMN010000006.1:32715041-32742533 GCA_030674055.1 Rhabdomys pumilio
AGAGGGAGAGGGAGAGGGAGAGGGAGAGGGAGAGGGAGAGGGAGGATCGAAAGCCTGACAAACCAACAGTTAATTTCTTTGCCTTTTCTCTGAGTCTCTCTTCTCTGACTGGCTCTGTGATTAATGTCATTACCACTTGTCCTTTATGGGTTCACAGGTTGGTGTATTTTATCAGTAAGGGACTGAACATCAATTCTGTAGTTATATAATAAGCTAAGGCGCTTTCAGTAAATTCGGTCAGTATTACAACTTAGATGGACTCCAGCCCCATGTAATCTTTGTGCCTAGGAAATCATGTGTTTTCAGTGATGGGCATGAGATGCTTTTTCAGGGCCTTGATCTAGGACAGAATGTGTAGGTAATGGGGTTTAGGTATCTCAAGGGCAGTTCTGGGAACTGTGTCTCTTTGTGAAGCATGCGAGATGCCCTTATGTCTAGCCCCCTTTCGGACTCTGATAGTTGATAGAAAAGTTAAGTTCTAGTTCCTGGAATCATGTCTTAGCTACCAGTAGGATGGACATTGCTTGTCAGTACTTGAGCCTGCTTTTCTTAAGAGTTTTGTGTCACAGACTTGAGTTAGGGTTGCCTGAAGCCTTTTAACTTCAGGAATTGGGTTATTTTCCATGTCTTCTTTTTCCCCACAGCCTCAGAGGTTCCTTGTTTCCCTGCTGTGTAGGCTTCAGTGTAACTTGGCTTTCTTTATTAAGCCTGTAAGAGATAGGGACATGGGGACTTGGAATTGGAAGCTCTTTGCCACAGTTTCCCTGTTCTCTGTCTCTGAAGAGCTCAGAGACACAGGACTGACCCTCAAGCAGTGGAAGCTGGCTTCCTTTCTGTACAATACACCCTAGCCCTTAGCTTCTCCCTCCTCTTTCTGCCCCAGGCGGTTAGTTCCTCTTTTCTTGTTTTCTCAAATACAGTTTAATATTAATCACTTCAAGCATATAAGAAATTTGAAAAAAATATTTTTTGTGCGTTAGTCTGGAAACCTAATCCCTGTTTAAGAAATTGTTTCACTGAGATTAAATGAGGAACATTCCTTTGGAATGTGAACCATCTGTAGGTTTAGGTGCGTAAATGCATGCTTTTGTTTCTGAGTCCTTTGAAGTTTATCTACATTTCATTTTAGAATCTGGAGTGGTGACATGCCATTTTGAAGATATCAGAAGGGCACAAAGCATATTCTTTCCTGGCATTAGATCTTAGTTGCTACTTTTGTACTTCTAAGATCCATTCTGTCCCACATGCCTGATCTTGCCCTATTCTGGTGAGTGTCTTTCTAGGGATCTGAGGACGTCCTGGTCTTTTGCTAACACTGGTTTCAGAATCCAGCATATGGCTGGGGACTTGCTTTTAAAGAACTCTTTAGTTTTCTCATTTTCGAATGCATTTTGGCTGACTTCACTAAACACTGCAATCCCATGAAGAGCTCTATGGTTGAAGACCTGGTATTGATTATCATTAATTCTTCCCTTTATGACTTTGCCACTTAAATACACATTTAGAAACAAACCAAATAAACATTAAATGGAATAACTGGGTTTTAAACTTGGGTGGTCCAGTTAGTCTCAACATGTGCTCAGCTTTGAAAGGTCATTATAAAAACACACCATCTAACTACCCCCATTAAATGATTGCAATACTTAAAATTTAAAATGTATGAATTCAGATATTTAAAGAAAGAACCGTGGGGGCTATTTATAATTTTTTACTGTATAAATTAGCAGAAAACATAAGGTGTATTTGCTTAGTCTGTGTATGAGTTTGGCTAGTAGAACTGATGGATTGATGTTTAATGGTGTGGCTTTGAACAAGTCACTCAACTGTGTCTGGGTGTCTTCTGTGAAAAGGAAGACCTTGTACTTGGCTTGCCACATTATTTTCACTTCTGTAAAGCCAGACTGCTGGGCTTCCTTGAGTTTAAAGATGGACTTAAAACCAGATGGAGCCGGAAAGTCTGCCATTTGTCTAGCAATAGCAATGGGGAGAAGGCAAATTCTAGAATGGTTAATGCAGGCTCTGATATAGCCTGACCCTTAACCATGCTTACAGAGTCAGTCATGGGACCAGAATTATCTCCTAGTATGTAAGTGCTTGCCATGCAGGCATGAGAATCTGTGCTCACTCTCCTGCACATACACAGGAGAGAGCATGGTTGGTTTCCTAGCTCTGGGGAGACAGGAGAACCATTGGGGCTTGCTGACCAGCCAGGTTAGCCTACCCCAAAAAACGCTCCAGGCTCCTGTGGGAGACCCTTCTTTCAAAAACAAGGTGGACCATTCCAGAGGAGCAATACTTGAGGCTGACTTCTGGCTTACTATCTTTCTGTCTGTGTATGACTGACTCTCTCTCTCTCTCCCTCCCTCCCTTCCCCCTTCTCTCTCTCTCTCTCTTTCTCTCTCTCTCTCTCTCTTACACATGTACACACACATCTTTGCTGCTCTGTTTATCAAATTGCTTCTACGCTTGCAAAAATAGATGGGCCATCTGGAAAAAAAACATTTTTTTTTTCTATGAGCAGAGATGATGTTTCAGCACCTTAACTATATTGTCATGCTGGATGCCATAATCCAGTAATGCCAGCTCTGAACCAGCCCTATTACAATCATTTTGGATTTCCCCCAGTGGTATTTTGGTGGGTTCTAGATGGTATGTGAGAAATCAGAGCTTCTAAAGAAATCTTTTAATCAGTGTGGCACTCTGCATGTAACTGCCCAGTACCGAGCAAGGTCCTAACCTGCTTGTTTTTGCTTCTGTTTCTATGATAATCTTTGTTCTCCTTGTAATGGAGCTATCCTTCCTAGATCTCAGTTTCCCCACAGTGTTGAAAGAGTTTCTTACTGTAATTTCTCATCCAAAATACTTACATTTAAGGCTCTGGCTCTTAGTTTTCTTGAGTGAAAATTAAAGATTATATGATGATCCCATAAGACCGTGTTAGAGAGGGTAGTTATATTGAAAACTAATATATTAAATATTAAAAGAAGTTGGTACTCTGTGTGTTTTCTGAATAAGACCATCCAGTTGTTCATCTGTATCTGAGCCTGGGGCAAGCCATCTGATTTGTCAGACAGCCCTTGGGCACACGCTAATGTCTCCATGACCAAGAAGTGACCCCTTTTGGTTCCTTTGATCCGTTGTAATGTAGACATTTCGTGAGGAGCCAAAGTGCTCCTGAGAGTTTTAGCTTTCAGCGTCTTCCTCTCCTTTTCTCTCTTAAACAAGACGGGAAAGAGTTTTGTCAGTCTCTCGTAAGCAACTCTTCTTTAAGGAAAACCATAGTGGTAAGAAATTGGGAGTTTTTCTATTCCATCATCACAAGATGTTGAGAGAGCAGATTCCTAACTTCTTACACGGTACATAAAATACAGTGAGAGGGTTTTTAAAAAATTTTTCCTTTTTTTGATTTCTTTCTTTCTTTTTTAATTTTTTATTGGATATTATATTTACATTTCAGATTTTATCCCCTTACCCCATTTCCTCTTTCTTTCTTTCTCCCCACCTCTCTCTTTCTCTCTCTCTTTCTTCCTTTCTTTCTTTCTTTCTTTCTTTCTTTCTTTCTTTCTTTCTTTCTTTTCTGGATTGGGGTTCTGAGGGCCCTGTGGGAGTTTTCCTTTAAAAATCTCTATTAAACAGATAGAATGTAAATAGTCAGGAAAGTAAGATATAAAATATATAAAATAACAAAACCAAAACAAAATCAACCCTATGACCACAAAAATAGGCATGGTATGTGCGTGCGCGCGCGCGCGTGTGTGTGTGTGTGTGTGTGTGTGTGTGTGTGTGTGTGTGTGTGTGTTATTGAGAATTTTTCTTTCCTTATTAAAAGTCTGTGTCTGTCTATCTCTGATTGTAAGAATCAAACTTAAGACCTTGAACGTGCTAAACTCACGATGACCCTAAGCTATAAATCCATCTCCAAATCATGCTTTTAATATTCACACTCAGTAATAGCTGGTATGGAATTAACTCTTAAACACTATCTTTTAGTAAAGGGTTGATGGAGTCTAATTAAATACTTAGCCACTTTAAAAAAAAAAGAGCTAGGCAAACCTCAAGGTTTCCTCTGTGCCCTTTGGGGACAGTGAGATACTCTTAGTGGAAGAAGACTCCTGTCTTGCATGGTGATGGCCTCTGCTTTCTCATTGGAAGTGCTTGGGTTGATTGAGAAATGAGGCAGATTCCTGTCTCCACTTGAACTTGATTGTACAGATTGTTTTCAATATGAATCCTAAAGTCAGTCATGTTTTTGCTATTCTGCTACCTTCTTGCCTTGGGCATGATACTTTTAAGGTTTCTCAAGGAGAAAACATTCTGAGAGGTAAACATTCTATCTTTTGCTTAGTATGCTAGCTGCTTCTACAGTGGGGCTATTGTTAGGAGCACAGTTCTGGACCTAGGGAGCTAGCACAGAGACTGAGAGCTCCTACTTGTCTTCCAGACCTGACTTTGGGTCCCTGCACCCTTGTTGGCTAGCTTGAAACTGCCTGGAAATCAAGCTTCAGGAGCTCCGATGTCTTCTTCTGACCTCTGTGAGCACTCTTAGGCGCGCGCGCACGCACACACACACACACACACACACACACACACACACACACACACACACACACTCATCAAAAATAACAAAATAAAGCTCACAAAGCACAGGACTGCATGGTTCTTTCCATGTCTTGGGTTCCAGCTGGGAGTGCAGGCTGAGACTATGTTTGTCAGTTGGTGGTTCAGACAAGTTACAGGTAAAACACTATAAAAGCCTCAGTCTAGATTCTTATCTCTCTCAGCTGAACCAGACAGAGAGAAATGAAGTTGCATGCTGGGCGGTGGGGCCTGCAGTCTTTGTTAAGAAAAGGAGTTCCTGGTCACAAGAAGGAGACAAATAGGGGAGTCACAAAAGCTTTTCACCAAAAGCCTCATGTGTGAACTTAGGCCTGATAAAAATGGTATTTCTGAAATACCACTCAGGAATGGGAGTTTGTTTGTTTTCCCAGTTAAGTGGGACTTCCCTGGGTGAGTTTGTAAAGGTTTAGTGGATGATTACGGTTTAGTTAATTTATTAATTTGGGCCCTGTGAGAAGGGTTCCTAAGCAGCGTAGGCTGGAGTTAGATATCTAGCCGAGGATGACCTTGAACTGCTGGCCTTTTTGCTCCCACATCCTCCATGCTGGAATTACAGGTATGCAGCACCAGGCCCAGCTAGACGATTGTATTTGGAATGGACCTGTGTGCTGTGTGTGCTTAGCTCTCTTGTGATATCCAGGTGGGGAATTTCAAGGCTGAGGGTATACCCGTTGTGGAGGCAGCAGTGTTGCTGTGATATGGAGTAATCTAAGGATATAAGTGACGGGTTATTTTTGGAGGATGCTGTGTGAGCTACTCATAGAAGGGCTGAAGTAGGGAAGTATAAACATGACAGGATCCAGGTCAGTCTGGAGTTATCTGTAGTTGCCTGGAGGCTGGAAAAACTGGAAGGAGAGATTACTCAATATGAACTTAAGCAAGCCTACTTCTCCAGTTATGCCAAATAGCTATGCCAGGCCCACGAATCTCTCAGCTCACTTAGCAAGCATTGTAGATTTTACTAGGAAGGTGATCTTACTTAGAGATGTTATTAATTTGATCTTAGCTTATGAATTTCTATGATTCCCACTTCTTTACCTTGATCTATACTCTGTTAAGGTTTTAAGTAGGGAAACTGATATCTCTGCAAGAGTAAGAGAATGAAGTCACTTATCACAAATTTTTTTTTAAACCTTTAATTATTGTAAACAAAAGATCCAGTTTCTCTGGAGGGTGTAGTCATGCCTTCCTTTTGTGACTGGCTGGTTTGTAGATTTTTGACTGTATGGGTTTGAGTCATGGTGTGATCTGAAAGGTGTAATAGGGTATTTTACAAAGAAATAAGTATAATCCTTGGCCATGGGATCATTCTCACACAAACAAAAATTGTATTTAAGTAATTAGCTAAATAGTTTAAAATTTTTTAGTATTTCATCAATACTAATTAGTCAGTGTTTATTACAAACTGGAATTTAAAGGTGGGATTCGAATGAGCTTTTCTTCATGGCTGTTGCCTGTAGCTAGCCTGCATATGGATCTCAGCTCAGAACCCCGACTCTGCTTCAATCAACGAAGTTTGGGGGCATATCAAGCTCTTTCCAAACAGCAGGCATGTGGAAAGACTCCATAGTCAGTTGACAGTGGGTGACAGAGTTAGTGGATGAATTGTGCAAAGTTGACTAGTGAGGTCAAGTTTCTCCTGTGTCTTTGCTGCCCAGGGAAGCATAGTCAGACCCTAGAGGAGGCCTTGGCTGTTCCTTTAGAGACGCAGCTCAGATGGCCTTCAACTTTGACTTTTAACCTTTTCCCATAATGCGCTTCTTGTGTTGCTAACTCATTAATTAAGTCGGGATCTCATGTATCCTAGAGTGGCTCACTGGATAGTGAGAAGATGGCCCTGAACTTCTGATCCTTGTAACTCCTCTTCCTTTGTTGGCATATTATAGGTGTGTGCAAGCAGGCCTGGTTTGGTTTATGTCAGGCTGGGGTTGAACCCAGGGCTTGGTACCAGTTTAGTACTCTACCAGCTAAGCCATACCCCCAGCCCTGGAGTCACTCTTTTAAAGGCTTATACTGTCTGAGGAAAGCTGTCTTCTTGGGCTTGTTCCTGAATTTTGGCAAAGGATCCACGAGTTAGCTTCATGCCCTGAACACCCATGATCCCTCTGGTGTGGGCACCTAGATAATGTACACTTCTCAGAGGAAGATCTTTAAAAGTCAGTGTTTTTTTTTTTTTTTTTTTTTAATTAAAAAAAAAAAGTGAAATAAAAATATGCTTGTTTTCTACCCTGGATGGATGAGCTGGCGTAGAGGCAAGGCCTGTCTTTGAAATCTATAGGCATCCGGTTGCAGGAGTAACCCCACTGACCCCACCACATTAGTAATGGTCTGAGAGGCTTGCTCTGCCAGCAGGCCTGGCTGGATGTGCACAGATGGTGCCAGGTGCAGAAAATGACTGCCTAGCCCCTCAATAAGGCCTCGGCTCTGGCTTCCACCTCCAGGGAACAGCCCAGACTGAGACTAGGTTGTCTGTAGACCTGGTCCTGCTTAATGTCTACAAAACCAGTCAGAGGGTGTTCCTCCCCCATTCCTTAAGTAATGCTTTATTGTCATAGTTAGGTCCTTCCTGAGCTGTTAGGCATCTGGGACTTTTACAGGGTCTTATGGCCTTGGGGTTGTTCCACAAGGGAATTTGAAACTAGTACTGATCTCATTCCAAGGAGCCAAGTATAATGCCCTGCTTGTTTTCCTACAGCCATTTAGCATAAGGAAAATGTGAGTGTGCTCGCAGTGGGGGCAGGGAGGACTTCTCAGAGTCTGAGTAATCAACTTAACTCAGGGGTGAAATGAATTTTATTCCACAAGGCAGCACACATGGGCCTGGTCCTTCTAGCTACTCCGTTTCTGAGCTATCCATGATACCCCGAGAGCTTACATAGTCAACACTCCTTGTGTGGGGTCAGGAATGGAAAGAATGACTGTGTTCCCCAAAGATGGGAAAGAAAAGGACCTCGTTAACATTCAGCCATTGGAAACTGTGAGCCCCTGCTTCCTAATTAGCAGTTTTATTCTTTGAAAATTCAGCTTTTATTACGTCACCCACAGCTAAAGGAAAAATGCACAGGCCTGAAACATCTCCACCTCAGCTGTAATTGAGCTGGTGGGAGACCTTCTGGAAAAGTCCTGATGTAGAATGGGATGGTTAGTGTGGGTGCCTGTCATCGAAGAAGCAATGGTAGACCATCTTGGGTTCTGAGGTTTTTGTCTTTTTAAGATTTTATTTTATTTTTAATCATGTGTCCTTGTGTGGATTTGAGACTATGAGTGTGATGCCTGCTGAGGCCAATAGGGGGCACTAGATACTCTTGATCAGGAGTTACAAATGGTTGTGAGCTCCTGATGTGGGTGCCAGGAACTGAATCCCAGACCTCTAGACGAACAGCATGATCTTACCTGTACCATCTTTCTGGTCCCCTGCTTAGATTCTGGTTTTTACGTTTTTTTCCTTTCCTTTTTATTTTTCCCCCCTCCAGGCATCCCTATCCATTGGCTTTTATGTCACCATCTAGGTTGGTATTATCATTGTACCTTGCTCCTGACTTGGCCATGAATTTTTGGATTATTGGGTGAAATAGCTTGCTGTTTGATTCTGGAGGAATTTTTCTCAGAGGAGCTGCAGTTGTGAGATGTGAGCATCTGTTTTAAGGACCTGACCTGACAGTGGTTTACAAAAATTTCATTGAGTGAATAAATATAGTTTCCTTTTCATCCCGATGATGCAATCACACAGATCCTGTTGCCCGCACTGCCATGCTTTTGAAATTGGAGTAAGAAAGAAAGAGACTCCCCCGAGAGGGAGGGGACCTTTCTGAGCTTGCTGGGGTGGGTCATATACACTGAAATAGAGCATGGCTTGCTAGGAGTCTGGAGAGGGTATCAGAGGGTAGACATCAGCAATGTAGGTTTCTTGGCTGAAGGTAAAGCCCAGGCATGATAGGATCAATTAGGTGTGAGACCAAATGAAGAGAGGGAAGTCAAAGGTGACTCCAAATATGGGGCCCTAGCATCTGATGGTGAGACACAGTGGAGGGCCGAAGATGAGGAACTTTGCCTGAACCCCTGTGCACCTGAAGTGTCCACAGGTCCTGGGGTATTGGAGTATCTGGGACAAACTTTGAGAATGTACCCTGAGGTAGACATGTATCTGGTGATGAGGCCACCAAACTGAACAAGATCGTGAGAAAGAAAGGGCAGATCTCCCAGAACAGAACTGGAAGCACACGACGCATGGTTCTCCCCTCTCCAGCAAGTGAGCAACTCCGTGCATTTGCCAGGGGAAGATGAATAATAAAAATTAGCAGTTGATTGTGTCCAGACTACACTTGGTGAACATGAGGAGAATTCGCAGCAGTCTTTGGGAAGGTAGGAACAAGTGCTTGATGGTAACTCAGCAGTGGGATTTTGTGAGGCTCTGGGCTGGTCTGCAGATGCTCTCTCATTTGAACTCTGCCAAAACAAACGAGAACGTGGAAAGCTGGGGTCTGAAGTACACGAGCGAGCATCTGCCAGTCCATTTAGTAGCTGGAGCAGGAGGAGCCCAGAGAGGAACGTGTTCGGAGGCCAAGGATGAAACCTGGTCAAGAGGCCACATCAAGCTGGCTTGGCAAGCGGGCCTGGTGGCCTGGTAATTATACTGGTGCCTGCCTTATGTGGGCCTTTTTCAGTGGGTTTAAAAAAGACTTTCCCCTAACTACTGGGTCTCCAAGAAGTTGGGCCACTTCTGCTTGTGGTGGTGTTTCATGTGGAGTCTGCTCTGTGCTGTGTTTGCTGATTCAGTCATAACAGCCTGAGAGTCCTGTCCTGTCCTTACCACCTCCAGACAGAGCTCACAGGAAGTTTGTGAGGACATACCATTCTGGAAGAGGCCATCATAAACCGTGCATTTCCATGGCTAGACTAACACATGTGCCCTTGACCGAAGCCTTTTCTTTTCTAGCACCCTTGCCCCAGGCTTCTGTTAAATATTTTGGCATAAATATTAGGGAAGGGACTCAAATGAAAGAAATTTTGTCTTGGTTTATCTTCTCTTGAATACCACAGACTGTGTGGAATTCATCAAAGAAAAGAGGTTGGATTTGGCTTGTACTTCTAGTACAAGGTTGAGAGGCTGTGTCTGGTAATGGCCTTTTAAGTTTTATTGACTTAAAAAATTCTTTTTCTCCCTCCTCCCCAACCCATGTGTGCACACCAGTGTTGGTGCGTGTTGCAGTATTTATCTGGAAGTCAGAGAAGACTTGCAGGCATCATTCCTCTTCTACCCTTGGATTCTGACACAAACTCAGGTCTTGTCAGGCTTGGTGGTGAGCATTTTTATCTCCTTAGTCATTTTACCCTCACTGGTGAGCCTTGGGGTATGCAGATCATGAAGACATACAGAGAGGAAAAGGGGAAGGTGAGAGGGGAACAGACAGATATCAGTCATCACTTGATGGGAGAGAGAGCAAGAGAACAGGAAGGGTCCATTTCTCTTCTTTTCTGGCAACTCCTGTGGGAATTAATTGCTCCAACAGGACAGAATTAGAGCCTGTAGGCACTAGGCATGACCTCACTACCTTCCAGTAGACTCTGCCTGCCTCTTAATGATACCACCACATTTTTCTTTTTAATTTTAATTTTATTTTATGTGTACATGTGTGCCGGAGTACTTGGTCGTGTCCTATGTGCATTCAGGAACCTTTGGAGGTCGGAAGAGGGCATCATGTCCTCTGGTACTGGAGTTAAAAGAAGTTGTGAGCTGCCATGTGTGTGCTGGGAACAAGACTCAGATGTACAAGAGCAATAAGTGTTCTTAACTGCTGAGTCGTCTCTCCATCCCCATCCTACCTTGTTTTCATAGCATCATTCCAAGGACCAGAATAAGAAGCTTTAGGGGAGATAGACCACATCTAAACCATAGCAGATTTAGTTGCAAGACTTAGACCTAGCAGGGAGGAGCTGCTAACACTGTGACTTCCTCTGAACCATACTTTCTACATTAAAAAAAACAAACAATCAAACATCTACATTACATCATTTATTGTCTCTGGGGGTGGAGAGGAAAGCTGTGTACAAGCCATGGGACTTGTATGAAGGTCAGACACCAACCTTCAGGAGTCTGTCCTTTGACCATGTGGGTTCCAGGGATAGAACGCAGGTCGTCCTGCTTGTTGGCACATTCCTTTGCCTGCTGAATCATCTAGTGAGCCCTGGATTAATACATTCTATGACTAGAGGCCTCACTAAGCCTCAACATTTGCCAGTAGTTCTTTTTAATTTTTTAAATGCATTCTAAGCATGGTAATGACATTAGGGTATTGAGGCTGGAGAAGTAGCTCAGCAATTAAGAGTGATTACTGCTCTTTCAGAGAACCTGGGTTCATTCATTTCCTGACACGCACATAGCATGGCTCACAGATGCCCATGATTCCAGCTCCAGGTGATACCCTTTTCTGGCCTCTGTAAGCACCAGACATGTACATGGTACATATTCAAATAGGCACACATGTACACATAAACTAAAAATAAATCATCAGAAAAATTAGGGGAATCTCAAAAAGAATTCCAGGCCTACAGAGATGGCTCAGAGGTTAAAAGCACTGGCTGCTCTTCCAGGGGTTCTGAGTTCAATTCCCAGCAACCACATGGTGGCTCATAACCATCTGTATTGGGACTTGATGTTCTCTCCTAGTGTGTGTGTGTGATCAGAATGACAGTGCACTCATATACATAAAATAAATAAGTAAATCTTTAAAAAACAAAAAGCATTCCAAACCTTCTCCCCACTTTATTCCTACTGTACTCAGCCCCAGAATGAGCATTGAAAAGACTGGTCTTTGTATCCTTTACTAACTGAAGTTGCAGTCTAAGTAGAAATCGTGCTGGTTGTTGACAGTTTGGATGAATGGATGAGTGGATAGATGGAAGATGCTGAGACTTTATTTTGGGGGGGAGGGATGTATGTCTGGATCATTTTAAAATGCAGTGAGATTAGTAAAATACAGCTTCTACATCCCTCTATTTTGAACACTCAATCTACTCAACAATACAATACAAATCTTTTGTTGTTGTTGTTGTTTTTTAAGAGCCTCTGAGAGCTTCATTGCAATATATTCCTAATCACACTTGGTTCAATTAAAATAAGTGTTCATTTGTCTGAAAGCAATCATCATGCTATTGATAACCCAGAAGAATTCTCAATTTATCATGAACATCATTATGAATATCGTCATCTTTGGCTGTGCACTGATGGCTTGAACTCATTGAAGTATAAAAATAACCCCAAATGACTAAAACTTAAAAGTTCTAGTGATTGGCCTTTCTTACTTGAGTATCTCTTTGAGAACGAAGTCACATATTGCAAGAATATGTATAAAGCTTTTACATTTTGGGGTATTATTTCCTGAGAATTTCCTGGGTTGTCTGTACATTATACCCAACGTCCTAAGGTGCTGCTTCTTTGAAGCTCTGTAAATGAAAGGTAATGATTAAAAACATGAGTGCATTAAAATTCCTCCCCACTCAAATAAAGACTAAATTATATCCATTGTATGAGAGCATGGGCTACCTGCTGTCTCCAGAGTGTCAGTGACAACCACAGGACTGGGGCGGGGATTGCCTGGATAGACTGGACTGCTCCTGCACACCCTCAGATTCCCTGACTCATGCACTGTACCAATCACAAGTCCTGCACCATGAGTGGCTTTCTGATTAATCTTGAATAAACTAGAGATTTGCTTTATTCAGTATCAAGTCCCGATATCCTTTATTGCATGTCCTTTTGTGAAGCTAATTTATAAGATATATAGATTGTTTTTGCATATATATATATTATATATATATATATTATATATATATATGGTTGTTATATATATGTTATATATATATAATATATATATATATATATATATATATACACACACACACACACATTTGGTTGTTATCTCCTGGAAGCCTATTGTTTTCTAATGAGAGAAAGAGAGTGTATGGGTGGGGGTCAGATGTGGAAGGACTGAGAGGAGTAGAAGGAGGGGAGACTATAATCAGGACATTGTGTACGAGAAAATAATCTGTTTTCGATAAAAGAAAAAATGAAAAATAATTTTAAGATGAGAAAGAAAAATTTTAGAGACTGTAAAATCTGAGAATGTGTCTTTTTATTTTTATAGAACAAGTGGTTGGCTCTGTATTTTGAAGTCACATAGGTAATTGTACTGTCTGTCCAAGCCAGTTTGGTTACTTGACAAGTGCCCACCCCCCAACTATATGTCATCTATGTGTGTATGCCGTGTACGTGTGGTACCTGTGGAAGCTAGAGTTAGACATTAGATCCCCTGAAGCTGAAATTACAGGGAGTTGTGAGGCACTCATTGTGGTTGCTGGGAACTTAACTCCAGTCTTCTGTTCGAACAGAAAGACTCTGAACCACAGAGCCATTTCTCCAGTCCTATGTGTGTCCTTCAGAGTGTCTGTCTATATAAACAGCAATAAAGTTGGTGTTACTCTTGGAAATTTATCAACATACTTTTTTCTCCCATTTTATTTATTTACTATGAAATGTATTTTCATCTAGCATATTTCCCATGGACCAATTTTATGTACTTCCCGTCCACCCCCAGTCTTTTTGAAAGACATTTTTTTCCCACCTCAGACACTAATTATTAAAATTGCATGATTTGCCAGACAAACACAACTCAGTAGTGGTATTTGAGCAACAAATCAATGAGCAAATATTGATGCAACACACATGCCACATGCGCATGACACCATCTGGGCTTCTGAAGATGATTTACACAGGAAGGCAGAGTGTCTCTGCCTTTAAATGGCTCAAAGTCTTGTTAGTAGAAGGCTGTGGCGGAAGGAGAGCAGAATTCATCGTGAACACTCCTAAACCAGCTGCTGGCCTTGTAGCATCACCATCCATTCTTGCATTGTGTAATTGCTGAGTGCCTTGCCATAAACAGGGATGGGTGAAGACGGCTGGGGTATGAGGACCTTGACCTAGTGTGGGACCTCAGGGAGCTTGTAGAGCAAGGTTTTACTATAGTTGTCTACACAGTTAGAGAAAACGAATCATCTTACATAATGCAGAAAGGAGTGAGCTAGTTACAGAGACTACTTGTGAGTGAACTGCAAGTTTTGATATCTGACTGCTCTAGAAATATAGTTCAGTGTTAGTAACTGGTTCATCTCCCTCTGGATGTCTTAAGTTGTTGAGTGGGTGACATATTCACGACACTGGAATGAATCGGATTAGACTTGGGGGTTCTTTTTATCGATAATGATGGTGGTGGTGAGGGGTGATGATGGTGATAATTTGGATCATGGTGGTGGTGGGGTCTCATGCAGCTCAGGCTTGCTGCATAGCTGATGATGACTTTGGTTCCCCACTCCTCCTACCTGCTCCAACTTCCTGAGTGCTCAGACTACAAGACTTTTTTGCCTTTAATTTTATTTTTAAATTCACCTTCTCTTGTAGGTGGCAAAATGCAATTATAGAGAATATTAGTGTTGTTATTGGCATCTATAATTCTAAAGGTAAGCTTGAAATTGCAATTTACCAGGTATGCAAAATGGCGCCAGTAACATAAAGTCTGTGGGCCTCACGTACATTTTTATAGAGAACAGATTGTAAGAAATCGATATCCATTTCCCATGTGATATCACGGTACAAATGAGAGAAGTCATTTAAGTGGAAAATATTGGGAGAGACACAAGCTTTATACAGGTATTAGTTGTTAATATTGATAGGTGTAGGAGACTGATTTTTGTCAAATATTAGTCTCAAGATGCTTTTCAATTTTTGAAGATGCTCAAGGCTGCCCACCGGAGGTGCATTGTTATTGGCCATGTTTCATATCTTTTGAGATTGGCCATTGATAAAGAGAAATTGTGTGTCAGCTTGTAGTTCTAGAATCGTGCTTGGGCTTAACTTTACCACGTTAGAAGAAATATGTAAAATCAGAATGTTTGCATGTCTTTTTTTTTTTTTTTTTTTTTTTTTGTCTCATTGAGTGAAATTTCAAATCAACCAATAGTAGAAATGATTGGCTCTTTGATGCTCATTTGTTTATCCATTTGGACATCTTTGAATGTTCAGTGAAGATCAATGTGTTTGTGTTTTGTTCATGGATGTAGCCCTAGTGCCTGGACCACAGATTGGCCAGTAAAAGCTTTACTGTGGATTTTTCGTAAGACAATGACTGTGGAGACATTGTTGAATTTTTATATAGGTTAGAATGCACTTAGAAATATTAGTAATTTTAGAAATCTGAGCTTTAGTTTCTTATTGTCCAGTAGGTGGAAAGAAAAGCAGAGACAGTGACAATTGTTAGCAAATGGAATAGGGAAATTGTGTGTGCTAAGGGAGCACCTAGGAGAGGAGAGGAGCTTCACTAAGGAGGTGATAGTAATGTGTATTACAGTGTGTTCTTCTTCTAGAGGAGGGGAATATTTTAGAGGACTATGCTTTGAGCATAGCTGCCACCTTTTTCATCAGCTCAACTGTGACTACTTGAGGAGACCCATACACTAGACTTGTTGATGCGTGATGTTCCCTCATGGTAGAGGTGGGTGGGAGTCATTTGATCCCGAGATTCTGGCTACTTCCTTCTGCACGTTCTGGACAATTATAAGCAATTCTGCCTTAATTGGATGTGGCCTTGTGATCTTGGAGGTGCTACAGTGTGTAGACTGTGGTGAAGCTAACTGAAGAGGAGACTGTATCCATGATGTCCATACATGCTACGGTTAGATTTTCTCACAGTGTGCTGTCATGGGACCATTAATGTTCCTGTATGTGACTTGTCACCCATGCTATGTAAGGAATCCCGGTAAACTTACTGGTTCTCTGAGTTGGACTTCAGTGGAAATGCACGTTGGTTTAGTGTTGGTGCCCTGCTCTAGAAGGGGAGAGAGATGCTTGTTTATATCTCCCTAGGGAAAGATTCCCCACAACAGGCTGTGGGAATGCTTAGTTCTTAGAAGAAAACTTACTTTAGAGAACTGAAAGATAATAAAAGCTGACAAAGAGTGCCAACGTGTTCTTTCATTATCGCTGTACAAGAAACACTTTCTGCAGTAAGGTTGCCACCATCTCCCCTGCTACCTTCAGGTCTGTCCAGTGGTGACTGGATACCTGCTCCAGTGCTGTTTGTTCCCTTGAGTTACTTGTCTCTCTGAGAGTAGAAAGAACCTCCTAGTTTGTAATAATAATTCTTTAGATATATGGAATCTCAATGTGTGAAATCTATGGAAAGAACTTTCAATTCTTAACTACACGATCAACCAGAGACAACCTTAAAATAAAAAGAGAATGTTGTCTGTGACCCTCAGGAGTTTAGAAAGGCCTTCCTTTCTTCCCTTATTCTTTCAAAGCCAGATATTCTTTTAAAAATATCTGCTTCATCCTAAAATTTGGACGGTAAACCTCACATACTGGCATCCTTCCCTTATTCGAGAACGACCTTTCAGTCAAAGAAAGGTAATTTTAAAAATCAAAATGTGAATTGAGTTTCTCCATGTTCTTTTTAATATTTTATTTTGATCTACCAGTGAGTTATGGTTATATAGTTTTGTTTTCTTGCCCCTAGGCTCAGAAAAGCAAAACAAAACAAAGCAGTAAGTGCTATCTGGTGCCAGTCAGCTGCATCCCTAAATTTATAGCCCATTATCATCAGTCATTATTAAAATGTTACCTTCTCAACATTGTGTATTATTATTTAGATGTTTTCCAGATTGAAAGGTGATCAAGTTATGTTTTCTTGTTTTTCCAGCTATTTAAAAGAAGGAGGGCAGATTGAACTCAATATCCAAGTAAAAAATTCAGCTCGAAGAGAGCTTAGAATTTCATAGCATGAATTTTCATTCCCAAGGAACCAGATGATACTTAATGCTCTTCATGTGTCTGGGCCCACCAAAGTGGCTTATTTCCCCAGCAGGATCTACACCATTGATTTTTGTAGAGTAAATCATAACAGCCTATTAACATCCCATTATGCTGAACATAGCTTTAATAGGGAGCATCTACAAGGTCAGAGATCAGAAGTAGACTTGAGGATGCACTCTTCCAAAGAGGACTGAATGGAAAGTGCGTATGTGGAGCCAGCTTCATGGGAGCGTCTTTTATTAGAACTTCTATGTGGGGTGGGGTGGGGTGGGGGTACATCTTGAAAAGACAAATCAAGGCCATGTATGACTTGCTGCCAACGGAATCAGGAAACAGTAGATCATGGGAATGTTCTATTCTCATCTAATGCTTTCACATTAGAGATACTCTTTGGGTGGAATTGCTTGTTGAGATTTCACAGCTGGGGAGTGGTGGTGCCTTGTGTGGATTCTAACAAAATAGAATTAGTGTTCATCAAGCAGGGAGATCTGCTGTGGACCTGGGATAGCACAGTAAACAACAGGAAGAAGTGCTCCTGCTGTTTTAGCTATTGTCTGGAGCCAAGGAGTGATCCTTAAGAGGTGTTGGATCGAGCTTGATAGTTGAATAGTTTGGAGGTTTCTCATTAGGACCTGGAGGACCATGCTAGGAAACGTAACTCCAAACTTGAAAATGTAGTTACCTTAAGAGTGAAACTTACAAGACCATTGCTGTTTACTGTGAGCCAAATGCTGTACTAGGTCATGAGAGCCCTCCCTGAAGACACAGCTCCAGTGAATCTGCATCCAGAAGGCTCTTCTAACTATTAACTATAGGCTTCAGAAGAGTTCTGTAAACATCTGAAATGAATTTAAAGGAAATCCAACTTTACTTCTTCAGGCATGGATTAACCATTGTTTGGGTGGAAATTGAGCAAGAAGATAAGTATCTTAAGAATGCTATAGGAAGGAGCAGTCAAACAGAAGCATTATCAGGGGAAAATGGGGTCTGTAAAATAGAGGGAAGAGATAATTTCCTGAAGAAAAGGGTGGATCACCCCCATCACCTGACCCAGAGAAGGCAGGGATAGATAAGCACAGCAAATGGACTCACAGGGATACATGCTTAATTGGTGACCTCTGGGGAACCTTTAGTGGTCCTGGGAGGGGGAAGTCTGTTTGCAGGCAGGGGGCTGGTGGGGAAGGCAGGAAGGAAGCAGGCATCTCTTACAGAATTCTTCGGGAGAAGGAGTAGGTTAGAGGGCGGATGGGGGTGAGTTACAGAACAGACTGCCAGTTTCTGATTGTACACTCTCGAAAAGTTCTTCAATCATTCTGGCTTTTAATTGCCTTGTCTCTAAAACAAAAGGACGATATTACTTGAGGGAGTTATTTACCACTCTATGGAGTAGATTCTTATCAGATCAAAATCTTGGAGCTACAGTGAACATTCAATGATAATTTAAAAGAGCAGTTACTCATGCGTGTGTGTGTGTGTGTGTGTGTGTGTGTGTGTGTGTGTGTGTGAGAGAGAGAGAGAGAGAGAGAGAGAGAGGGAGGGAGATTGTAAGAAAATATTTCTATTAGCATATGAAATATAAGGTGTCATAATGGTATTTTTAAACAAAATTTGTTTTGGTTGATTCTCCTCTCCCATTTGAATCTTTTCCTAGTGTCCACGAAGACACTAGGGAAATTTCCTTCCTTCCTTCCTTCCTTCCTTCCTTCCTTCCTTCCTTCCTTCCTTCCTCCCTCCCTCCCTCCCTCTCTCCCTCCCTCTCCATACTTCCCTCTCTCTCTCACCTCTTTCTCCTCCCCACCCCCCATGGCCTCATTCTATAGCTCTGGAACTCATTCTGTAGAACAGTCTGGCTTTGGACTCACAACAATCCACTCTCCTTGGCCTCTTGAATGCTACAGTTACAGGTATAAGTCACCACTCCCAGGTTCTTTTAAAAAAAATTTTTTTTATGACACTAAGTGCAAAATGTATCATCTTAATGATGCAATTCAGAGGTGCAAAGTGTCTTTGTGGACCCAGTTTCAGAATACAGAAACTCTGAGCACAACTAAACAGCAATTCCCAATCTCCCTTCCTCTAACTCTCATGAACCTCTCTCCTCCTTCCGTCCCAGTGTTTAAGTACTTTAGTACTTCCTATGAGCTTGAAGCTTACGGGCTGGCTTATTCATCTCAGCATATTATCCTAAAAGTTTGTTGGTGTTGTAGGGTATTATCAAAGTGTCTGCTACATTTTGTTCATCCATTTGATAATGGACATTTGGATTTCTTCCACAATACTGGTGATTGTTGTGAGTGATGCCCCTTGATCATGGGGATACCTCTAGCTATTCTCTTCATAGAGCAAGTGATGTGTTTCTTCCTCTGTTGTATGACTGGTCACAGCTGATGTGAAGGACTTTCACCACCACCTGCAATGTAGGTAGAATAGCATTCAGAGAGAACAATGATGGCTAACGTTCTTCCTTTAGGACATAGACTTAAGACTCACAAGATTGCTACCATTATGGAATTATTTCTTCAGTAAAGATTTAAAAGGTTTCTCTTTAGTTTCCTTTTAAAACTTTCATTCTTGTTGAATGTACTTCCTTGTGTTCTAGAGAATGTACCTAGAGTTGCCAGGTACCTCCTTCTCATTGTATTGGGCTACAGAAACAATTTTTTCATATTGTGGAGTTTATTTGCTGACATTATAAAGAGCCAAGGCAGTGCAGGGCTGGAAGTCTCTTTGACAGGTGAGGAACACTTTGCAAAAGTCCTGCTGTGAGTCACTGCAAAGTTTAGGCTCAGGAATAGGCTGGGTATGGCTCCTCCCCTGAGGATGCCTGCTCAGATCTCCTTGTCTCCAGCCTTTGCCTGGTTCAATTACTACTTCTTTCCCCATTGTGGGACAATGAGAAGAGAACAGCATTGTCTTGTCTTGTTCTTCTTAAGCCTTTTGAAACATGACTGTTTCTGTTCTTGGGGGAAGAAGTTGTATATAAGCTGGCATCGCCAAGAGTGGAGTTCATAATTTCTGTAGTATCGGCCCAGGAGTCTGACTGACTGTGTTCCAAGGGTTTCTTCAGGCCAAGAAAAGTTCAGCCTCCAGACAGTTCCTACCTCAAGTGCATGGTAAAGCTGTTAAGTTACTTTATCCACTATGTCTTCTTAAGTTTTTCTTCAGTGGCTTGACTTTGAATCAACTGTGTGAAGAATTGGATGCAGCATATACTCACTATCTGTCTTTTCTGGATAAAATGGGGGGATAAAGGCTTTAAAAAGCTCAACTTTAGTGATTACAATGAGTTTGAAAAAAGTAGTTGTTCAGTGTTCAAGAGATTTCCCAGGCCAGTTGGGTGCACATTTTCTGGTCCACTCCATCACTTTCTTTTTGAGGACAGGTCTCCTGCCGTTTTCAGATCCCCTTCCCTAGTTACCATCTAAATGCTTTCAGACCTTTTAAAAGCCTAGTTCTTGTGTTCCTTTAAATACAGCATCAGATGCAAAAAATGTTACAACTCACTAAATCTTGTAAAGGTATGGCCTTGCTGCCTTTGGGATCTTCAAAGTGTGACCTCCTCAGATTTTCCCTACTAGTTTTTGAGAACAGATGGCAGCTGTCCAGTCCAATATTGAGAATTGAAGACTTCTACTAAGGCTGACCTGACTGCTGGACACAGAGCATCATATAGGCTTCCTAGTGGAGGCTCTGCAGGCTTCTGATGCCCTGTTGTCCAAATATCTACCACTTTAGTATTAAGACGCTAAACATTATTTGGACACGGAATAAGATGGAAGCTTTCACCCAGCCTTATCTTCCTGTGGGTGGGTTGTCACTTTCCTCAAATGGTCAGTGATGTTTTATTTTATATAGGCTTTTAAATTTTGGACCAGCATTTAAACAGAAGTGGGTTTTTTTGTTTGTTTATTTGTTTGGCTGTTTGTTTGTTTTTTTAACAGTAGTAACTTTTGAGAAATGGCGAGTCCTAGACCTTGAAGCTAAGACTGGGACTGGTAAGATCAGGATCCCCTGTCTCCCTTACCTGACCAAATACCTGTGTTCTCTAAGATCAGTGGAGTGATGCTTTGTGTAAATGCAAATTTTCTTGGTGGATGAGACTATACTAGCTTTACTTAGAAGGGTTTTTTAATTCTTATTCTTGACATTTAATGAAAGAAGAGAAGGAATGGGAAAAAAATAATCAGAAAATAGGAAGGAAGTTGTGGATATAGACTCTTAGATATCCTGGATGGGGCACGGGAGTGGGAAGGGGTAGAGTTTTAAGGAGGACAAAGAGACAAAACCTTGTGTTCTTTTTGCCAGCGTGTGTGTGTGTGTGTGTGTGTGTGTGTGTGTGTGTGTGTGTGTTAGTTTTACATCACTGGTAGTACAGAAAATCAAATCACAAAGCTTTCCACGCATACAGCATGCGGCACACACCTCTATTGGAGTATTTTAGGTTGAACCAGAACTGTTGCTACAAATTTGAGATCAAGTCGGGCTGTATAGTGAGTACCGGGCCAGCTTATGTCTCATAGCAAGACACTATTTTAAGAATATAAAAACAAGCAAAAGTTTCAAAGCAGCAACACACAACAGCAACAGCAAACAACCCTCCACAAAGCAATACATAGAAGCACAAAACACATAACAGCAATATACAGAACCCCACAAAACAACAACACATGCACACTTGCATACGGGTTATACACACATAGCCTCAACAACACACACAATAGATTTATCTTTATTGTTGGAAGCCAAGTCTTAGTATTTTCTACTTACAACTAGACTTACTTCTATCTTTTCTTCTTGTCTGTTTGTGGATTTATTTCTCTTTCTTCAGTCTTCTTATCGCCCTTGGTGGCTGAGTCCGTGCTTTACCCCCTTTTACATTCCTACCTTTTCTACATGGTTTGCCTAGTTGGCTAGTTTAATTTAATTGTTGGAGGGAGCTCAGGTTCTAACTAGATCCTTATCTAAAGCATGTTTATGGAAGGATGTAATAGGAGGCATTTTCTCAGAAGGCTTGATCCTCAAGCCATGAAGTGATGGTAGGGCCTTGGGTACTTTGACAAGCAACTCAGAAAGAGATTATTTGGGAGTGCTCCTGATATATATTTTAGGGAGCTGATAGAGAGTCATATTATGGCAGTCTGTCACTACAGTTCAGCAATGCACACAGGTTTTATTATGAAGAAGAGTTTTCTCGTATTCAACCCCAGACATTTTTTATTAAATACAAAGTCTGAGTGAGATGCACATGAGTCATTCTGCAGTTTCATGAATTGATGTAGAGGTTCCTGGTTGTAGGCTCTCCAGTGTGAGAGGACGTGACACAATCTCCCATAATGTGGTTCACTTCAGCCAGGAAGGCAAAGAGGCCCCATGAGTCTCTGGAATGGAAGAGCTTGGCAATTGGCCAGTTTAGTGGCTGGGTGTTCTATTTGTGTGTTCAGTTTAACTGTTTACTGACTTAGCATTCATTTGGTCCTACTAGGTCAGTTGCTAAATCTGACAGTTGAGACATTTGCACAATGCAAGCAAATACATTTAGGACCCCCACTCCACACCCCACCCTTTGCTACATTTGCCATGCCAATTGGAATAAAACTTTTCATGTAAAGCAAGGCTTCAAGACACTATATTCTGTAACACAGTGTCTCTCAACCCACGGGTCATGGGGATCTCCTATCAGATATCCTACAAATTAGACATTTACATTATAATTCATAACAGTAGCAGAATTATAGTTATACAGTAACAATGAAATAATTTTAAGGTTTGGGGTCACCACAACATGATGAGCTGTATCAAAGGGTCACAGCATTAGGAAGATTGAGAATCACTGCTGTGACGTATAAATCAGAGTTTGCCTATTTATTTGTTTAGGATAAGGTCTTATACAACATAGGCTGTTTTTAAGTTTGCTATATAGTTAAGGATGACTTTGAATACCTGGTCTTTTTCAGTCTGATACTCTCTTTGCTCAGAATCATCGTGCATCTTTAGATATAAATGAGGTGAATTTGTTATTAAAACACTTACCACTTATAGTTAAAACTTGGCCTTCAATGGCGGACTAAATTATCAGCAGAACCTGTTTTTTTGAGTTACAGTTGCATGGCGGACTAAATTATCAGCAGTACCTGTTTTTTGAGTTACAGTTGCAAACCCTTGTTTATCGAAACATGCCAGAATGGAAGACAGCTTTTCTAAGAGGAGAAGATTAAAAAAAAATGGCTCATTAGGATGATTAGAAAGCAGCATTTCCTTTTTGACTGGTTTCCAGCAGGAAAAGCAAGAGAGGGCTTGATAATGTCTGTTCTCTGAAGTGCTTTCTGTCTCCTCCCAGCTGGCCAGGTTCTTTCAGTGTGGCATTGAAGCCTTGAGTTGTTGTGACTCAACAAATGGTCAACAACAAATGTTCAGGCTTCTTATTGGTGTCAAGCCCAGGAAACTGGCAAATGAAATGAACAGGCCAAACGCACCAGCGAGTTTTCATGAGCCAAGTGTGCCGAAGGAGCAGGCAGCTGCAGGCTTAGTCCTTCAGCACAGGAATGCCCCTTCTCGCCTTTGAATCTGTTACTGCCCCAGGTTGAGACATGTCAGCTGTAAGATTTGGGGAACCAAGGCCCTGGAGTAACAAATTGTCTCTTTTAACATTTCAGCAATCATAACCTTTGAAAACCAAACAGAGGTAGACAGAGAGATGTTTATACTTCCCCGTATAATTCTCTAAACAAGTATACATTGATCTAAAGTAACCATCCACAGTCCATAATAGTCTTCCACAAAGACTGTCCTAAATGGGTGAATAGAGTTCATATTGGTACTTTAGCTATAAACAGACCACTTATTTCCAGTTTGAATTTCATATAAATCTGAGTGAAAAATAATCTTTCCTTTTGTCCTAGTACCAATTTGGTTTTGGTATCTGTTAGGGTTTTCTTCTTACCTCTCTGTCCCCCAAAGTTCTTTAAAAGTTTGGGATTCAAAGTTATGTGTTGTGGTAAGAGACCATAATCTAAGCACATGGAAGGCTTAAGGAGTTACTGAACAATTGAGGCCAACCTGGACTACTTAGTAAGTCCCAGGCCATTCCAGAATTCATAGTGAGACCCTGTCTTGAAAATCAACCAAAGAAACATTTGTGTTGGAAGACTGCTACATTCTAATTGAAACTGAACATATGTGGTTCACAATTCAGTAAAGAATTTACTATGGGAATGAGCCATTTCCTGGAAAATCAGCAAAACCAGCTTCCAATTTCCCAGTGGACAATCAGTGACTGGTAGAAGGGACTTTGGACTGAGCTGGTACCCTCCCTCACTGGTTTGGATCCAGAGTTACTTTGTTTATAAATCTCTTTTTAAACTTTTGACATAAGGTCTCACTTTGTAACTGTGACTGGCCTGGCTCTTGATGGTACTTGGCTGAGTATCTCAGGTTGAACTCAAACTTGCAGCAGTCCTCCTGCCTCAGCCTCTAGAATGTTGGGGATTGCAGTCTCAATGCCTGGCTAATCAACCTTTGTGTGTGTGTGAGATTCTATGTGTCAGAGGATCATTTCCATGGATATTTTATTTAGACAGAAAAATGAAACCTGAATCTCCAACCATCATTTATAAATGCCACAAGCTCCTAGGCTGTCATTTTGGTTGCGGAATGTTTTCTTCCTGGCTGTGCTGTGTGCTGGCTGCATGTGTGTCTGAAGGGCATGCATTTTAAAGGCAAGGCAGACGAAGGGTGTAATTTGGTGACATTCTGCTGACTGCACTTCTTGCTGTACGTCTCTTTTAGAGACTTTACTATTTTCCCCATGGTCAGTTATTTCTTAACCCAGCTTCAGGCAGGCCTTACAATTTCTCGACTCTCTTGTACATACAAATGGCTGAAAAGATAATTTAATACACAGTTCGTCCTCTGTTACCATTAGTGATTTTGTTTTTAACCTGTATGTAGATCAGTATTTAACAAAAGACTACCCTCTAAATGCCATTAAATAAGTTGTCTTAATTTGGTGTGTGTCCTGAACTGATTTCTGATTTTCAAATAGAACTCTAGCATTTAACTACTACTTTTAACTTCCTTCCTTTTAATTTTGAAGATCAAATACGGCAGAGCTGTTCAGGTGGACATTCTGTCTTCGAATGTGGTTTGCTGGTATTACATTAAAAAGAGAAAGAGGAGGAAGAGGAGGAAGGGGAGGAGTGAAAGGAGGTGGAGGAGCAAGATGGGGAGGAGGAGAAGGAAGAGGGGGAAGAGGGAGAAGAGTTTGTCTTCTTGGCTGTTTTAGGTAGCATGAGCCCTTGGGATTTTGAAAAGATCATTTCACAGCCTGACATGCAGCTGTCCGCCTCCATTTTTAGCAAATGGAGCCTTCCTGGCCTTCACAGTTCAGTGGCTTGGGAATGCAGAGCTGGGGTAGGGTGCTCCGAGGCTCCAGATGCTTCACGTCTGACAGACACCGCGTCTGTGGTGTATGTTGCCTTGTTCTTTGGGTCTAGGATCAACATTCCCCTGACCTCCGTGTCAGTCAGGGCCATGTTTACCAAAACCGGTTTCTTTCCATTTGCACAGTGTCAACACTGAAGGCAAAACAGCTCGAGTGTGATTTAAGTTCTAAGGAACCTGTCATCCAAATAGTAATTCACACCACAGGTGAAGCTGAAGTCACCTGGGAGCCGAGGCTATGTGGGTGGAGTGTGCATAGGAAGGTAACTTTGTTAAGACATGTTATATCCACTTTAAAAAAATATGGTGTTGGTTAGCAGGACTTTGTGTGTGTGTGTGTGTGTGTGTGTGTGTGTATGCTCACTTTTAAATTCAGGGTAAGATGTTGTAATATATACATTTTATTTATTGTGTATTTGTATGGGCATGTGTGCCACAGGGCAAGTGTGGGGGCCAGAGGACAATTTATGAGAGCTACTGCTTTCCTCCTTGGCTCCTGGGATTTAGCTGAGGCTTACTGGCAGGTGCCATTGGCAGCCTGGCATTGTTCTTAGTGTGTTTCCTTGGCACACCCAGAAAGTTCAAGGACTTGTCTTTTCCGTCTGCTAAGGACTGTTTAGGTAGGACTGTCTTGTGTTGCAAGTTCAGCAGCTCAGTTCATTTCTGTGCATTCAGAAAGCTCTCTGCTCTACGTTGTAAGGACAGATAATCTTATTAGAAAGCTCTTTAAAATCAATGATCATTAAAAAAAACTTAAAAGGGATGATAGCGCATCCTTTTATTAAAAGGGTATTTTAATTTTATTATTCTATTAAAATGTACCACAATGGTTATTATCTAAAAGAGAGTCTTTATCTTCAGCGTATGATCACAGCTGTCAAAAGATCTGTCAAAGATGTGTCTTGTCATTGTTTTTCAGATCTCTGTTCTCTGCCATTGTAGGACCGGATCCTTGAAGTGGCCATTTTGTTGAAAAGCAATTGAGAGACTTCTCTAACACCCTCTTTTACTTAAAACCCACCACCTGTCGCCTTTTGCCTAAAATGTATCATTTCTTTATCCAATCTAAGCATTTGTTACAAAATCTTCCTGGAGACTGGAATGCTCCAGAGTAGACTCCTGACGGTCCCTACTCTCATCTAGTGGCTGGGAGGCCATCATGCTAGTGTATCCTACTGGGACTGAACCAGTTGCCAGTATGATGAAATGACAGGCTGTTGGGAAGGGCACGGCTGATAATGAAGTTGAGTTGAACCTGCAGGAGATGGTTTCTGTTGCTCGCCCTCCCTCTGTGGGTATTTTCCTGGCAAAAGCCAGGCGGGCGATATTCTTATCTCTGCAGCTGAGGCGTTTTTAACTGTGGTTAAAAGTACAGAGAACACAGTTTTGACAAAAGACTCTCCCAAAACAGGACTGGTTTTGGAGCAAGTGAGCAATCTACCCAAACACACAAAGGTGTTTAAATCCTTTGATAAGAAAACGTAGGCAACTTAGACTGTGGAAGTCCTTGCTTTCTTTCCTGTGGAAAAATGGGTAGATACGTGATCCTGACAACCCAGGTAGCCTCAGATGTTTCTCTTTATGCTTGGTTGTAAGTTTTCTCTTCTGTTTCTTCTTTGTTCTACTAGTAGTATGTTAAGTTGTCCTATTGGTCTTTTTTTTTTTTTAACTCCTCGGGGTTGATGGCCTAACACAGGCTTAACACTCATGTTGGTTGCACTAACTGAAGTCATGTCCAAGTGGGTCAATGTGCTGAGCCTATTTGGTATAGAAGGCCCCAAATCCTGACATTTTTCTCAATGGTTTGCTGTGTAATGCTTCCCTCCCACATAGCTGAGGACCCTTGCTTGGGAAGATACGTTCTGATGGTTAAGCCACAGCACAGATGTAGCTAAGTCAGCAGTTCTCCACCTATGGGTTGTGACAACTTTGGTGGGGGTATGTCAAATGGACAAATGTCTGAGGTGCCTACTTAAACCAACCTTTCCCAGGGGTTGCCTAAGAGCATCAGAAGACACAGATATTTATATTCTGATTTAAAAGGGTAGCAGAACTAAAGTTATAAAGTAGTAACAAAACTAATTTTATGGTCGGGAGTCACCATAACATAAAGGATTGTATTAAAGGGTTGCAATGTTACTAAGGTTGAGAATCACTGGGCGAAGCAGTTACTTTTAAGGTATGACGGTGCCTTTCTTTGGGCATGGTGTTCCTAAGTACTTGTGTCCTGTGCTCTGTTTCAGATGTGAATGAGTGATGGCCATCCAGTGACCAGCTGGGACTGACTTCCTTACAAGACTCATGTGTATGATTAAAAGAGAGAGAGAGAGATACATGCATGACTCCCAGATTTACCTCCTTCCTGTCCCACAGAGTTACTGAAGGGAGTGAGTTATGGGGTAACTTATAACACGGCAGGCTTTTCCTCAAGATAGCCCTTGTCAAAACAGGAAGAAGAAACTCAGGTTTCAACAAGAGACCACAGCTTGGGATCCTGTCTGGATGTACCTCTTAATTACAAGCAGAAACGTCTTCATACTTTTCCATTTCTAACCATCACGCCCCAAGGAGAT
>JANHMN010000006.1:32742543-32771165 GCA_030674055.1 Rhabdomys pumilio
CATACCCTAGGATTGCCCTCAAAGTTTCCCCCGCACTGTCTTCATGCGAGGGAGTCTTCTGAATGGTTCTCATTGATAACATTAGATTCCTGAACACTGAGTTTCTCAAATGGTATTTTTTTTTTTTTAGGTTAAAAATATCAAGTTCACCTTTCACTTTGGAATACCCCGGCATTTGACAGCAACTTCTTGTATGAGAGTGTGTGAAGAGGAACTGAGAAGAGAGCTCCCAGCTCTTCCTTCTCTCCCATCTGCCCCAGGGTGAGTGCAACAGCTCCATAAATTATGGTTGCCCTTTTGAACTGACCTCCTGGTTCAGGAGATGTAAATATTGATGGCCTTGACACAGCCCACCCCAGCCCTGGTATGCTCTCTGCTCTGGAGATGAAATCTCTTCAGCTAACTGGAAGCAGGTGGACCAAAGGATTAGCGCTCTGGATTCTCAACCAGCCATAATTCTGAGCCAGCCTGCTCTTGCCCTATCTCTTCCTTGGCACAAGGCAAAGGACTCTCTCTCCAGGCATGCATCCACTCAGTTCCTTAGCTACGTTCTTTGTATACGAGACCCCTGTGAGTCTGGATCTTAATTAGTTGGCTCCGAGGAAACATAATATGTAAGGGACGGTTTCTATATATCTGTAAAATTTGACATCAAGGACGCCAGCATTACCACCAGCATGATGCTGTAGGACGGTCCAGGCCTTGGACCCCTTTCTAGTGCTATAGTTTTAGGCAAATTATTTAATATCTCTGTTTCAGTTTCTTTAATTATAAAATTAAAATCATCAGAATGCCGACCTTGCCTTATTGTTCTTGTTGTCCTCATTGTCATCACCATCAGTTCTTTTGAGTAAAAGAAAGTGTCATGTGACCCAGGCTGGCCTCCAATGCTTGTATAGTTAAGGATAGCCTTGTGCTCCTGATCCTCCGCCTGGATCCAAGCGAGTGCTAGGATTTCAGGTGTGCACCACCAAGTGTAAATCCTTTTCACTTTAAGTTTTTTACTTAACTAGTTCTTTTATTTGTGTGCGCATGCATATGTCCTAGCTAGTGAGACAGGTCCAGGGAGGTCAGAGGACAGTTTTGGGGAGTCAGTTCTGTCCTCTCACCTCAGGTTCAAGGCATTGAACGTCTTGCTCAGCAAGAGCATTTACCAGCTAAGCTGGCCCTCCCTTTCCTTGTATTTGAAAGATTTAAAGGAGAGCCATTCACTGTAGTAAATATTTCTTCAATAAACACTAAGCTTTTGGGGCTCCTGTGTCTATGAGAGTAATACACAAAGGTGGTAATGCCCACAGCCTAGGATCATCCTCACTGATGGATCCTAAGCCTTGGCGCAGATGCTCCATTACATAGAAATTTTGTTTGCATGGGGGTGGGTGGGTGGGTGAATACGGTGCTGAGTTTCAGAAAGGGTTTAATGAATTTGATGTGCATTAAAAGGGGGGGAATATTTGCTTGGTTGGATTGCCAGGTATGATCAGTAGTCCTGGTTTATAGACCTGAGGTGCTGCAGGCTGAGTCAGAGACTCCCCTGTAGGAACTGGTATAGCACAGCAGGGCTGGGTCCTTGCTACTTTTTCACTGAGAAACAAAGGCATGCAGAGATAGTCCTCACCCATCTCTCTGTCAGAACATTTGTGTGTATATTATCTAAATTTTGAGGCCTACCATGGAGAGAGAGAGAGAGAGAGAGAGAGAGAGAGAGAGAGAGAGGATTTAAAATCGAGAAGAAAAAGGGCTGAATAAGTTTGTAGAGAACTCCAACAGTTCTTAAAAGCAGACTTAGTAGCCAGTAGCAAAACCCCGTGCTATTGTCTTCTAGAAACAAAACCCAACACACAAAGCTCAAGCTGCAATAAGAATCTGGATATGTTCCAGGGAAACCCAGCAGTCAGGCTCCCGAGTCTCAGATTCGAAAGGGAAAAATCCATTTTGCAAAGTAACTTCTTACATTGATTGCTAGCTGTCAGTGTTTGACAGGCAGATCCTGAAACATTAACTGATTGAATTCTCCAGTCCTGCATGGTTATAATGGTGGCCTCCCTCTGCTGCTCGCTCTGTGCTTACAAATTTGAGTGTGGATATAGGAGACACGCACTAAATGAGGAGGGGTGAGCAAAATAGAACGTTTTGGTATCAGCTTGTTCTTTCCTAAAGAGAACCAGGAGAAGGATGTAGGATTTTAGTTGAAATACTGTTTATTGATTGCTTATGTTTTATAGCAGCTAATAAATTGTCCAGCTCCTGACAGCCCCCCTCCCTGACCCCTGTGCCCAGTCCTCCCATTCTAGACATAGTGGGTACACAGACACTGTGGGAATAGTGGTTGATGGTATTGTTCTTTCTCATACTCCTGGATCCTATCCAGCTCTTTCTCTTTGGCCCTTGGGGACTGCCTGATTTCTTTTCCTGTCTTCAATAAACTACTTTGAGGGCAAAGTAACTTAAGAGAGAAAGGGTTTATTCTGCTCGTGGTTCAAGGGCATAGTCTATCATAGCAGGGAAGCGAAGGCATCAGGAGTTAGATGCAGCTGCTCACATCACATTTACAATAAAGAAGCAGACAGTGATGAATGCCAGCTGCTGTTCAGCTGCCTTTCTCTACCGCAGCCCAGGGGCCCAGCCATGGGATGTGCCACCCACAGAGAGCAGGTCTTCCCATCCCTGTTAATGCCATCACGACAACCCCGCAGGCTTCCTGTCTCCCAGGTGATGCTACCTTCTGTCAGGTTGGCAGTTGACACTCACCATCACAGGACAACCACTATTTGTGCCTCCTTTAAGAGTGAGAGATGCGTCTAACTCTCATACTGAACTGTTTTGACTGCCTTGTTTTTAAACATAGAAGTTCCCTGCTCCACAGCCTGATTTCTGAGAGCAGTCTGCTCTTCTGTTTGGTGGATACCAAACTCCAGGATCCTGCATTTCACTCTGCACTCATATGCCTCTAGGCTAATGAACTTCTGAGGATGTGAGTGGCAAGAGGTGGTAGAAATCCAGCTCCTTAGAAAGATGCAGAAACAAGGGTTCTGGAAGGTAAAAGGTATTCAGCCCATCTGTGGCAGGGTACCACATGTACCCAGTGCTGGCTGTGCTGTGGCTGATGGGTTGGAATGTGCTGGAGAAAAAGAGATAAGGTAGAGGAAGGAATATCAACCAAGACTTGGGATTTCATCTAAGACAAAAGGAAGAAATTAAAAGTGTGGTGAAGATGAGGTATTTTCTGAGAGTAGCCATTTCCTTTCTATTGAACTCAAGGAACAATGCACATTCATTCACTGGCAGGCAATTTAGGGTAATGGAGTGTGGACAATTTCTGATTTTACCTCCATGCCTCCTGTGGTCAGTGCCGCCTTTTATTGTGTTAAAAAAGGGGGTGGGGCTGGGTGGGGGTGGGGTTGGGGGGGGGCTAAAAGAAAGAGCGAGTGAAATGCTTTCCAGATCTGATAACTTCAGAGATCTCAGGAGAAAACTCTGGCTCAGGTCCCAGGATGAGGTCACACAGTCTGCTGTTAAATTTATGTTGGGATGTCAACCACACCAAAGGCTTGCTGCCACAGTCCCTCTGCAGTCGTTTATCAGGGTGGAAGGAATGGCTCTTGGGTCAGTTCTGTGTGTGCCCTATGACTGCCCAGACCTGCTTAGAAGGGTAGTCTATTCACAGTGTAAAATGCATTAAGTATTCTTTTCTGTTGAATGCTGGACAACTTTTATGCCATGAAATTCAAATCTTTTATCTCCCCTACCTTGTAAAACCTTTATGCAAATGTTTTAATTCTCCCTTACCTGGTGAAACCTTTTTTTTACACAAAGGCCCAGTTGCCTTCTCTAAACTTCAGTGACTGGAGTGGCTTACCCCTTCCCATTCCCTCTTTCCTTCCTTTTCTTTGTTCTGATTCTTTTAAAACTAGCCAGCTGTGGAAGACTGAAGTCAGAGTCCAGCCAATGGGGAAAGGTAGAGTTACTATCTGTGTTAGAATGAAGACCAAGTGCAGTTCTTGTCCCTGTGTGGGTATGATTCTGGTCCACCATACTCAGATATACCTGTACAACTTATGTCGTACAGCATTCAACAGAAAAGTGGCCTTGCCAAGTGGCTGTCACTCTGCTGTGTGCTTCTCTTTGTGAAACTGAGGCTGTTCTGTTTCTAACAATGAACATTGTGGGTATTTTCTTTTTCAACTGATAATTTTAAAGTTGAGACCTTTTTGATGGGGGTGTGTGACTGGCATTGTGGATTGGGCCTTTTCTGTGATCACTCATACTAAACATGGATGAACATGTTTGAACAGGCCTGCAGGCCTGGTGGCTTTGCTTCCACCAGTGTTTTTGTCATTGCCTGTATATTTTGGGGAAAGACCTCTTCTTCCGTGAAACAATGTTTGAATCTGAAACATCGAAGGCAAATTGCCATACTCATGTCTTATATATAATCAAAGCAAGAGTAGCTGGTGAGTGTTGGGCTTGGGGAGGGGAAAGAGAAGAAGAGTTTGAGAGAGAGAAATGCTGAATGGAACTGTCCTTTGGGCAAGAGCTTTATTAGTGTTGGTAGGCAGATGATGGGCAGTCCAGGACAACAGGGATCAGAGATAAGAGGCTTCAGTCCTACCCAGCTAAGCAAGTTATCTACTTTTAGGGTTTCTGAGTGTGTGTGTGTGTGTGTGTGTCCTGCACTGTAGGGAAGCAAGCTTGGTTAATATTCTATCTATGTTGTATGACAGAGGTAAGGAAGCAGGGTTCATGTGACTCAGGCTAGATGTCTTGTATCATTTTTTTTTCCCTCTCAGTCAGAAAGTGGAGTTTGGTTAATGTGTAGTCTGTAAGATATAGCAATTGTCAGGCTGTTTCTAGCCCCTCCTCCTCAGGAGATGTGGGTGGATGGGGGTGGGGGAAGATAGATGTGTACCTATCTTGCTTCTAAAAGGTTTTTTCTGCTTAGGGCCTGGTTCTGATGATGTGTAACACAGCCTATCGTTGAAACTAGTTGGTCAGCTGTGCTAGGAAGATTCCCTGAATCCAGGAATTTGAATTGGTCTGGGCACCATAGAAAGAGGCTATATTATTCATCCAGTCATAAATAAATATGCACACACGTGTGTATTAAGAATATGTATGTGGCACCGATGTTCACAGAAACTAGCATTTATTGAGAGTTCATTGTACTCCTTATAGCATCCTAAGAGCCTAACAAATCTTTTCAGCGGATGCAGATTGCTACTAACTGTTGTCTGGACAGGGGCTTGAGGAACAGAGAAGTAAACAGAGGCATGTACAGTCTTAAAGTTTGAAGATGAATGTACCACTCATGACACAATAGGCTGCCAGCTTAGTAGCAAACAGAATTTGTTAATGTGCCCCTCCTAATACTTGCTCACAGAAGTTTGCAATGGAGTGTGTGTGTGTGTGTGTGTGTGTGTGTGTGTGTGTGTGTGTTTAATGTGAACCAAATTTGGAAATGTGTTACCAGAGGGAGATTGAGAAGTGTGCTAACAATGATGACATGGCTAATTCTCCAGTTGAACTAGGATCACGGGTGATCATATTGAAAATAAGAGAAGTCAAACTGTGTTAATAGGAAGAGTGAAAACAGGTTTGTCCAAGCACATGTACCATGCTGAATACATGCAGTGGTAACTAACCACCTCTGAGATGGTGATGTTGGTGAGAGAAGGTAGCCTGGGCAATCATGAAGAATGATGTCATTTACACCTCCATAGCTAGTTCAATACCATTAGATATTAGCCCTTGGCTTCTGATGGGTAGAGGACACTGGGAGGGTCCAGGTAGGAAGAGGAGACAGTGGAAGAGTTTGTCATAACTGGAAAGTGGCCATCGAGAGCTATAGTTTGCTCTGTGAGCCGTGTCCTGGGAAGCCATGGTGGTGTGTGAAACTAGAGGGAAGAGCACAGACTGACCCCTAGAGAAACAGGAAATGGCTAGGGACTTCAACTGCACTTTAGTTTTGCATGTGTGGGGGAAGATGGACACAGTGGCCTTTAGTGGAGTGAATCCTAGGAGTTTCCTTAGCCCTCAGCTCCCTCTCTTATAAAACTGTTAGCAAGTAAAATTGACCTTGTTTGACTCTTTTGAAATTGAAATAGGTTAAAATAAAAAGGCTAGTCTTGTCGTCTATAGTCATTCCAAAAGGGAGGTTTCTGATGTCATTGATGAAGTGAGATCAATCAGTGGCTTAAAGTATACGGTTTCTGGGTCACCCCACTTTGCAGCGACCCAGCTGCAGAATCTCATCTCAGGGAGATTGAAATGAAAGTTGGTGGGGAGATAAGATACATACATTGTAATTAGTTGGTAATACCTAGGTTTGTTTGTCCACCCATCTAGCCCAGGGCTACCTTTAGAACTTCTTCCCATACATTTAGATGCTATCTACTGAGAAAAGCCAGCTCAGAGTTCAGAGATCTGCCATTACAAACTTACGCATCCTGATACACCATTGGCAGCAAGGTGGAGTTCTGTGATTTGTCTACCCATTGGTAGATTCCTCTCTGCAACCTGTTCTCATTGACCCAGAGTCCTAGCTAGATGTCCAGAGCATTACTGTGGGACTCTGTACCTTCCCTTTTGATAATTCTTTTTTCTTTTGAGACAGAATCCCACACTTTAATCCAGTCTTACCAGAAACTTACTGTGTAGTCCAGACTTGCCTCGGACTATTTATTGTTCTATCTTAGCCTTCCAAGTACTAAGATCACAGCTGTGTGTCACAGTGTCCCACAGGTGTGTGCTTCCAAGTTCCACAGCTGTGTGCCACCATGCCCGTCTCTTAAAGTTCTATTTTATTTTTTGAGGCACGGTCTCATGCAGCCCAGGCTTACCTCAAACTCAGCATATAGCCGAAGATAACATTGGACTCCCTGTCTCCACTTTTGAATATGAATTCTATAGTAGAAATAATCAAAAAATATTCTGGTAGTAAACAGTTTGGTTTGTTGATTGAGTATTGTCTAGGTCTACTGTAAGGTCTTTGAGAGTGTATCTACTAATTTTCCTCTCATTAAAAAGTCTCTATGCTGGCTATGGTGGCTTATGCCTACCATCTCAGCCCTTGGGAGTTTGAAGTAGAAACTTGGCCAAGAGTCTGAGGCCAATCTTTGTACTACAGTGCGAGATCCTGTCCTGGAAAAAAACAAAATCCATTTTTCTTTTAATTTTGATGTATTAAGGATACAACCCAGGGCTTTGCATACATAGCAAACATTCCACACCTGGGCCCATCTCCAGCCCTTTCTGTTAATCTCTCTTAACCTCAGTTTCCTTGTCTGTAAAACAGGTGACTTAATAAACAGGCAGTCAGAGGTCAGCAGGTGCAGCAAGTTACCATGCTGCTGATGTGTTTTGAATGCTAGTTACCGTGACAACAGATACAATTACTTAACACACACTTGGTGTTCTTAGGACATTAAGGTAACAACAGCCCCTAGCTGCCCCCTACCAACTCCTCATGTCACCTATCAGTGAGCTGCCCCAGCCTCTTTAGGCTGACTGCCTCTGGGATACTTACCTTCCACTAAAAGCCCCTGAACCCAATCTCCAGGGCTTCATATTGATTCCATCTAGTCCAGAGAGAATATGCTAATCGTCCTTGCTAAGTGCTTTTGGCCAAAGGTGTAAAAAGCCTGATTCCATTTGGATTGTAAAAAAGAAAACCGCTGAAATTTCTGTCTTGGAATTTGTGATTATGGACTTTGCATCTTGAAAGGCAGTAGTATCTGAGATTTAATGATAAGCCATTTTCAGTGCAGTATTCATAATTTCTTTTTATGACCTCTCTGGTCGAAAGAACTGCAGTAGGGTATAGATTTCGGTAGTGTACTATTTAATTTCTATAAAAATTATGCAAATCATTTCTTTCTTTCTGTCTCAGCTGGTATGGCTTCGGGGGCAAGGGTGTTTAAAGCTATTCATTTGCAAGGAGCAAAACTTTAAAAGAACAGGTACTTAGGCTGTCAGCGTGCCTCAGTTTCTTCGTCAGTGAATATAACCCTGGCAGCTGCATACCTCCCTGGAGCATTGGGGGATGAATAGCTCTGGACTTGTAAAGTACTTTAAATGTTTTGGATGAAAGGGTCCCTGTAAGTACAGGTCTTAGGAAGGTATTATATGTAGTCTTTCAAAACTGCCGCGCAGCCTGTTTGGCAGGAGCGCTAATGCACTTCTGGGTTTAAAGCTGTAAAGATATACATTGGGAAGCCTCAGGCTTCGTCTTGTGAGTTCTTGAGGCAATGTGTCTCCACTTGCTTCCCCACTGCATAGGTTCTGTCTGCAGCGCAGGTACCTGCAAGTGTGTACATGCAGCCCTCCTGTAGATGACAGGCTGCCCGAGTGCTCTGGTGTTGAGAAAGCTTAGGCTGTTAGTGAGAGGAGGGGCCCTGAGGTCCTCTTGGCACCCTTTGGGGCTACTCTAATCATATATATGGAGAGAGAGAGGGAGGGAGAGGGGAAGGGGAAGGGGAAGGGGAAGGAGAAGGGGAAGGAAGGGAAAGAGGAAGAAGAAGGGGAAGGAAGGGAAAGAGGTGGGAGGGAGAGAGGGAAGAGAGAACATAGAACGCAAACACAGGCACTGTAAAACTGGAATGCTGAGGGAAAGTTTTGCCTCATGGTGATTTGCAGTTAACTGGATTTTTCAATCAGTGGGCCCAGTGCCGTCAGGCAGGTTGGCTAGTTGCCCTGAAACTCAGTTTCCCTGTCAGGCAGCCCCACCCCTAATATTTGTGTTACCCAAAGCCAGAATGCAAATGGAGACCCAGATACATACATCTAAATGTTGAAAAACTGGCAAACTAAAGAACTACCAAAGAAAGTCTGTGTGAAAATCCTGGTATGCACAGAGCTGTACCTTTACATGGAATGGAGGCCAGCTTTGAATTCTGAGTTTTCAGTCTTGTAAGAAGAAGCCCCTTAACTTCCAGCCGATATGGCCAGATGAAGGGGATGATTCTTCCAGTTCCTGTATGAGCTATTGGTAAAATGTATGTACACACACACACACACACACACACACACACACACACACACACACACACACAGAGAGAGAGAGAGAGAGAGAGAGAGACACACATCTTTTTTATTTGAATTTGAGACAGGGTTTGACTCATGAGCGCCAGTTAGCCTCAAACTTGCCATGTAGTCCTGGGTGATATCAAACTCATGGTGGTCCTCCTGAGTGTTGGGATTGTGCCTCAGAGGGTTGTTTATTGAGGAGGAGAGCTCTGTGGCCACTATACTTGAGGAAGTTTCTTAATCTGCTGATTTGTAAGCTCATTCAAGCTGGTGGAGTTGATTACTTCTTGGTCCTAATACCTGGCACCTGTTACTGAAGAGAATGTAGGGCTTCTGGTGTGTGTACGCTTTTAGCACATAGAACTGTTGCCTGTGGGCAGGGCCAGCACTTAAGATAGTCCTACACATAGGCTAGTAAAGAGCTTTCTTCCAAGTGTTAAGATCATAGGTGTGCACCACCACGCTGGGTTGATGCGGTACTGGTGCTAGGTATTGAACCCAGGCCTTCATACATGCTAGAAACGTTCTGCAGATGAAACAGCTGTATCTCCAGCTCATGAGCATTCTTTATAGAGCGTGTGCAACTATGTTTTCAGTAAAGTTAATATAAAGTATAAAAAACTACTTTCTTAGCTGACGGTAAATCATATCCACATTTACCAACAATGAGAGTGAGGGTGAGCCAACAGAAAGATGGCAGTTGACAGGACCTAGAATAGTGTGCTGTTGTTTGGTTTTATATCTGTTAATTCTCTGTCACAAATTCAAAACATATTCTTAGCTACTTCTTTCCCAAGCATTATCCCGTGCTTACTAGCAATAGCAATCTGTTTACTTGTGAACAGATAAGACTTCCTGTCTTCACAGGGTGAATGCCTCAAACACAGAAAGTGAGGCCTGAGGGCAAGTGTAAATGCTGTGCCGTGTCCTCGATAGTGGCTATTCATCCCGCTCACATTGATACATTTTATCTTCAGTTCAGCAACTCCAGAAAGCTTTCTCCAGCAGACATAATAGAGAGTCGCCACAGAACAAGAGAACAGGCCTTTGCTTGATGAACTGACTTGGGTTTTGTATGGAGCTGGGTTCAAATGCTCAGGTTGTCACTGTTGGAAATAGCCATGTTCTTTGGAACTCTGGTGTTCTGGATTTCTAGTCTTTTCAACCATCAGTCTCTGCTCTGCTTAGGATGTTGCCCTGAGCTCTATTCCAAGTGCTAGAGACAGTAGTTTGTAAAAGAACTTCAGAGCAGTTGGTGTGTTATAATCTTTTAGTGTTAACTGACTACCATTTATCTGCCCAAATCCCTGTGGATGAAATGAGTTCCTTCCCTCCTTCCTGACTCCTTCAGTGGAGTAGAAGGAAGCTGTTCCTGAACCTTGCTGTACATGTCCTCGTGGCCCAGCTAGCTTCTCCTGAAGAGACCAGTAGTAATTATCTCAGCTACTGGAAGGCTGCTCAGAAATACCAGGTGGATCTGGATGTAAACTAATTGTGAAATCCCACAAGGGAAAAGTCACCTCCTTCTTTACCTTTCTTCTCTTCAACTCAATGCATTTTAAAAGTCTTTTGGTTCTGATAAATACATGTTATTTGATCTGCTGTTAAAGGGTCCACCCTTCCTGGTTTGGGACAAATCCTTCCCCGAAGCAAAGAGGCACTTGGCTGTTGACACCCCTTTGTGGTGGCAATCGTGTGTTAGTTTGTTTTGATAATCCAAAATGTAATAGAATAGCTGTACAGAGAGTTATAATGAATAGTGTTGATAATCAGGGACTTTTGTGTTTGTAGAAGGGTCAGCCAGGTTTCACTAAATTCTTCACAATCTGTTACTCTGTGTGGGTTATCTCTGTGAATATGGCTCTCCTGTTATTCTTTTTACTATACTTTTTTGTCTTCTATATGAACTGTAATCTAGTCAGATACAGGTTAATTTTTGCCACAATAAGCTACAAACTGGTAGAATTCTAAAACAATGAGTAGAAAGAGAATTGCTGACCAGAGTTTGTGATTTTGCTAATTAAAAAAAGGTAAAACAGCCAATTTTGGGCATGTTGCTATCTGCTAAGCAGGTTGTTTAGGACTCTGGGTCTTCTCTTTCTCTCCCTCTCTCTGTCCCAATATTTAACTGGGATGGAACACAGGGCTTCATCATGCAAGGCAAGCAGTCTACCATGGAGCTGTGTCCCTAGTTCTGGCTGCTATTATTATTATTATTATTATTATTATTATTATTATTATTATTATGTTTTTTAAACAGGATTTCTCTGTGTAGCCCTGGCCATCCAAGAACATGCTCTGTACACCAAGCTGGCCTCAAACTCAGAGACGCACCTGTCTCTGCTCCTTGAGTGCCCTCATGTACCACCACGACTGCTTGGTGGCTCTTTTTATTTTTTCTAGCATTTTTTGTATCTAACATTTTTTTTGAGTTTAAAGTTCAGTGATGAATAAAAGGCCCTTTGTTTGAAGCTGCAGAGTTTCTGAAACCTAGCTGTAGATTATGATTGTTTGAGGGCCTTGGTTTGTTATGTCTAAAGTCAGTGTGGTGGCAGGTGCTTTTACTCCCTGCTAGGGCCAAGAGAATCATTTAGTTTAGGATTCTGAGACTACCTTGAGCAATATAACTCAAGTCTAAAGATGAATGCAAGAGTAAATGAATATGTCCTCATTATCAGTCAGTATTCTAGTTTAGTTAGCCTTGGTGTGGCCTTTGGACGGACACACACACACACACACACACACACACACACACATTATGTTGCTGTTTTGCATGCATGTATGCCTGTGAATCATGTATGTGCCTAGTGTACTCCCAGGCTAGATTATGGTGTCAGGTATCATGGGGCTAGATTTATAGTTTGTTGTGAGTCACCATCTAGGTGTTGAGAATTTAACCCAGGTTGTTTGGAAGAATAGCCAGTGTCCTTAAACACTGTGCCATCTCTCCACCCCTTGGATGTGTATATTTTATGTAAATTCCCTTGAGTCTTTTCTGGTGACCAGGAAGAATTGAAAACCACTGGTTGCTATTAGATACTTGGGAGGATGTTATGGATCCCTGAGAGTTCAGGAAGGCTCTGGATTTTGTCTTCAGACCTCTGTAAATGTATATTCATTTAAGAACTATATCTCACAGGTAAATCATGTGCCTGGTATATTCAACAAGCCTAGATTACAAAGTCTGTGACCCAGAAGTCCCTTTTAAGAGTTTATTTTTTACAAACTTTACTAATCCACTCATCACTACAAAGTGGATGGCACTGCAATGACTGCTATGTGTCTGGGGCAAATTCCCAGTGTCGGGGAGGTGATCAACCTAAAGCTGGAGGCCCAGGCATTCTGAGGGAACTGAGAAATCATGGCACTAGGAGAATCAATCTCTCTCCCCCACCATTATCTGTCCCTCTGTCTCTGTGTCTGTCACTCACTCACTCTCTCACTCACTCACCCACCCACCCACCAACTCTCTGGCTGGTTTTGGCCTTATTTACTGAAATTTGACCTTTCCGATAAGTTTCTTGACTTCTCTGGAATGCAGAGTTGGGGATACTAATATTTGCCACCAGGTACTATTTGTTCAGAGATGTGAGAACCTGGGCCATTAGCGGACTGCAAGTGTGATCATTAACAGGACCCAGGAAAATGTTACCAGAGATAATGGCACCTTTGTTGTCACTGATACCCCACCCCACTCCATGGCACTGGAGAAAAAAATGCTATTTGTTTTCCTATCAGGCAGGGAATTTGGAAATAATCAAGAGACTGCATTCTTTCTGATAGCTTCTTCCTGTAGTTGAGAGTTTCTTTCTCCCATGGAAAGATAAAACCACTTGGCCAGGGATTAAGTTGTTCCATCTTCTGTCACTAAGACCTTAAGTCTGAAAAAGCCTCTCCCACCTTCTGCCTTCTTTTTTGAAAGGGTGTTTATTATGTGGTGATCACTTAAGGAGGGCTAAGGACAAGCAGAAAACACACCAGCCATGTCCCAAGGAAGGAAGATTCTGCAGATAACTATATGTCTTAATAAGGATGATAGTAGCAGATGATGGCAGATTCCACTTTCATAAACTATACCAGGGATTTATGTAGATAGCTGTGTGTTCATTGGCTGGATCGAGACTGGGTATCACAAGCAATAAAAACCCTCCTGTTCCCAGATCTTCAAATGTTTTGTAATCAAATGTCTGCCTTTTGTTTTTGGTTATACTCTTTGATTGCTGCTTTGTTCTGGCTGAAGGCGAGTCATTGCTAGTCTCATCATCACTCGCTTAGGATGGAGATGGCAGAGAGAGACATGGCATGCCGAGGAAGGAGTCATGTTAGTTCCCTTGTAACATAGTTCCTACCCTCCCAACCCTCTCTCCACAGAAATACCCCTCCCTCTCTTTTTTACTAAAGTCACATGAAAACCTATTGTTTAGCAAAACACACACACACACATACTCTCACATGAACGCATGCACGCACGCACAAACACACACACTAACACACACACACACACACACACACACACACACACACACACACACCTCCTCCAAGAAGCCATAGGTTGCAAAATAAAAAGCCTAGTGCCAGGTGTGGGATACTTCCTCTCCTGATTAGTCAGAGTTTTCTCAAAGACTCTCAGAAAAATACAGGATTTTGCCATTGATTTTTTTTTTTTTTTTTTAATGCTTGTCTACCAAAACTTGATGGTAAGACCCTATTGCTGAAGAATCAGATGCTTTGGTTACAGGACATGAAAAAAAACATGTTTTAACTGATTAGGAAGCTTCCTCTTTGCTGGCTAGCTGTCATGGTACTGGACTAGGTGGTGGAGGAGGAAAGACCATCAGTAATCTTGCCTAGCTGTGAACTACATTAATGACTAGTTTGGGAAGCTATGCTCAGGGGTGCAATAGTGGCACAAATGTTATGAAGGTAAGCAACCACTTTCTGATTGGTTTTTAAGGGCTGATCTACAGGAAATAATGCATGCCAGGTTCTGTATATCTGGCCAAGAACCCACGATTGGGAAACTGACAGGCCACAGGGGTGAACCTGTTACTGTTACCACTATTAAAGAGACATAGTGTGAAAATGCCCTCTAGCGTAGTCTCTATACCCCCAAACGAGTGCAGCCGTTAAATCTCAGCAGGCATTTCGTTATGTAGCAGATGATGTTTAAGGGAGAGACTCACAACTGAAAAAGAGAGAGAGAGAGTAAGTATCAGTGAAGTGCTTAGCCACAAGTAGAATTGTCTACATCACTTCTGTCTCTGAGGTCTCAGACCTTAATCAGAGGAGAAGGCAGAAGGAGTTAAGACCCAGAGGTAAGGAAGGACTGGGCTAAAACAGTGACTTCTGGACATGGACCACTGCACTCATGAACTCCAGCTGCTGTAGCTACCTGTGCAAGATTAACCCAGTCAACATGGCAACATGGAGATGGTCTTGACAATACATGACTTCTTAGGGAGGAAGAATCAGTTTTCTGGTCTACAAACCATGTTCCAGTGGATGCCTGTATACCCATGTGTATATTGGTAGCATAAACTAGAGTCCATGGATTACTAAATGAGAAAAAATGAGGACACAACATTGGGAGTAGGGAGTGAGGTGGGGTGAATCTGGGAAGAGTTAAGGGTGGAGTTGGGGATGGGTATCGTCAAAATATCTCGTAAGTAGTTCTTAAAGAGTCAATACAAATTTTTACAAGAAAACATCTTTAAAGGATGCTATACAACACCCTCTGGAGCACGGACTGCTTCGCAATGGAGTATTTCCTTGTGTTTATGGGAACTAGATTTTGAAATGACAGAACTGGGCACATAATGACTATCTTACTATCCAGAGAGAAGCTGGTGTTCTTTCTTTGTTGTTAGTAAGAGTGTATGTAGCTCTGTCTGGGGTGGGTACTATAGGCCTGGTCCTGTTTGTCTTCTGGTCTTACTTCCTGTTGCTCTGTAGTTGACCTGGAACGGGTACCTGATACGACATCATCCGGGAATGCTGCTAGTGCATTTTTTTTTTCCTTTTCACAGTAGATTTTTATAAGTTATGTTTCCCTTTCAAAACAGACAATTTTGGCTTATGTTGCATACCCTATAGGTATGTCTGGCTGTTTCTGATGAGTGAGCCATTGTCCTGGTGCTTACTTCCTTCCAAGAAAGTGTCTGCTGCCATGCTATGCATTTCAATCATCTTTATTAGACCACAGCCTGAAAACCTTTAGGGCAAGTCTGAGAGGCTCTATCCTGTTGCCTTCTCTCAGCCCCTGGAAGACAGGCTGAACCAGATCCAGTAGTTTAGATTTCTGTGTTTTTCGAGATTCCTTTAGTGATAATCAAGCACTTTATTTAGAATCCTGTCTTAGGGGAGGGGAACAGTCTCCAGGTGTTGGTTTTCTCCCTAAGAACATCAATCTTGTGGGGAAGCGGTACTAACAGGACCACTTTGCTTAATGAACGAGTGAGACAGAGCAGCTCAGGTCAGGTCAGGCATATGGTGCTCCCAGAAACTGTTCTTTTGCATTCCTGGACCCTTGGAACCTTTCACAACCTTTTGCCGTAGGATGTTTTTGTTAAGATGCGCACTACCACTGTGTACAGTTTCACATTTGGTACTGTTGGCTCTTCTGGGTTCTAGCAGTGGATGAATGCTTATTTCCTTACGGCTTTGGCCTGCTGCCTCTCTTACATCACTATTGGCTCTTGAGGAATGAGGCTCTGCCAGAGTCTCTTTGCTGTTTCACCTTCTGCCACAGGTCCCTGCCAGCTGCTTTACACACTTAGACTTAACCGCTTGGACTTGGATGCCCTAGAGTGAGTACCAGATAGGAAGGCATTTTCCCTAGTGTCCTTTCCCTCTTTCTCTGGTTTTTGACTTCTCATCTACTCTCTATTAAAAATGAATATAATTTATTCTGTGCTTTATGTTGGAATGATCTGCCCCAGGAAGAGTTAATGGGCAGGCAGGCATAAACACAGACAGAAATGACAGACACACACACACACACACACACACTGATAGAGAATATGGGTGGTAAACAGGAAACTGTGCCATGGTTTTAATTAGGATTTTAATTTTGGGGCTCAATTTAGCCATTGTTGGAACGCTGTGCAGTATGGACTAGGATGCAGGTGGGCTTGTATTAAGGTGTTATGATGAGTAGGAGAACACTGCGTAGCTATTGACTTTTCTGGTAATTCTATAGGAAGAGTGTTATACAGGCTCTTTGAGACCGTAGACACTTTAGAGTTAAACGATAAATTAGTTTTCAGCCAGTGCTCAGTAAGGAAGCATTTCTTATGATAAAAATAAAAGCTATATCTCCAGTATTTGATTTCTTCTGTCCCTTGAACTTCCGAAAAAGCTGGTAATCTCTGACTTCTGAACCTTTATCTTCATGTGTTAAAGGAAATGAATGGTATTTATTGCTTTTGCATGTGCCAGTATGTGCACATGTTGCCATTGTGTTTATGTAGCCAGGACAACTGGGGGGAATGTGGTCTTTCCTTCCATCATTTGCTTGTTGGGGATCAAACTCCAGTTGTCAGGCTTGATGGTGGTTGTGCCTTTACTGACTATATTGCCAGCCCTTCCTTTATTCTTTTTACTGTCTTAAAAGTACCTCTTTGTCTCCATGGTACTGTGCTAAGCTTCCATCTTCTTGTCTAAGCATAACATGTCAAACTTGACTATTTTCCAAGCTCCTCTATTTCCTTTGCTCTGCCTCTTGCCCCTGCCTTGTATCCTTAGTTGCCTAAGTAGGAAGGCAGATCCATGCATCTTTATCCACACAACCAGTTGGATTGCCACGTCTTTTTCATTGTATTTAGTAAATATCCTTAGAAATAATACTTTTCTGTTTCCCTGGTTATTATTTAGTTCATTTCTTTATTATTCTTTACCAGAATAAAGAAAGTAGAAAATGGATGCTACCTGATCCTAGACGTAGGGTGTTTTTGCAAATGTTTATCACTCTTCTCCCTTGGCCTCAAAGCCTTGAGTATAGCTAGGTCCTTGAGTTTTCCTTGTCCTTTTGGTACCCCAGCCTTCCTCCTCACATGTGCCTTAACTTCTAGTGTTAGTAAGAAATCATATCTGGCCATGCTCTCTATGATTGGACCAGCCCTATGTTGAACTCATCCCGTTCTATTTTCTTAGGCATCTCCTGCCCACTTGAAAGCCAAGCCCAACTTTCTTTCCCATGGAGCTTTGTCAATATGAATTTGTCTATGGCCTCTTTGTGGTAGCAAAAATCATATTAAATTGTAGTTAGTTGTTTGTATGCTTGTCCTTTCTGCAGAATTGGGTATTTCTTACAAGAATGGTGACTGTATAATGTCTGACACTCAACAGACAGAAAATGGTTGTTGAATGAATGGATTTGTGAGGATGATGGCTCTGGTTGTGAGATTTCCCCCCTTTTATTTATTTATTTATTTATTTATTTATTTATTTATTTATTCATTCAGAGCTCATGGAAGAAATTCTCAATTTCATATATACAATTTCACGTATATAAATATTATTGTCAGTATTTTATTATTAGGCTTATCTTTCCCTTTGCCTTTAAAATGGCTACATTCCTACTGATGGAAAATAAGAGTAGAATTTAATATTTAAAAACTTAGAAAATGTTTGAGTATGGGGAGGGGTTAGGTCAATTGGAGTGGAAGTGTTGTCCTGAGGGAATTGAAAAAAAACAAAACAAAACAAAACCCAGACCCCAGGAACACTAGCAATATTCACACTTAGTATTGAAATCAATCTTAACTAACTTCTTTATATATTTTAATAGAATATCTCAGTTCTGAATCCTAACCTTATTAAAGATGGGCTTTATATCTTCTAGATTAGAAAGCCTCTTCTCTGTTTCAGGTGTGTGAAAGTCACTCATCCTTTAGAATCTGTGGGCTTTTCAATCATGATGTTTACGCTCAGCCAAGGCACCAACAGACTGGGCAAAGTGGTTCAGGTCAAAGTGCCTAGTCTCAGCATTGACTTATGTCTCATTGTGCTGTTCTTCAACTGCACATTTCAGTTAAGTCTTTAACATATTTCAGTAAGTCATTGCTCCAAGTGGATAACTGATACTATCATTCTTCTAAATGTCCACTGTTTCTTCTCTCCACATAACAGGGCAGGTAACAGAACAGGGTTCCATGTCAAGGAGCAGGCCTTAGGTCTGGTCAAAAAGTCAACGGTTCCATGCCTTTTATTGTTGTATCAGAGGTCAGATCTTTTCAGGCCTTGCTACGTATGTCGATCAGAGCGTTTCCCAGCCCTCCCCAGAGAAGCTTCTTCTTGCAATAAATGGCAATTAACATAGAACCTTCAACTGCTCAACAGGCAGAGAGTAAGAGAAAGGAGATGCTTCTCTCTAAATGGAACTCACTTATCATACTCCTCCCTCTAAGGCTCAGGAAGCTCTTGGTGGAAGAAGTGGGTGGAAGTGTGGGCCATCTTGCCAGCCACACCTTACTTAACCCCTCCTCGCCACCAGAGTTGGTGGATAACAAGGCAGTTACATATATCAACTCACATGTATTGTGTCAGTAGTCACAAGATCTATAAAAATTCAAGCCAGAAAATAATCCCACTATAGACTGGAGAAGGTGGGCACAAAATTCCACTATTACCATGAGAGCCATTGGCATTGATAACTGCTGGGACAGGGGAAAAACCAGTGTTCTTTAATGATGTCCACTGGTCAGTTGGCCACACATAGACTTACAACTAGTTGGACAGGGACTAAGGCTGTAGAGATGGCTCAGAGGTTAAGAACACTCTTCATTCTTCTAGAAGTCCCAGGTTTGATTCCCTGCAGCCATATGGCAGTTCATAACTGTCTCTTAACTCCAGTTCCAGGGGACTTAATGTGTTCTTCTGACTTCAGTGGTCCCTGCATGCATGTGGTTCACCAACACACACTCAGGCAAGTTGGGCAACACAAATAGGACTTGATGGAAAAGAAGAAAATGAGGACGATTCAAAGTTGGGTTTGGATGGATAGGAGGATGGAGAGGGTGGTTATGGGAAGGATTGGGTGTGGATATATTCAAAATGTATTGACCAAAATTCTCAAAGGATTAATAAAAATAATTTTAAAATAAATACAGTATTTAACACTTAGAAAGACAGTAGATGCAAGATGATAGATAAATAAACCAAGGAGATGTAATCTGATTAAAAAGTATCCATTTAGGTCCTGATGAGATACATGTGTTGATTTATAATTTCTTACCCTTTGTATCTCTTGTTGGGATCTAGTTTAATTGTGTCATCCCATAACCTGAGAACATGCGTCATAGAAAAAAATTTTTTGTTGAGGTGGTTTGCTGCCATTTTCTTGGAATTTAAGTTATGACCTGTTTGCTTGAATATTTCTCTTAGTATAAAAAAAAAAAAATCAATGCTTTTTGCTGGTGTTGGCTGGAGTGTACACGCCAACTTTAGCTCCAGTTGGTTATTTTGACAGTTCTCCGCTCTTCTTCCAGGTTCTCTGTGTTGGTTGTAACTGCAGACTTGGTTGTTAGGTTTTAAAGTCAATTTTGTCTGTGTATTTTAAACCATATATAGGTGGATTTATATGTATGATCTTTATCGTAGTGATTTTTTTTGATTAGGTGATATTTCTACTTAACTGTGGTGATTTCTTTTGTTCTGAAGATTGTACTTCAATCTACTATTTCACATGTAAGTGCATGAGCAGTACAGGGAATCATGTGGATTCTTTACGTAACAAAATCTGATGGTAGTATCATACAGCAGAGTAGCATACCAGGAAATAACATTAATCAAGAAATTACTGATCTTATTTAAATTTTTCCTTTCTCAGGACTCTGTCAGCCTTTGTATCTCTTTTGTGGGTGTATCTCTATTTGTATGCATTTAGTTGACAGATCTTTATTGGACAGATAGTCTGTGTGTCTGGTGCCACCATTGAGGTCCAGAGCGTCCGGTTCTGTTCACGTCTTATCTTGGTCTTTTATGACCATATCCACCTCTCTCTCCCTGGTTCCTGGTAACAACTGATTTTTTCATTTCTGAAAATGCTACGTCACCCCTTCCTGACATGTAGCTTAAGTTGTGTTATAAATCATGTGACTTTTTAAGATTGCCTTCCCTCCATATCATAGACTCAGCTGACTTGTGTGTTTTGGCAAATTGTTCAGTGCCATTGTTGAGTAGTTTTCCAAAGCTCAGTTTCGTAGGAAACATCTAAACTGTGCTCTAGAGTAGCCCCGTCACTGCAGCGTACAGGTCATCCAGTGTGGTGCAGACTTTCCGGACTTTTTACTATGCTTTATCTGTTTTGATAGGTGGATTGCAACATCATGTTGTAGCTTTAGTTTGCATTTTACTGATGGCTAATAATGTTTATATGTGATTCTTTACTCCCTGTGCGTCTTCCACAGAAATGTCTGTTTATGTTTGTTCTTTTTGCTATTTTTCTGTATTCTATTGTGTTTGCATTGTATCTTTATATTCATTTTAATTCTTAAAAAAAAAAACTACCTATAAATAGCATATAGTTAGTTCTGTCTTATGTCTTGTGTGTGTGTGTCTATGTGAGCGCAAGTATTTTGATGGTCAAGTGCAACGAGAGACAGACAATTAGGGAAAGAAAAACTGAAGAAGAGATGTTAGCAGACCTGAGCTAAATACTTTAGAATTAATTGCTTTACCACTCCCACAGCCTCACCTCTTCCCTTCTAGCACTGTTTCCTGGGTTCCAGCTGTATTAGGTCTGCCTAGAGGCCTTTGCTGCTGGTTTGGTTGTGGGTTGAGTTCCTTGGGCTTTCCTGATTTGTTATTCACATCTCCGAGTTTCCCAATCGCCCTGCAGTTCCTTCTGTTCAGCCTTGGTAATGCAGAGATGAGTAAAGTTGTTTATCACATCTGACCCAGAAACCAGAGTCTGACCTGCTCTGACTGAGCACAGGGGACATCTGCTTCCTTCTCCTCTGAAGCAATCAGCCAGCCATGGGGACCATCATCGTATTTATATGGTTGTGAGCTCTATATGGTTTTAGGTATACTGGATTATGAAATATAGGTAGAATATGTGTGTGTGTGTGTGTGTGTGTGTGTGTGTGTGTGTGTGTGTGTATGTATGTATATGTATATATAACGACAATGGAGACATCTGTAAGAAAGCAGTAAGCTAGAAAGGCACATGACATATGTCACACATACACAGTGACAGTTCAGGCAGTCTTACCTCAGGGCAATTCTCCAGATGTTATAGAATTGTCTTCTACTGAGGGACCATCACTCCGTTTGTAATCTGCCATTTCTATTGCCAGGGCCAATCCAAGGATGTGTGCATTTCATGTTTGAAACAGAAATTGTATTTCTTCTGTTCTCATGTTTTTGTTTTGTTTTGATTTTTACATTCTAGGCAATCAAGAAAGAGCAAACCTATCCTAGATATTCAGGAATTAGAAAACTCAGAATATTTTTATTTGTTTTTCAAAGGGAACCAAAGCAGAGAGTGTGTACTTATGTCTTGACTCATGGGTCAATCAGTGGACCCAATCCCTTTTATGCGTGTCCAACAGAAAGGGATGCAGTGCAGGGAACTGGGTTACAACCCTTAAAAAGACAGGAGGCACAGATGAATGGCAGAGACAGAGGTGTTAGTTACCCAGATGGTGTTCAGATCGTCAGTGGCAGAATGCATGCTCCTATGCTCAGCACTCGCCCATCAGCAGCCACAGAAGGCTGCACTTCTTTGTTCTGTTACAGATGCCCATGTGCCCATGTGTTAAGATTGTGCAGGAGCTGCCCAAGTTAAAAGCACATGTCTAATACCATCTTTCTGTTTCATATAAGCACCTTTCTTTGAGAGGACCTTCACTTAGAATCCTGTTGGCCAAGGAATCTGATACACATAGGTTCCAGGCTTCAAGCCCTTGACTGGTTAGAGTCTAGGAAAAAAAAAAAAGAGGGGTCCTGGTTCTTATTATAAATGCATAGCTAAGGGCCATCTCTTCATTTGGCTTTAATTGTATCATGTGTCTGGTAAACAAGATTCTCGGCTGCATGAAATGGAAATAGGTTTCATATTCATTTATAGTCAGTAGACTGTGGCACAGTTCTTGTGTTTGCATAGTGTTCTTTTCATGTAATGCTAACCTAAATGCCAGGCCCCCACCCCCTCCAATGGTTTTATTTGCCTCTGCTCAGTTCTAGTGTCACCAGCTGAAGAATGTGGACGGTTTTCCTCTTTACTTCTTGAGCTAGGGAAATTTAAAACTGTATTCCTTGGCTGAGGAGATGGGGTTGGTTGGGAAGACCTGAGTTTAATCCCAAAACCCATGCTTTTTAAAAAAAGCTGGGTCTGCTGATTGTAATCCCAGTCCTGGAGAAGTAGACATAGGAGGTTACTTGGGCCTTGATGGTCAACCACCCTAGCCTGTTTGGTGAGTTTCATGCAAATGAGAGGCCCTATCTCAAAAACAGTGGGGTGCAACCAAGGAATGGGAGTCAGGGTTGTCCTATGACCTACATACATACACACACACACACACACACACACACACACACACACACACACACACCATCCATAGATATATGAACACATACCACATCCACACAATTTAGGACTCCTGATGGTGGTCATTGTATCTAACAGGTGTCTGCCTTTGATGAGCAAAGTTAGATTTTATAAAAGATGAGACTTTGAAGGCATAATGACAAGCAGGTCAGTTAGATACTCTCTGTGCAGAAAGCTGTTGTGTGTAGTCTATGCATTTTTTGTTAATGGAATCAGACCAGACGTTTCCATCTCACCTCCCCAGATGCAGGGAAGACAGATCAAAACATTCTATAAACACACAAAGGAGGGAGAAGTCACTCTACTGCTTGAAGAAGTTACCTCAAAGGGCCATCTGCTGAACACATGATTCCCAGTGCTTGGTGCTCTTGGGACATGGTGGATCCTTTAAGAGCTGGTTAGGTCATGGAATGAGCATAGCTGTGATGGGTATGAAGGACCCCAGTCCTTTTTTTCTCTTTCATTTACTGGCTGATTTGAGTTTTCCCCACCATGTGACCCTACTGTGATATGCTGCCTTGCTATAGGCCCCAAACCCACAAGCCAGCTTGCTGGACTGAAGTCTAAAAAACTGAGCCAAAAGGTACTTTCCCTCTTTTTTTTTTTTTTTTTTTTTTCGAGACAGGGTTTTTCTGTGTAGCCCTGGCTGTCCTGGAACTCACTCGGTAGACCAGGCTGGCCTCGAACTCAGAAATCCACCTGCCTCTGCCTCCCAAGTGCTGGGATCAAAGGCGTGCGCCACCACCACCCGGCACTTTCCCTCTTTTTAAACTGCTTTGTCTCAAGTATTTGTTACAGGACAAGAATACTAACATGCCCAGTGTTCCCCTGCCCTCCATGTGCTTGAATAGTTGGGATATTTTTCTATGTTCTTCTCTGGTCTTTTCAAATCATTCTTTTAACATTATGAGTTGCTTTGAATAGCTGACTGCATCTTCCTTAGTGTTCTTTTTAAAGCTCTGTAGTATTTTACTAACTAGTTTTATGCTCTGACTCACATTCCTCTGCCAATGGACACTCCTGCTTCACCTTACAAACAACTCCGTGTAGCATGCTGTGGTGAATGCTGTCACACCTGTAACGTAAAATTCGAGACTCTGCTAGGGTCAGGTAAACACAGCATTTCTTTTCCTTTAAATTTAACATTAAAGGAAAAAATGTTCTATTGATACTTATTTTTTTTTTCATTTAATCAGGGCTTAGGTTGTTTTTAGGGCATTAGAAAGCATCCTCAAGACTTCCTTGGGGAAGACAGAGTTTAAATTACACACATACAAAGCATCATTGTGTTAATATTCTTTTGTGTCTCTCCTGTTTTTTTCCTTCCTGTCTGAACATCATGTTGGCCAAATTCAAGATGTTACCATTTAAATTTTAGTTGTCAGATGATGCAGCCGGAGCAGGAAATGTCCTCCACAGACTCCTGTACTGGGAGCTTGGTTGCCAGACAGCAGGTTTAAGCATTATTGGATCACAGGGGTTCGCAATTCATAAATCAATTAACCAATTGATGGATTCATAATTTGACTGCAAGTTGAAGAGCTAGCAGTGTGCTGAGGTGGGGCCCAATGGGAGGAGTCAGGGCAGTCTGGCTGGTCTTGGATCCATTGTCTCATCCTGGCCTCTCTTTTCCCTCTGTTTTCTTGTATGTAGTTCGATTGATTTCCCACACTGTGTTAGCTGCCTTGCCCCAGGTCCAAAGCAGCACTTCACACCTAAGACAGGCACAAACTATGAGCCCAAAAGAATGCCTCTTCCTTTTAAATATGTTTGCTACAACATCAAAAAAAAAAAAATAACAACAACAACAACAAAAAAACCATAAGGATTACACTGCCTAAAATCCAGTGGCATGATTTCAGATACTTATTAGCCATGTCAATGGCCATTGTTTAATTTCAGGTTTTGTTGTTGCCGTGAAGATCGTTGTACGAGTCTCTTGGGTGAGTATGTAATTACACTTTCCTTTTTAAGTGAAGAAGAGATTTTTCAGCTTCACAGTTCGAGGCGACATAACATGTTATGAGCAGGAAGGTCTATAGTAGAGTCCCTGGTAGCAGGAGCTTGTGGCTGTAACTCAGTACATGTGGCCCTGGAAGCAGAACACAATCAGGAAGCCTTGCCATGCTGTGAAAGCCCATGTTGTGCTGGAGAGATGGCTCAGTAGTTAAAAGAGTGTTTGCTCCTGTTCTTTCAGCAGACAGGAGTTCCGTTCCAGTAGCTCACACACACCCAGTGACTCATAACTGCCTATAACTCTAGCTCCAGAGGATCTGATGCCCTCTTCTGGTCCCCAGAGACACCTGTACATATGTGCATGTTTGCATGCACGCACGTAGTCTCACACACACACACACACACACACACACACACACACACACACAGAAAAAAGAAAAGAAATCTTATTTAATAAACCCTCAAGGCCCAACCACCCCCAGTGACCAGTTAGGTCAGAATTGCTAAAGGTTCTATAACCCTCCATTGTTCTGCAGGGTCATAGCAATAGACCTAGTATTCAACACAGGAACCTGTCGGGGGAACATTCCGAGGCACACTGTGATATGTTCTCTGGTGTTTCTTGTGCTCAACAGACATTTCCATCTCCTGTTTGGATGGGCATTTTCAAGTTTTCTTTTTCTTTCTTTCTTCCAAGAAAGAAGAAAACTGTGTGCTGTGTGGCTTCTCTTCACCCACTCCCTGCCTCATGGTTTTGTCTTGTAGCCCTGCCTTTTGATAAGCAGGTTTCAGTATTTCCCTAGTCAGATTCATCAACCCTTTCTGTCACAGCTTATCATTTGTATTCTCTGTATGGTTTTTGTTATTGTTGTTGTTTTTACTTTCTAAATGATAGAATGTGTTTCCTATGTTATTTTTCTGGAAGCTTTATAGTTTTATTACAATGGGACTTTCTGTCAGCCTGGAATTGGCTTATGTATGCTGGGAAGTAAAGATTTTTCCTTATAGATGGGATAAAAATATAGAATCAAGGTTTCATTGTTGTACGTAGTGTAGTGTCTTAGCATTCTTAAACACACCTGCTAAGGCAGTGTTTCTCAACCTGTGGGCCAGGACCCCTTTGAGGGTCAAAGAACCCTTTCACAGGGTTGCCTAAGAAATCACAGATATTTATATTATGATTCATGACTCCAGCAAAAATGAAGTAATGAAGTAAAGTAGCCATGAAGATAATGTTTTGAGGAACTGTATTAAAAGGTCTCAGCATTAGAAAGGTTGGGAACCACTGTGCTAGGGCATCACAGACCAAGAACATGCTCCGAGTGCCTGTACCTGCCTTTTAATGTGAGATTCTAGTGGGGATGCTAGTCCATACCGATTAGACCAAAACCACTATTATATAACTTCAATGAATTTGACATTTAGGTCATCGTTTCATATATCAACAAGTGACCAACATTGCTAGATTCTAGAATATCGCTCCAAAGCTCATGTGGTGTGATTGGCTTGTCATTATTCAAAAAACAATTAAAAAGAAAACAAACCCAAACTCAGAAGTGATTTTTCAGCCCTTACTCTCAGCTTCTGCTTAGGTCTTCTTCTTTCTACAACATTTTCAGCATTGCCTGAATGTAGATAGATTGGCTAAGTCAGTATATTTTCTTCTTCTTCTTTTGTTTGTTTGTTTGTTTTGCTATTTCTTCTTTTTACCAAGGGTTTGGTAGATATATTGGCTGGTTTTCTGTCAACTTGACACAGCTGCAGTCATCAGAGAGTAAGGAGCCTCTGTTGAGGAAATGCTTCCATGAGATCCAGGTGGAAGACATTTTCTCAATTAGTGATCAAGGGAGGAGGGCCCAGCCCATTGTGGGTGGGCCATTGCTGGGCTGGTGGTCCTGGGATTCTTAAGAAAGCAAGCTGTGCAAGACAGGGTAAGGAAGCCAGTAAAACACCCCTCCGAAGGCCTCTACAGCAGCTGCTGCCTCCAGGTTCCTGCTTTGTTTGAGTTCCTGTCCTGATTTCCTTTGGTGGTGAACAGCAAGGTGGAAGTGTAAGCCACATAAACCCTTTGTCCTCAACTTTCTTTTAGCTCCTGGTGTTTTGTGGTAACAATAGAAACCCTGACTAATGGTAGAACATGCTTATAATTCCTTAACGTTAAATAGATCTAGGGAAAGTTGTGGAACACATAAGGGTTGGGTTTAAACTGGGTGTGATGCTACGTATCTGCTATCTTGGTACTCAGAAAGCTGAGACAGGAGGATTGCCTAGAGTTCTGGGCCAGAATGAGCTACAAAATGAGACCCTGTTTCAAATCCCAAATGAAAAAAAAGAGCAAATATGTCTAATGCACAAAGTAGCCCTTTTAAAAGCAGCCACTAGTCAGCTTTGAAAGTGGACTAAGAGGCTGAGGAGGTTTTATTTTGGGAAACTGACTTTAAAGCCATCCATTTCCCCTCCGTATATGTGTATCCTGTAATTTTGCTTTTGAAACCTTCCAGCGAGCCTCCTTCACCAATAAGCATTGGTATGTCATATTTTCTTATATCCCAAGATGAACTTTCAGGAAAGAATAAAGAATTGACTGAAATTTGCTACATTTAAAAAAATAATGATGGAAAAGAAGATGAAAGACGGCACACAGCGCTCCAAAGGGCTGAGGGCTTTCCTCACTGTACAACTTGGCCAGTGTGAGCTCATATTTTTACTAAAGCTTAACTAAATTGTTTAGACATCTCTAATGGTTGGGTATCCATCTACTGTACCCAGCTGATTCATGTGCTCGATTTCCAAAGAACAGTCCTTTAATTACTTTGTATGAAGCGAGAGTGGCTAATTTTGTGCTAACAATTGCTGTGTGAGGTTCTCAGCAGCCCAGGGAGATAAAAAAAATATCAATTTCCACAAGAAAAGAGCTCACGATTCTGTGAAATACAGTGGAACTCAGTTCCATAACGGCTCCAGCTACAACACTGGCAATTTATGAAGCCATTTTTCCTTTTATTTTCTTCCACAAACCATCCAGCATGTTATGAAGACAGGAATATTATGGTTTTGAAAGAAGGAAGCAGAGGCTCAGGGATTTTGAGGACTTGGGCCCAGAGGCATTCAGTAAGAAAGCAGTAATAATAAGAGCCCCAGTGTGTTGAGTGTGCTGGGCTTTCGGAACACTTTTAGAAGTGCTTCCTACATATTAAAATTTTAAGTGTTCACATTAGTCCTGAGAGGGAGGTGCTGTTATCATCACAGTTTACTCCGGGGGGATGCCAAGGCACAAATATGCTACATAACATATTTGAGATGTCGAGTGTGGAGCCCAGATATACTTGGCCTGGTGTTTTTTTTTTTTTTTTTTTTTTTTTTTTTTTTTTTTTTTTTTTTTTTTGTTACAGTGATATAGTCCTCACCCATTGGTTCAGGCTCTAGATGCTTACAATTATTGTGTACCTCACGAGGATGAGTGTGGTGTTGGGTAGTCCACCTGGTTCGGCGGTCAGGACCATTAGTGTATGTTTTAACCCAGTTTCTAACACCAAGAGAAGGGAGTGGGGGGATGCCTCTTGACCAGATCTGAATTCAAATCTAATTTCATTTCCACACCTTGTCTTTGTTCACTCCTCACTCCCAGGGGCTCATTGCTGCTCCTGGTTCTACCTCCCTGGGACTTCATGGTCATTTGTGTGTCAGGCAGCCCTGTTCACTATCACCATCCACTCCTTCGGAACTGTGTAGGTGGTCCCTGGGACTGGCCAGGCCCTTCTGAAAGCCCTGGGATTCACTGCTCCTGTTGGACATTGAACGTGGCTCTGTGGTTTCTGTATTCTCACACCTGAGTATGTGTGTTTATACCGTGCTCTCAAGCACTCTACATCAGATGCTTTGAGGCAGCAGGTTCTTGTTTTTAATGCTGTCTGTCTGTCTGTCTTTGTGTGAGTGTGTGCCATGATGTGCTTGTGGAGATCAGAGGACAACTAACTTCCTTTCTTCCTTTCTTCCTTTCTTCCTTTCTTCCTTTCTTCCTTTCTTCCTTCCTTTCTTTCTTCCTTCCTTCCTTCCTTCCTTCCTTCCTTCCTTCCTTCCTTCCTTCCTT
>JANHMN010000006.1:32779560-32816265 GCA_030674055.1 Rhabdomys pumilio
ACACACACACACACACACACACACACACACACACACACACACACACAAACACACACACACACATCAAAGGGCAGCCTTAGGACTGTGTTGGTAAGCGCTCTTTTCCCAGGCAGCCCACATCCTGCCCCTCTACAGTGGAAAGAGACAAAGTGGGCCTCAGCACACTTTTCAGGGACACTCCATTTGCCCAGAATTCCAGGACTCTGCCTGGCTGTATGGGAATGTTAGCTCACATCTGCTCATAAACAGCTCCAGGAGGCCTGGGTTAAATTACTGCAGACCACTGCCAGCCCTTCCCCAGTAATCCTCTAAAGATGGCAGGTAAAGATAGGTGGAGGAGGGGCAGGGCCCTGTCTAACAGCCCTGTATCAAATAGCCAGAGAGCTGGAGGGTCGGGTTGCTCCAGGAATACCCTAATCTTGATTGTATTGTTTTTCCTGTCCCAGAAGGGAGGATTTACCCTGGGAGGTGGGAGGAGAGTCAGTTTGGCGGTGTGGGGGGCAGGGGGGCGGCAGAGGGGTGGGTTGCTGGCACCCTCTAAGGAAAACCCACAGACGACTAATTCCATTTGGAAGCCTCAGCAAAAATGGGCAGTGGACAGGCATGTCCCTGTTCCTAATCCTTCTTGCAACTGTTGGACACACACAGGCTGGCAAGTGTCCTGCAGGGGAGGGGCTGCTGTCACTAGGGAGGGAAACTGACTTTGGGTCTTGTGGAGTTCTGGGATCATTATCCGGAGTGCAGACAGGGCAGGTGACCACAGGTGGGACAGGGGTGCGTGTGACCCCTCTCCTGTTGTGTTGGCAGCACTCAGAAATGTCCACAACACCTCAGGGATTTATACTTCCTGTCCAGCCCTCTCAGGGCTTCTGTGGATATACTTAGCAATTACAATACTGGTTTGGGAATTTCCCTAGGATGGGCCAGGACTTGTTTCCAAAATAACACCTTTCAAAGCAGCCAGAGCCTTTAAAAAATTAGATAATTGTGTGATATTTATAAAACGAATCACATTGTGTTAACAATGTCTGTGCAGATGGTTCCGAGGCTGCAGTAAATAACACCTATGATTCATTAAGGGCAGCCAGAGAAAGGGCTTTCTAAAAGAGTTATTACTGTACAGCTGAGTCTTTACCAAAAAAAAAAAAAAAAAAAAAAAAAAGATGTAGGCAACTCTGAAAGTAGATAAGTACATTTGTGAGGTAGAATCATTAGCTAGGGTGTGCTGGGGGCAGGGGTTGGAGGCACAGGCTCGGAGTGGGGAACATGGTCGGATTGTCCCGACTCATTCATTCAGAAACAAGGAATGCTTTAAACATGTTTAGCACTGCATACCAAGAGTTAGAAAGATAATGTTTTGTCCCTCCTGCTGGTGAGGGAGACAGATGTATACACAGATAATTGTCTTACAGTGAGTTAAGTGCTAACAGACATGGAGAAGAAATGTCATAATGGTATGAGGGATATCAGCTTACAGTGCAGTTGGAGAGGGGACAGTAGCTCCTCAGAAGATGTCACGGTTGAGAAATATGTGAGGAGAGAGACTTCTGTAAGCAGAGGAGAAGTGGGCTTCACTTTGATTCTCTTACTAACCTAGTACCCCAGGGCCTTTGCACAGGTTCTTCAAGTTTTCCTGTGTGTGTGTGTGTTTGTGTGCGCACGCATTCAAGTGTGTGCCACAGTGGGTGTGGGTGTGGAAGTCAGAAGATAATCTCTTGTTGGTTTTCAACTTCCACCCAGTTTGAGGCAGGATCTATTCTGATTTCCTGCAGCTGCATAGGCTACAGTAGTTGGCCCACACACTTGCAGGATTCTTCTACCTCTGTCCCCCAGGAGTGATTACAGGTCCACACATCCATGGCCCACTTTCTTCAGGTTCTGGGAAAGTCAGGTCTCAGCTGTGTGTGTGAGCATGTCCTCACTGAGCCAGCTTCCATCTTGTTCACACTGGCCCTAGTTGTTCCCTGGTGTCATCTCCTAAGACTTGCTTACCTTTGCTGCTCCGTATCCACCTGCTTGGAAAACTTTTTTTTTTTTTTTTTTTTTTTTTTTTTGTCAAACCTTGTTCCATCTGACAGAAACCAGATGCTGTGTTACTTCTTTGTCAGGAGAGCCTGACTTCTCAGGCTCAAGATCAAGTTCCCTGCCTCCACTCACCAGGTGCTCCTCCCTCCAGCCATTAGCCTGGATACACTTTCCCTATTTGCATGCTTATTTGCATAATGTACTTTTTAGCAGACAGAGCCTGCCTCTCTTGTTCAACCTTTTTTTTTTCCTCCCTACTAGATAAACACTGGTTGAATGCGTTGGATGAAGGGCATTGCAGTTGTGTAAACAGCGCAGTCAGAGAATGCCTATGAATCTCAAGTATTCCCACCATGTTTGTGCATTGGATGCCTGTTGAATCCAATAACATTGGATCAACTAATACCACTGATATTTTGAGACTGAGGGACCCTTAGGAGGTGGGGCCCAGTTGGCATAAGTAACTCACTGGGGATGGACCTTCGAAGGCTGTACCTGCCCTTGGTTCCAGTCCCATGTGCTCCTTTTTTTTTTTTTTTTGTCTTCTATGATGTGAACAACCACTGCAGCCCATCCACACTGCTCCTGGTCAGGCTGTGCGCCATGCCCTTTCTCCATGATGTACCTGCACTATGAAACTGTGAGCCCCAAAGAAATCTTTCCTCCCTTAGTTGCTCTGTCACAGCACTGTGTAAATAGTGCTCTAGGCATGTTGGATCTTGAGGCATATGGTTTGGAGAAAGATGAAGATTAACCCCGTTGAAGATGCTTTGAAGGTCTAAGTCTCTGTTTATGTGTTAGCTCGTTTAATATTTTTATGTATTAAGAAAAAGATCAAAGGTCTGCCTCTTAATTACTAAATTATCATTATCAGGTAATATAAGATGATACATGATAATAAAGGATTATCAAAATTATTTGCCAGAGGCCTTATGGCTTAGATATGCTCTTTTGAAATTGTAGTCTGGGCTAAGCAGGTCCAGGAGCTGGCCACTGTGACAGATGACCTGAGTTTGATACCCAGGATCCACAAGAAGGAAGGAAAAGAGCTGGCCCCCATACATTGTTCTTTCACCTTCATGCACACCATGAAACATGTATGAAAGTACATACTCACACACACAAATAAATAAATGCAATAAAAACTGTGGTCAGGGTGCTGGGTGATGGCTCATTTAAATGCTCATTTTATAAGCTCGAGAACCCGAGTTTCGATTTTCAGTATCCGTGACACACGCGGCATCCTAGTACTGGACACTAGAAATGAGAGAATCTCTGAAGCTCCCTGGCCATCTGGTCTTACAGAATCCATGAGCTTTACTTTCAGTGAGAGAGCTTGTCTCTAAAACAAACAAACAATAAAAAGTGGGGAGCAATAGAGAAAGGCCTCAGTGTGTACTTGTGTGTGTTCACACACTGAGAACATACACACATATGCTATGTAAGATACACACAAACTGAGGTCCTAGAGGAAATACATGACCTGTAGTTGTTCAGCTGCAAGAATTCTCGTAAGGTTAACATGACACAGATCTCAGAAGTCAAGAGGTTGATTTACACAGTTTGACCTGTCTGTGTTCTTAGGTGCACTGCTTTGGAAATAAAAGAGGTTGAGACAGAAGATTCTGTGTCAAACACTAAGAAGTTTCAGGCTGACTGGAGAGTAAGTCAAAGAGTCCTCACATAAGGTCTCTCCTAAGTGCTTCTCTGTTCTTGTTCTTGGTCAGTTGGTGGGAATGTGAAGCAAACAGGTCCCTGTCTTACCTCCAGGCTGGGTTGGAGTGTGTAGGCCAGAGTTTGCAGACTGCAGTGGGATAGGACCTCCTACTTCTGACCTCAACAGGCGAGCTTTTTCCTTAGAGTTCTCTCTGGCCTGCACCTGGGAAGTGGAGCACAGCTTTCATTAGTCCAGAATTGCAAGAAGGAATCAGAGATGCAAACAACTTCTGGTGCCATCTTCCAGAGTCTGGAGACCTTGGGACTAAATACTTGCTCTGTCATTTCTGAGCTCAGTGTCCTAGTCAATGTGAGTTAGTTTCTGAGTCTAACTCCTTGATTTATTATATGAGATTGTTAATGCAAGCCCACTTTGATGGCAAGAGATGACAACTTAGCCTGCTGTAGATCAGATGCTTGATAAAATAGAAAATATTTCTAGTTGGGGAAAAATTTAATTTTGCTTAAGAAAGTACATATTTATACTGGGCTATAAAAATAATGGAGGCTTTGAGTGAAAGAAAACAATTCCCCAGCTAGGGGAAATGGCTTAGTCAATAAAGTCCTTGCTATACAAGGATGAGAGCTGAGTTTGTATCTTTATCTCCCACATGTAGAAAGAAAATCTGCTGTGGTGGTGTATACCTGGAATCCCAGGCCTTGGAGGGCTAGGTTTTTTTTTTTTTTTTAATTTTTTAAATTTATTTTATTTTATCTTAAATATTTGTTTATGTATATGGGAATTTTTGTCTGTATGTACATCTGTACACCAGAAGATGGCGTCAGACAGTTGTGAGCTGCCACGTGTGTGCCGAGAATTGAACTCAGGCCCTTCAGAAGAGCTCTTAACCACTGAGCCATCTCTAAAACCCCACTTGGGCTATTTCTAACCTGCACAAGCAACATTAGTTTCAGTGGGTATCATGTGCCCCTTCTGTTCTGCTCATCAAGATTGAGTTTCAATCTAAAGAATATATTTCAACTGTCTTGAGATCTTATTAAACACACTATTTTATTTCTTAGTAAGCTAGACCTTTCTATCTCAATACTCATGGATTTTTGTTTCTGGAACTTGGAAGATATTCTGTTTCTTTTTTAAAAGTGCACCATGTGGTTTGAGATCATTGTAGCCTTCTAAAAGTTGAATTCTGTGGATATTTATGCAAAGCCTTTAATGTATGGCCCCACTGAGCTATGTGACATAAACGGAGGATAAGAGTCCAGCCTAGATATTGTGGGGTCCTGATGAGGTTCTGAAAAGTCCTGCCAAACACATGACAATCCTGAATGCACTTTTTGGTGCTAAGAGAGAGCAGAGCTCAGTTGTATGCAACAGGGAAGATCTCCAACAACATGTGATATGCAAAGATGTTGGGTAAGGTCTCTGCTCTGCTCCTAGATCTAGCATACTCCCTGGGATGTCCTAGAAAAGCATTAGGACATAACATATAATTAAATAAATGTTTCTTAAAGGAACTTGAAATGGGTTTTGAATAAATTCTGATTTAAAATTTTAATATTATTTATCATTAGTATGTTTGCATGTATGTGTGTAACTGTGCTTGCATGAATGAATGATGTGTGTACTGTGGTTCATGTGAATGAGAGCAAGTTGTGGAAATAGGTTCTTCTACCATGAGGATGCTGTAAAGTGATCTCAGGTCTTCAGGCTTGGTGGCAGGGCCCTTCACCCACTGAAGCCTCCCTCTCGCCCAATCTTTTGGTTCCTTTAACTGGATATTAACCCTTTGTAAGATGCAGACCTGGCTCGTATTTTCCTGTAGACTGTCTCCTCATTCAGTACAACAAGCTTTTTTCTGTGATTACTTTCTTTCCATTCACAATTTCTTCAGACATTCTGGTAGTAAGGCCTTTTTTCCTAACTGTATTTAAAATACTTAATATATTTATTAATTCACCTCCCCCACACACAATTCCCCCTTTAGTTTTAAAGGATATTTTTGGGTATTCTTTGAAAGATATTTAAAGGATATTCTTTGTTTTAGTTCATTAAAAGTATTTGTTTCTAATAATAAGTATTCTGGTTGCTATGTATTCTCGAAGAGTCTGTTTGTCTTCCTATATTATTCAGAAATAGTCTTTCCCACACATACTTCTGTGTGGCTATCTTAGATACCGTGTCTTTTTCCCCCCCACAGTTGTGTGTGTGGTTTTTGTTGTTTTATTTGTTTGGTTTGCTTTGGGGCAGGGGCAGGGGTTGATTTTTTTGAGATAGGGTTTCTCTATGTAGCCCTGGCTGTCCTGGAACTAGCTTTGTCTACTAGGCTGACCTTAAACTCAGGCATTCACCTGCTTTTGCCTTCTAAGTGAAGGAGTTTTAGCTGATTCTGCCTTCAGAGTGAAGGAGATTCACCTGCTTCTGCCATCTGAATGAAGATTCTCCTGTTTCTGCCTTCTGAGTGAAGGCGTCCATCACCGTGCCCAGCTTCATTTCCCCCACAGTTTTAAGATTTCTTATCTTTCTTTTCCAGCAGTTTTGTTGCGACACTCTGGGCATGAGTTTTCTTGTTTTTCTCATACTCAAGGTGTTTAGCACGCTTTGAATCTGGCCTGGTTTTCTCCATTGGTTTTGGTAAACTATCCTCCATGTTCTCCTCACATTGTTTTAATTCCATTTTCTGCTCTGCGGTTCCTTTTCCTTGTGTTTGAGTCTATGTTTCAGCACTGGTGAGATTGTACAGTTGCTAGTGGTGGTTGACTGCTAAATCTGACAACTTGAGTTCAATCTCTGGGGCCCAAACTGTGGAAGGAGAGAGCTGACTTTTGTAAGTTACCCTCTGACCTCCACATATGCATTGTGGTGTGTGCACGTTCATACACCACAGATACACATATGCACACTCACACACACAACACATACACTCATCCACCATATTCACATACCACATACAATGTAATAATGAAAAGACACAGTCTTCCATCAGTCATATCTTCTTTTTCTCCCCGTTTTAATTTTTAATAGATATTTTCTTCTGCAATATCATCTGCTTCACTTTTCTGTCCTCTATACATGATATTCAGTAATTTTCATCCTTTGGTGGTGTTCTTCCCAGGGCTTGTATTTCAAATCACAGAATATGTCTTTGATAATCTTATACTATATTATTTGTAGTTTGTTGTTTGATTATTAAATCCATTAGCCACAGTGACTCTGAAGTTCCCTTTTATTAACTACTATGTCTTAATTCCCTATGGGTCTGTTTCTGAATTTTCTCTGGATTTTTGGCTTGTTCTTATTTTTGTAAGCATAGTTGATTCTCATGACTACAGGGGATTATTTATTAAAAACACAGAGATCGTATTTAGCTGTGGCTGATGTTACTTTCCTCTGCAGAGGGGCACTTTGATCCAGGCAGGGGTTAAATTGTCCCCAAGATGCCCTTCAATTTTTCCCTAGCCCTAGTCAGTTTCCAGCTTGGGCCCTTGGGGATCCTGCTGAAAGCTTGGGTTGTTACCAGGACCTCTTCCCTCTCAAAGGCCATGAACTCTTCTTTTTTTTTCCCCTGTGTAGTTTTGTGAGGCTGGAATAAGCCCTATTCAGTTCTTGAGTTTTTCCACTGTCCGTGGTGGGATAATCAAATGGGTTAAAGATAGGTCAAGTGTCAGCTCTCCATAGTATTGACCCTTAAAGTCCAGGAGTCTGAGTCCTCCAATGGCTGTGAGCAGAACCTAGTTCATCAATTGTTTCCTTTCCTGGTCACTTTAGTCTGTGGTGGGAAGGCTAGTCTGATCTAATCTCATCTACTTTATAGGAACAGAAGTTGAAGGGCTTTAAAAATTCGGCCTACTCTAACATGCTCTAATCCTTAATGCAGAAGTCTAATAATTTGAAATGACACACTGTTGGTCACCCTGGTTGTGACCTGGTTTATTAGAAATTCTTGATGATGCTCTTGGAGATTCCTTTCTATAGTCATAATAAAAATACCACAGCTATCTCATGTTTTCATTTCATGATTGAGACACAGCTTATATGTTGCACTTATATGATTGTATTTAAGCTTTACAACAGACACATGATGTCAAACATTTCAATTAAATCCTCCAGGTGACTTCTCTGTGGGTTTATTTAGTGAAAGAATTATGTCTGTGCTAATTTATTTCTAGACAGGGAGATGATTACTCGAGGAAACAGGTATAAAAAAGAGGGAGCATTGGAGAGCAATTTGGATGTGAAGACTTTAGATTAGTGGATTTGGTGATCAGCTAATTGTAGAATAAGGAAGAGAATTATCAAGTTTGGTCCACTGAGGTAAGGTGACTCACCTTGTATATTAGAAAAAGAAACTAATTTTTTCCCAGATCTATAAGGAGTGCAGAACATTAGCAGTGAATTCTTCTTTCAGGAGGGAATCAAAGTAAGCTGGACAGGATTAGATATTTTCCAAGATACATAAGCAAACACCTCCTTACCCCATATAGGGCACCAACAAGAAATCAAATTATTTTATTTAAGTTTAGTTTGGAGAGCCAATGAGCTTAGTTGGGGTTATTTACAGGAGCCTGGGTAAGGTTTTTATTTTTATTTTTATATTTTTAGGACTATATGGGCTACTTAGGAGCAGTATACTATGAAAAAAAATGTCTTCTTCTTAGTGATCATTAACCTCTTAATATGTCCTAAGAAGGAGAGACAGGGCCTTAATTCTTCTATATTCTTGAGGAGAGTTGAGGTTTCTTTCCCCTCTTCCCCAGCAACTGTTAACTGCCTGCATTTGGGAGGGCAGAGGCCTCATGGAGCCCCCTCCCCAGCTCCATGATATAGACTTTGGTGGGCCCAATCTTGTGTGAGTCAGCTGCCAGTAGTCTCAGCTTCAGACAGCTCGAGAGGGCAGTAGCTGTGTTATGCTAGAGGACAGTATCCACCACCATGCTTTAAGGAGAGCGGAAGAGAAGACAGGACAGTCTTGAAAAACAGCCTAAAAGAAGAAGTAGCTAGCACATTCTTTTCCTTCTGCCTTGCCTAGTCTACGTGGATGGCTGACTAAGTGCCAGCATTGCACCAAGCCTGTGGTTACATCCTTACTAACTTTTTTTTTTAAAGCCCTGTGAGATAGTTCCTCTAACAGTCCCTGTTTTATAGTCTTGTCCGTTCATCAGTAAATAAAGCCCTGTCCTTAATGGAGCAATGTGGTGAATCATCAAGTTGACCTGTGTAATGCAGACTGACCATCAAGGTCCCAGAACTGAGCCTGTGCTTTAGATTTTATCTTGAAGACCATTGGCGCACAAGGTGGTGTGTGAGTGCTGCCAGGGTGGATATCACCACTGAGGATGGAGAGAGTGAAAGACAGGGAATAGGCAGGCTTACTCCAGTAAGACACAGTATACAATAAACCTATTTGCTCAAACAGAAACCACCGGGAAGGGAAAAGGAGGGTAGATTTGAGATTTCAGGGTGAGAAAGGTCAAGGTTTGATGATTATGAAGACATGAAAAGCAAAGGAAGATATATCCAACCTGGGGCAGATGCGTTAACTGCTCCCTCCTGTTCTCCTGATTACAATAGACAAGTATCTCTCAGCTCTAGCTTTCTGCTTCCTCTTAAATGGTGGCTTAGATAGCTCTGTTATTTCTTCTTTCTCTATTTTATCCTCTGCCCTTTACCCCTCCTACTTTACTTTCTTTATTAAAAAGATTTTTAAATGTACACACTAAGTATAGCATTGATCTTTTAGGGCACACAGACTGATTTCCTCAATCTTCTGTTGCTCCCAGCCAATGCGTCTACTGTGTTTTGCCTGCTGAATGTGAGTGAATAAAATGGGACCTCTCGGGTGTTGTGTCAGACATAAGTATAAGCGACTGCAGTCCAAAGTGACAGAATGGGGGACAGCTGTCGTTGGTTGTTGGAATCAAGTGATTCTCTTCCCCTTTCTCTTAAACTCTACATGGCGAGATGGCTCTGTCAGCAAAGTGGTAGTCTTGCAATTTCGAGGACTGATTTCAATTCCTGAACATGCAGAGGACTTCCTGTGGCACTGCTTACATGTAAGTCCAGTTTTCTGATGACAGAGATCGGAGGATCCCCCAGGGCTCACTGGCCAGTCAGTCTAGTAGAACTTGGCAACTTCTAGGCCCCAGAGGCCCTCTTTTAAAATACAAGATGGATAGCTCCTGAGGAGTGACAGCCTAGGCTGTTCCTTAGTGTTCATAAAAATGTGTTCACAGACTCACACACACATACTCGCACAAACACACAGAGGCATGTATACATGCATACTTGCATGCATGCACTCTGGATTTTAGTATATTTTTATCCCAAGGAAAATGGTCAACTGCACAACTGTATATTTTGAGATGGTAATAATGGCAGAAAATAACATGTCATGTATTGAGAGTTTTTCCATTTCCCATAAGACGTTTTCAATTCGTTTGGCAATTGATTTTAAAGTTATGTGCCCAAGTATCTGATTGATAAAGATTCTGCTTAACAAAGGTTCTAATGAACTCTAAAATACCCACCCCTTTTCTGCCCAAAAAACCTGGACAGAGGAAGAGGAGGAAAGAGGGGAATCCTTTTATGGAGAGACTCAGCTGCTTCGTAGGGTGGAATGTTAGCGACACCCTGACAATGACCGTTCCTTTGGGCAAGCAGATCAGAAAAGCTGGATTGCAACCAACATGGAGATCAAAAGTGAAGCTGTGGAACAGAGGGCGGCAAAGCTCACTGATTTAGTTGTAGATTGAGATGTTTTATATTAGGACAGAAAACAATAAAAACAAATCGCTGCCTCATCTAGAATCTAACACGATGAACTTACAAATTATGTCTCTGTGGCCATTAGCCAGTAGGCAGTCCTCCCCAAAGACTCCTTGTGTAGTCGGGAAGTCACAGACCCCAGGGTGGCATTTTTATCAGGTTTTGGAGGGAGATTTGCACTCTGGCCACTGTGTGTCATTTGACTATCTCTGCTAATGCAGCAGTGTTAACATGCGCTTAATATTTTTTAAGCTCCGGGGACCAGGATGGAATTGGTTCTATCTGCAGCTTGGTGACAAGCACACTGTTGAGGAAAAAAATAAATATTTACTATAGTATTTATTAGTTCTTGGCCAGTCATAAATTAAAGCTTTGAAAGAGTTTAAGGAGCTTTTCCCAATCCCTGGGATTTATGGCTCCCTCGGTTATCCGTCGAATGAAGGTGGACACCAGCCGTTCCCTAAGATGGTGGGGCTTAAGGGAATGTAGCTTTTCCCTTCTGTCTAGCTGTGAAATGTGATGTTGATAGGGGACTGGGGGCCAGACTGTTAGTCTAAATCCCACCTTTCCCTTAGGTAGACTCCAAATTTTAGATTTCATGGATGAATAACTAAACTTAGCGAGCGATTTGGGACTATACTACATAAAAATTTGTCAATAGTTCAGGATGACAGATAGCTCCCTTGTAACCAAGACCACCTGCAATTTTTTTATGGTCCCACAGCATAAGCCATTCTGAACAGATAATCGATTCTCTTGCACAGTGACTTCAGCTCATCAAGGAGGCAAACACTTTCTAAGCAGTTCTGGGGGAAAAAATAGTAGCATACAGTGCATGTGATCAGAGCTTTTGAAACTTCAGGCCACTCATGAGAGCTAGGCTTGACTTCACTGCCCCGATCACAAGAAGAGGAGGAGGCTCCATTTCTGCAGCCAGGAGAGAAGAGTATTGGTTCTGGCTAATGTTCTCAGAGTTTTGATCTTCAGTTCAGTTGGAGGAAACTCACTTAACTTTTACTCAAATGACATTTCAGGCTCTGTCACTAGGACAACCTGGCAATAGCAGCAATTTGTTCTTCTTCGGCTGCTTTCTACGTTTCAGCGAATTAAAAATACACTTCACTTTTGAAACTGGAACTTTTAAACGGCATCAGGTTTTCACTAAACACATGATTGTGACTTAAATGGTTTTTATTAACGCTGATTTTTACACAGTCAGTTAATATATTTCTTTTTCTCATCTGGCACAAGTACCGTAAGGAGTGTTACGTTCCTTTTTTCGGTGTGGCACACATTAGTCATGGCTGCAACTGGAGTAGTTAGTGTGAGTCAGATACAAATAAAAGCCATACAAATAGTTCTGGAGCTTTGAAAGGGTACAGGCAATGTCCTGGCACTAGGGACTGGATAGTGAGCATGACAAGGTCCCTGGCTTATGAGCTGACATCTGAGGATGCAGATGAACAGCTGATGTCTGTCTGTTTGTCTGTCATAGTCCAACCCTCTTCTTGCTTTTGGAACCAATGTCTAACTCAAAGATTCCATATTTTTTAAAGGATTGTGAATGTGGTTGATGCTAGTCAACTTTTTTATAATTTATTTATTTTTAATGTAATTTGGTGTTTGGCCTACATATATGTCTGTGTAAGGGTGTCAGATCCTCTGGTACTGCAGCTATAGACAGTTGTGAGCACCATATGGATGCTGGGAATTAAACTTGTGTCCTCTGTGAGAGCAGCCAATGCTCTTAACCACTGAGCTATCTCTTCAGCCCCGTAAGTAAATTTATTTTATATGGGTCAAAGATGCAAATGGGAAGCTGAATGTCTGTCAGAAGTGAGGAGACGTCTCAGTTTGATGGATGCTCCAATTTCTTAGAAACAACCAACTTTTCAGTTTTAGTATGATATCTGGCAAAGACTATCCACAGCTATCTGAAAATGCTGTTGCCTGATTTCTCATTTTGCAACTCTGTATCACCATGAGAGTAGATTTTCTTTTTACACTTCTGCTGAGCAAGATATAGTGCCAGATTAATAACAGCCAGTAGAAAATTCAGCTGTCTTCTATTAAGCCAGAAATTTTCTTTCCCACCAATAGAAAACAATGCCCTTCTTGTTAATAAATGTTTTGAGAAAATTTCATTATTTTTATGTTTGTAAAATATTATAAAATCTTGGTTTAGCTTGTAGTGGGTGATAGTTAAAAGGAAATTAAATTTTTTGGGGGGTGATACTTTAAAAAGATTTAATTAATTTGTACTATATGTATGGGTGTTTTTTCTGCATATATTATCTATGAACCACTTGCATGAGTACCAAAGAGGCCAGAAGAGGGCATCAAATCCCTTGGAACTGAAGTTACAGATGGTTTTTCCCTGACACATGGGTGCTGGGAACCAAACTGACATTTTTCTGGAAGAGTAACCAGTGCTTGAGACCACTGAGCCATTTCTCCAGTCCCCTAATGCATTATGTTTTCATGAATTAAGATTCTTAAACATTTCTAAAAGCTTATATTGCTTTATATAAATCTTGTGAAGAAAATCTCCTAGGACTCATCAGTAACTTTCAAATTTATTTAGTAAAAGTATCCTGAGATGAACTGCCCAACAATCAGCCCTCTGAAGAAATTTCTCAACAAATCTACCTTCCAATAGGTTGAAAGTACACAGTTGGTGTTTGTGTTGATTAGATTTATGGGGTTCAGGAGCCTTTTGGTTTGTGTGAGGTAAGGTATTAGGAGGTACAACTGGGTCTTTTTAGTGGCTCAGGACTAACGCAGGGTTCATTCAGTATTCTGTGCCAGGAGATAAAGACAAAGGCTGAAATGGACAGGGCCATTTTTCATGTCCCATCTTCAGTGTTCCATCTGATGTTCACAGAATCCTCTAGGTTCTGGGTTCCTGACCTCAGCAGCTACTGACGATGGAACATTTTACCACCATTACCTGATGCTAATTTTTTATGGAAATATAGCTTTCAACCTCCAACATGCTCAAAGGCAATCAAAAGTGCTTATCTTACTGCTTGTCTACCTGGACATGATGAACACAGCCTATCCTACTTGCTTGCCTACTGGAAGCTACTCCATGCCAAGTCCTCAGTCTGAGTGTTCTCAAGGTCACATATGTAATCTTTTCTCCTCTAAAGTCTGAATGTCCTTAGCATTCTCAGAGATAATAGTACCAAACCCATTGGTCATTTTCTTGTCCTCAATTTTCTTTTTCTGCTTCATGCAATTTTATTCCTGAGTCCCTGCGATTCCATCCCATGGAGGCTTAAGTGGCCCCATTTAGAACCAATTTTCAGCTAATATTTGATGCATTCTTTCAAAATAACCCAACCATTTTTGCTCTAGAGGCTTTCTGCCTTTGGATTACGCAAAACCAGAGGCCTAGAAATGGAGCAAAATGATGGGGGTAGTGCGTGTTTCTCTCTCTTTCTCTCTCTCTCTCTCTCTCTCTCTCTCTCTCTCTCTCTCTCTCTGTGTGTGTGTTGGGTGTGTTTGTTTCATAGTTTGGGAAGACAAATAGAGAAATTTTTAGAAACTAGTGGAAGACATTTGTTTCTGAAGAGTTTATTAAAGAGTATAGTTTAGTTATTAATGGAGAACAAGGCATAGAGCTCTTTCTGTTTCTCATGTCACCCTGGGCCTTATGGGTGAGGGTGGGCCACAGGAGTCTGGAAGGCCTAGATTTTTCTGGTGATCGTTTTCTTCCAAAGTCTCTTGGGTGCCTTATTTCTGTCTCCACTCCCACTGCCTGTAAGCCAATCCACCTCATATGAATAGGACACAAGAAGCATGCAAAGCTTCTTTTTTAGAAAGAGATTTTCATTCCTTCTTGACAGGCTAGCCTGAAGCTCATAAGTGACAATAGCTTTGGTTTTCTCTTTTAAAGGAGAAAGCCACAGTGCACATGATATTTCACTGAATGATTGACAAACAGACATATAGGACTGTGTGCATGTGTGCCTACACACACACACACACACACAGACACACACACACACACACACACACAGACACAGACACACACACACACACACACACACACACACACACACACACACACACACTACTGAGGATAGGGGAGGGAAAACATTTTAAACATGAAACTTTTAAGTACACAGCTTGGTTACTAGGAGCCATCATTTTAGAAGGATAGAGTTTTGACCAGCCTGAAGCCTATTTATTTCCCTGATCTGTTTTAAGTCTTTAGAAATTTTTACCCACTGTTCCCCCTTTTCCACACAATTATTTGGTCTTTTGTTTGTCTGCTTGCTTGCTTTCTTTCTTTCTTTCTTTCTTTCTTTCTTTCTTTCTTTCTTTCTTTCCTTCCTTCCTCCCTCCCTCCCTCTCTTCCTCTCTTTCTCTCTCTCTCTCTTTCTTTCTTTCTTTCTTTCTTTCTTTCTTTCTTTCTTTCTTTCTTTCTTTCTGGTTGTTTTTGTTTTACTCTGAAATTTCATTCTCAGTTAGCTTCTGTACGGCCAAGCATTATATGATGAAATTTACCTCTCATCCCATGATCTTTGACTAAATGGACCAACTTCAATATCCTGGAGTCTTGGTGGAGTCTTCAGAATTTCTTAGGGATTTGAGGAGGGTCTTGGGAATTGTTTTAGGGGTTGGGAGTCAGTTCAGGAAGCTATGAGAAAGTGCCCTAGGCTTGGGACCGAGAGACCTGTATATTTCATTCTTCTCGAGCCCAGAAGTCTAAATTGAGGGTGCAACTTGGTCTTCCTCTGGTAGAGATATTCCTGTGGCTTGTAGACTACCAACCTCTTTTATCTGAACAGGGTTGTGAGAGAGGTCCTGGGCACTAGCTCTGTGCATGAGGATAGAGCCCTCATGACCCAATTACTTCCCAAAGCTCCCATCCCCCAGATACTAGCACATCTATGGGGTAGAGTTTCAACATTTGAGTTTTGAACAGACAAGCATCCAGTCCACAGCAATGACCATAACAGACTTCAAGCTGTTCTCATTCCCTGCTGTTTGTAAGAGTGGCTTAGAGGATTGAAGTTAATGGCAGTGTCTCCCAGAGCCTGGGCATGCTGGCTCCAGCCTTTCCACTGGGAAGGCAGAGGCAAGGAGGTGTCTCACAACACCTGATTTCAAGCTTTACTAGAACACAGTCTCAAAAATAGTACTGGCATAAAACCAGAAATAGAGACCAGTAAGGTAGAACAGAGAATCCAGAGATGAACAAGATGACAGAAGAAACTGAGTTTAATTTGTTCATGATTGCCTTAGCATCTCCTGTGCATCCATACTCTGTGTTGCCTCTCCAGTTTTGTGAGGAAAGACTTGGCGGCAGCATCACTCTGGAGACTGTATTCAGTAGCACCAGCATCATTTTCCTAACACTAGTCTACCAGGCTAGTTGAATGGGAGGTCGTTTTTCTTCTGTTGCCTTCTTCATTTCTTTCTTCAGTGTTATAAAGCTTACCTGTAAGGGGTCTACACAGGCAAAAAGGTTAGTCTCAGTTTCTATGGTTTTGGGGGGCATCAGGGGGAACACTAGCATTCCATCATCATGTTTCTGACTTTTCAGTCTATTCTGTCCCCAGGGACCTTCCAGTCAAATCAGCGATCCATCACATTTCATTTGTATAGAATGTTAAGCATTATGCATTTTTATTAATTCTCTGCTCCTTTCTTTGGATGATATGTAGAGACAAATTGAATTCTCTGTCATCCTAATAAATGCTGAGTTGTCAGGGATATAGGAGTATTAACAAAGTATAAAATGAAAGGAGACACCAATTGGCAGTGGGAGGTGAGGTTTCAGCCAGAGCCTATAAGAATGAGCCATGAGAGACTAACTAGAAAGAAGAGAATTTGGAATATGTATTTTCTTTTTTCAGTAATGCAGAGTTTCACAATCATCAGTGTAGGGAAACTCACAATTGACTTAAGACATCGCAAGACCAAGTTGTCTGCACAAAGAACATTAACTTGGCCTAGAAGGACAGAAGGCAGGGATGAGGGACAGAGACAAGAAGAGTGAAAAGGGGAAGAGAACATGGGGAGGGGAAGGGAGAAGAGTAAAGGGTATTTGTTCCAGACTGGAACAAAGGACTACCTCTGGATAGAGAGGAGGCATATGTGACCCATAGGCAAATGGCGGTTTATATATGTAAAATGGGAAACCCTGTGTGAGGGTGAGGTCTTTAATTTTGATTGGACATGTCAGTTAGGTGATCCAAAGTAGGCTCCTGATTGCTGGAGTTCAGTACTTTGATAGCTGGCCCTTGGCAGTCAGCCTCAGGAGGAGGAAGAGGCCAAATAAGATAATGGGCCTTGGTGACCAGCTTTAGGAATCTAATGAGTTTTTAGCAAAGCAGAGGGAATGCAGGAGGGCAAAGCCTGCTTGAATCATACCACCATGCCCACAATGCTCACCATGTCCACTCTGCTCACCATGCTCACTGTGTCCACTGTGCCCACCATGTCCACCATGCTCACTGTGTCCACCGTGTCCACCATGCTCACCATGCTCACTGTGCCCTGGTTATGGAACTCAGTCATCAGAAGCTCTGGCTTCAGAGAATTTCGGAGACATCTCAACATGTACCCAGTCACTGGCCCTCTGCCTAAACTGTCTTTCCTCTCTAGGGTTGCATCTCCATTTACCCAATAGCCACGACTAGATAGCCTTCTAAATCTAGGGCTACATTTACAGGTTTGTTTTTGTTTTTGTTTTTTGTTTTTTGTTTTTTGTTTTTTTTTTTTGAGAAGTGCTACACAATGAGAATAAACCACTTAACGATCCTTCCCTGGGTACGAACATACCCCCACTGTCATTTATCACCTTGTCTCCTATTATCTTTAATTTTTTTCATTTTACAGGAGGTCTGGCGAGGTAGCCTAGGTTGGCCTTGAATTTGCAGTTCTACCTTAGCCATTTAACTGCTGGGATCACAGGTGTGGTATTGGGATAAGTAAGAAAGTAATTCTATGTGGAAGGGATCTGTTCCACACTAGCCTTATCAATATTAGCTAGCGTCTGATGTGTAGAAATCACACTTTAAAGTCCCGGTGTTTGCTTGGATCCTTACCTGTGGAGTACACCTGCCTGAAAGTATTGCAGTGCTTGATAAGTGGTGTGTGTGTGTGTGTGTTTGTACACTCAGGCATGTGTAGTTAGGCACACTAAAGATCACAACAAATAGGACAGTTAAATTATGAATTCCTTTAAGAAGTCTGACCCACTATACTGACCACAGCTATAGAAGGTTAGTGTATGGATATAGTGCACTACTGTTATCTACACAATTCTGTTGTAATTCTGAGATGCTGCCCCCACCCCAGGCAATAATAAAACAGTGGCCTTTTCCCCAACAGGTAGAACCATCTAGGAGAGTCCTGCCACTACTTGCTGAGCTCTAGCTGAGGATGCAGACGCTTTGACAGGTTCAGCCTCAAATTTGGAATCTGTTGGTGTTAGCAGCTAAAGGTAAAAGCTTATTCTGTTTATTTAAATATGAGTTAATAGTTTCTGAAACCTGGGACTAAATATACGTGTGCTTTGAAATACAGAATTCACTGAATAGATTTATTTTGGGTGTACATGTGCAGTGCTGAATGTCAGATCCGGGGCCACCAGATTGTTAAACAGGTGGTTTACAACGGATCTACAACCCCAGCCCAGAAGTCTGGTTTCTTAATGTTGATAAAAAATCAGTATAAAATACAAATTTAAAGAAAGAGGGAGACATTTTTGTTACAGTGAATGTAGGAAACTATCTTATATATTGCTGAAATTCTCATAAGTGTCTTTATATCCACTTGTGATGTTTGCAGTGTTTGCTATATTATAAAATAGAAGGAAAAGAAACTAAGAGGCCTCTCACTGAAGGACTGAAGAAGCTGATAAACTATAAGAAAACATGGAAAAATGTAAACATTGCTTTAAAAAGCAACAGGAAGTGAATGTAGGTTTGCTCACACCCTAAGAATTCAAGGATCCAAGGGACTGAATGGGTGGGGGTCCTGTCTCAGACAGCCTGAGTAAATTGTTCTTTACTGTGTGACATGGAAAATATTTTTATAAAGGGTGGAAGTGAGGAATTTCCAAGTGTGGTTTATTTCCCACTTTTCCTCTCTCCTTTTCTTCTCTGGGATTGTTACTAACTTCCTGCCTGCAGCTCAGGCTGTCTACTGTTCCTTGACAGGTCACTCAGCCAGCCAGAACAGCAGCTGTAGCTGGCCTCTCTCTTACCCACACCTCCTTTGCTCACAGAGCTGTCTAGAACTCTTACATGGTCTTTGTCACCAGTGACAAGCTAGCTTCAGCTCAGGTCCCATGCTTTGGCTCTCCCCATTTCTTTCCTCTTCTGCTTTTTAAAATAAAATCATCACAATTATTTATGTATGCATATATGTTTGCATGTATATATTTGTATGTATGTATGCATGTAGGTACATATGTATATATGTATATACATATATGCATGTGTATGTATGTGTGTATGTGAATTGCCACTGTGTACATATGGAGGTCAGAAGAAAACCTGAAGGATTCTGTTTTTGTCTTCTGCTATGTGGACCCTGGGGATCAGACTCAGATCCTCTGGCTGGCCACCGAGTGCCTTTACCTGCTAAGTCACCTTGCACCTTGCACCTTGCAACCCTCCCCTTTCTCTTTGCTATTCACCAGCCTGGGTAGTTTTCTTTCTTCATATCCTGTTAATTACTTTTTTTTTTTTGCCTGCTAAGCATTTCTTTCTCTGATGATTTTGACTTAAGAGAAAATACGTATGCTTCCAGTTTTATCTTTCTTGAATGGTGCTTTAGATTGAACCCAGGGTCCTGTTCATGTTCAACAAGTGCTCTACCACTAAGCTAAGCTCGGATTCCTCATGATTTTGAAGCTGTGAGTCCAGCAGGTCTCAGAATATTTACAAAAGGTTCTTTGAAGGTTGTTAGAACATTTCCCATCTCTGCAAAGTGAAATGATGTATCTGCTAATGCTTACTCTTCCTACCCATCTTCCCCCAATGTCTAAATCGTTTGTCTAGATTTTCTCTCCTTTAGACGTTTCATAGAAGCAGACGTCACGTGATTTGTGACCTTTGTGTCTGGTGCTTGACAGCGTGTGGTTTTCCAAGCTTGTTCCTGTCTGTCTGCTGCAGCATTGTGGGTCCTTCCTTCCTTACTGAGTGGGTGACCTATTTTGAAGTGTGACATGGGTTTCTTTTGGATTTTGGGGGTTCATTTATCAATTGAAAAGTACTTGAGGAGCCCCTGCTTTTAAACCATTTTGAAAATACTGCTGTGAACATTCTTCTGCATGTTTGTGTATACCTAAGTGTCAAGCTGATAGGTGATACGGTAATTCTGTGCTAAATAGTTTGAGATGCTGTCAAACCATTTTCTTCCTTGTGTGTGTGGGTGTGCATGCATGTGTGTAGGTCATACTCGAGTGTCTAATGTCTTTCTCAGGTGCTATCAACCTTGATTTCAAGACAGTCTCTTTTAGTGGCTGTCAACCTTCCGAATACTGCAACTCTTTAATATAGTCTCTCAACCAGAAAATTATTTATTTGCTACTTCATAACTGTAATTTTGCTACCATTATGAATTGAAATGTAAATATGTTGGGGGTTTGGCAAAGGAGTCAGAACCCACAGGTTCAGAACCATGGTGTTAGGCTAAACTGGCTGGCCTAGGAGCCATAAGTAACTGCTTATTCCTGCTTTCCCAGGACTGGGATTACAAACGTATGCTCCAATACCCAGCTTTCTACATTATCCTGAGGATTAAATTCAGGTCCTCATATTTGTAAAGCAAGCATTGTATTGATTGGCCTATCTTCCCAGCCGTGGAAAACCATCTCTCTAACGTCCAACCAGTTTCTTTTCCCACTCTTGATGTACGTGAGATCCAGTTTGTCTCTGCCCGCCCAGCACATGTATTTGCCTGCCATTGTTATGGCCACCCTAGTGAATACAGAACATGTGTGCCTTGTGGGCTGGGGTCACTTCCTCTAGGGAGCTCTACTGGGCCCCCTGACTCTACCTCTCTCATACGCTTCCTTTACACGGTGTGCTTATCCTAGTGAAGTCCCTCATAGCACTGAATTATAATTGTCTGTTAACTTTATCTTCTCTTTCAGGGTGTGAATCTGTTGAAGAGGGTACTAAAATATTTCCTGTGGCATCTCCCACATTAGTGCAATGCCTCACACAGTTATTTTGGTCCCATTTTTAGACGTTAGGGGAGCTTGTAGGTCCAGCCTTCAGAGACTCCATTTCCATTTGAGTCCTGGGGCAGCAGAATGACAGGATCCTTCAGACCAGTGCATTTTTCAGCTGATACCTTCTGTTAGGGGTAGGAACAGATTGTCTAGCCTGTGTGTTTGACTTCTAGGATATGGTATTCTTTCTACTGTCGTGTTAAGATAGTACTGTTTCTAAGTTCACCAGATTTTTTTTTTTTAATGTCTGTGTGACATTATAAAGAAAAAAAAAATCCAGTAAAGGAATAACCCAGTAACCATTATTACTTTATTAGTGTAGATTTGTTGTGCGAAGTGATGGGGTTTGTAACTATGATTTTGATGGATTCTATCACATGTTCTGACCATATGCATTTCCCTATCCTTTATCTTTCTCCTGCTTCTTTTCCTTCTCTTCTTCAGTTAAGTCACCTTTTTAGTTCCATGTCACATGTATAGGTGTGTGTGTGTGTGTGTGTGTGTGTGTGTGTGAAACTTCAGTTTCACATAAGAGAAACATGTAGTATTTGACTGACTGTTTAGTGTCTTTTATGATCTTTTAATTCTACCCATTTCCCCCTGCAACTAGCATATGATTCTGTGTGAATCCAACTCCACTGCATATATAGAACACATTCTCCTTATGTGTACGTCTAATGATGAACACCCAGGCAATCCTATTTGATTTTTTTAAAGCAAGGGTGATTGAGAATTCTGTTTTATTCTAAAATAATGCCAGTTACATAAACTAGGTGAAAAAGTTTTTAGATGTGGCGTAGCGTCAAGGCCAGGGCCATGAATAAAGTCTGTGGAGTTGAGAAATACTGCTTTGTGCAGACGGTTTTGTTAAAGATGTAGGAGACAATTGATTAGCATCAGAGCTGAACAGATAGGGACTGGTACTGCAGAACAAAGCTGGATGCTGAATCAAACATAATTAGAGACCTTAAATATAACACTGAATTAGAAAGTACATCTAACTCCAGAGTTGACTCATATTAAATTATAATGTGTATAAATATGGATTCAATGACATATTCAAATTAGTTCTTTTTAGTGATTCTTCCCCAAAATATTTGATCTTAGCATCAGCATTCGGATACTTTTCTCCCTGTTATTTTTCCTCCTCTGAAGGTTTGTCTTCATTTTTTTTTTCCTTTATGAAATGAGGCTATGATTAGATGAGAGCCCTTCCTTTACTCTGTGGTGTTTCCCGTGTCTTCTCTGAAGCGTCTCCAGTCTCTTTCCTCTGGTTTTACATGCTCCTGGAACAGAGAGGAAGTGGGGGAGGGAAAGATGGAAAGAAGCAAATGGAAATTGGACCCAGATCAGTGAATGAGTACCGGGCGGGGCCAAGATGAACTTGGCAGATGTTCTTCTCCTGTTTCACACTTGAGCACGCCTGTATTGCTGCCTGGAATTCCGCTCACATTTCCCTCATTCCTCTAAGATTTCTCTTCAGCTTTGGTAACAAACGTTAGCTTTAAATAGGAGCCAGGAATGAATACTTAAAAAAAAAAAAGTAATGTGCAAACATGCTTAGAATGGTTATGTTACCGTTTTGGTCTGACTGGTAAGAGAAGCTAAGGATACATTTAACACAGAGGCAAAGTGTGACAGAATTGTGTCATTTTGGCAAATTAGTCCTTAAGAGTCTCTCTTTTCTTTATAGATAAAATAAATACGTTATTTTTTTCCGTGCCTAGAGTTTTCATATCAATACATTTAATGGCACATGGCATTGAACAAATGCTAGTGGTTTGAAAATTGTTCTCTTTCAATACTTGAAAAAAAATAGCTCAATAACCTTACCGTAAATATGAGTGTTCTTATGAAATATTCATTCAAATCAGCTATGTATTTTATTCTATTCATCTTGAGCTTAGATATACCTGGCAGCTATATATTTTTGGTTATGTTTATAAATATGGTAATAAAATAGGAAGAAAATTTCAGCATGTAACTTTATATAGAAGATATAGTATGATACCCTGTGATACTATATACTTGACAAAAGTCTATTGAAATTGGGTGAGAATAGTAAGGAACCAGTATTATTTTACTTGTGATATTAGGTCTATACAAGAAACTGAGAACTATTTATAAGATACGAATATATGCATGCACACACATACACACACACACACACACACACACACACACACACCTACACACGTGCATGTGCACTCAAACATGTACAAGCCTATCCTAAGAAGAAAGGTACCATACAACCTTCCTAAAAGTCCATTTCTATTATTTGAAAGAAGACATCCACTTTTAAATTAATATAGGTTTTAAGTTGGTATAAAGATTACCCATGTACCCCACCCCCTCACTCACCCACCTTTCCCCCCAACTGTCTTTTCCCTTTTTTGTTGTTTAAAGTGCTCCCACTGTGTTGTCAGGCTGACCTTGGACTTACTGTATAGAACAGAGTTGTTGGGAGCCGACTTTAAGCAGAAAGCAGCTAGAAAGTCGACTCCCAACACAGAATGACCTTGGGCTCTCAGCAGTCCTCCTGCCTCTGACTCGCAAATTCTGGGATTATAGGCATGAGTGTCCACTTGCATTAAACATTGCCTATAATATCCTCAGCACAATAATCAAAGGCAGGATGCTGATATCATTAGTTTATAGTTCTGAAGCCTACCCTGGCCATTTTTTTTAATTTATATTTTGTTTGTATTGATTGATTGATTGATTCTATAGCCCAAGGTGCTCTTAAAGCTGAGATTCTTTTACTGATACCTCTTGAATGGTAATTACAAGTCTGTGCTGCTGTGCTTGGATACAGTCAAGGAAATGAATGCTGGAGCTTGAGCCCAGGCCTTTGTACTTGCTGGAAATGGCCTCTGTCACCTTCCTTCCTTGTGGTTTTTTGTTTGTTTTATTATTGAGACACCATCTCATATAGATGGTGCTCAGCTCTAGCTTCCTATGTAGCAGAGCTGAGTGCTGGGATACTGAGCATGTGGTTCTTCTTAGCTTGTTCTCAATTGGAGTGTGCTTTTTGGGAAATCAGTATGCTCATTGGAAGACACTGTGATGTCACATAGTCTTTGGATTAATGGCAGCTCTGCTCCCATGTCCTTCTGAGGACCTCACTGAGCGTCTGTGGTGGGCCATTCTTTTATCTGTGAAAGGAACGCTATAATCTTGTGAAGCTACAAGAAAAGAGCCTTTTCAGAAATGGTTGCTTTAGGCTTGCTATCCTCTCATGGATTTCATTGAAATCTCGATCGACTACCATGTACTGTGTGTGTGGTCACCTCTCATCTAGTAACAAGCAGCCATTTTAAATGCCGTGAATACACCTGACTGCCTCCATTATCCTGGCGCAGGTACCTCTTCTCCACCCTATTCTGATCTGACAGACCCAATGCCATTACTCCTCCTTTGTACATTTGATCTCTCTTCTAGGTACCTTGTATATATGGATTCTGTGGCATACACTGGGTTTTAGTTTCAAGTTCATTCTTTCTCTCCTTGTATTATTTCACTTGTTTATCTCTTTGGTATGTGTACATGTATATGTGCTTGTTTGCAGTTGCTTCTCTCCTTCCACTATATGGATCCCAGGAATCAAAGTCAGGTTACCAGGCTTGGCATTAAGCTCCTTTGCCTGCTAAGCCATCTCATAGCTCTGTTTTAAATAGTCAACCATATAGTTTTATAAGTGTAGTATTAATTATAGTCCTGGCCAATGCCCACTGCAAACCTAGACTCATGCCATTGTCCATTAAAGATTTCAACACAAAATTTGTCCTCTACTTTACAAGGACATGTCTTGGTCATCTTTCCATTGCTATGACAACGTGTCTGAAACAATCACCATATAAGGAAGAAACACTAACTTTGGTTTGTAATCTCACTTTTATGAGGTTACTTTGGCTCTTGAGGTCTCATTTCATGGGCACTTCCCTGTTGCCTTGGGCATATAGCAGCAAAATGTATCATGGTGGGAGAGGGTGGTAGAAGTGGCCTTTTTGCCTCATGATGGCTGGGAAGCTAAGAAAGATAAGAAGGGTAGGTGTCTGGGGGTCCCAGTATCCCCTGGAAGAATATGCCTCCCACCAGGCTAACTTCCTCCTACAGGTCCCACCTTTTAAGTGTTCCACTACATTTCAGTTTGTTCCAGGTGCAATTGACCTAGCTTTTCGGCCTCTGGAGGATTTTCTAGGTCCAAACTTCCCCCATTACGTTGTGCTGTTTGCTGTGGCCTCAGTGACCACAGAGAGCCAGAACCATGCACTGTGACCTGAACACCACATCTTTCTTCTTGGGCATATTCATAAAGGTGGAGAGAGTTCTTTGCCTTGCTGAGGGTCATTTGCCCTTTAGCCCAGAAAGTGTTTAATTCTGAGAAAGCGGTGTCTTAGCAAAACAAAATACTTTCTCAAAAGGTTCAATCTCAATAACTATGCTTTGGTAGAGGAATAAAGGTGCTCTCATGAGACAGTATTCAGTTTTTGTTTTTTTTTTTTTAGATAGAAATTCTAATGTGCTTTGTTTTTTTGTGTATTGAATAAAAACTGGTGAGGACCATGCTGTCTCTCTCCACTGCCCACTCTTACCTCTTGCCCTTTCAGCTTGCTAATCTATTGAAGTCAGCCTGTATCTTTTCACACACATCCTCTCCTATTTTCTAGCTTCCTATTCTTAAGAGAACCTAACTTTGCTGTGTTTAAGGTACTTTAAGACGTTCCTGTTTCAAAATATCCCTGTATGCATTTGTGCATGGGACCTCATTTCCTGCTTTCATTTTGGCCCCAGTCAGACAAGTCAGGACTGAAGTTGGGGTGAAAAGTTCACTCTCCGGAAGTGTAGTCAGGGCCCAGAGCAGCTCCTCAGGCCCCTCCCTACGCCCGCTCCTGGATGTGACACGCTGGAATAGGCAACCAAGTAAAGGCATCAGTGTGGTCTGCTTGCTGTGGGCTCTTGATCTCCTGTTTGTGACCCTGAGCTCTCGATGAGTGTATGATTCTCACAACCCGACCAAGGACTCGCTATAAACCTCTTAAGTGTCTGCCTCAGGGTTTTAAGGCAGAAAGTTGTAACCTGCAATCATTGTGGTCACCAGAGATCAACACTAAAAATAAAACAGGAAATAAGAAGTGCAGAACATAGAAGCGAGGTGCCTTAGGTGTGACTATAGTGTGTTGTCACATAAAACTTGTGTTTAGTGACTCTATGCATATACGCTGTATGCCTATACTTTCCCAGGGCTCTGCTTGCTTTTGCCTGAGTCCTTGTTGGTATGTACATGACCCCTGCCATCGTTGTTCAGGCTCCACCCAAAGTGTCCATGTTTGTCACTGTGTGCATTATAAAACACATTGTTACTTTGTTGTAATTGCATTTTTAATTTATATGAGTTATGGATCCCATTTATTTCTTTGTATCTCTTTCCCTGGGCATTATATTTTCAGCTGCTCTTTATTGTGTATACATCAATTTCATTTCATTCAACTGCTCATAATATAGTCTACGTTTTATTCATATTCTCCCCCAGGGTCGAGAGTCACATTTTCTCTGTGTCATCATCCCAAAAATATGACTACTATAAGAAATTTTAGACATATCCCTCACTGGAGAATACCCAGAAGTGGTTACTTTGGACCTAAACTACTGCATTTACTGTATCTTAGGGTGCACGGACAGATGGATGCATGCTCTCTGGGTGATTATATAAAGTTCTCTCAGACCCTTTCTCATCAGTAGGAACCACATCAGTGTGAGTGTTAAATACCCACTTTTCCCACCAACACAGGGCATTATTAAGCTTTCTATTTTTCCCTCTGTCTAAGGTGAATGTATTTGTTTTGTTTTGATTATTGTTGAACAATTATGTCTTTGTATTTTTTCTTTGAAGATTATTTTTTTTCTATAAATTTTCCTTCACATTTATTTAAAACTTTTCCACTGAAAGTGTTTTTTTTAAATATATTTTTTTATTTATACATTGGTACCTTTTGTATACTCAGGGAGACCTTGCATAACTCTTCTCCATGGCAAGCATATCTTCTGACTTTTCTCTGTACACATTGATAATTCTGTGTTTGTGTGTGTGTGTGTGTCAGCTTTCAAAACCACTGTCTCTCATTTATTTAATCACATTCTATGAACCTTCTTTTCTTATATTCTTTAAATATTTTTTATTTATTTACTTATTTATTTATTTTAGGCAGGGCTTCTTTGTGTAGTTCTGGTTGTTCTGAACTCTCTCTGTAGACTTGACTGGCCTCAAACTTACCTGCCTTACCTTCTGAGTGATGAAATTGAAGGCCTGTGCTCCTACCTTCCAACTAGCTATAAACCTTTTTTTAGCTTAGTCTATTTTTCAAAGATAAGGAGATTGCTACATTTGGATGCTGAGTCTGAAGCCATGTGTTAAGGCTTGGCCCCCATCTTGCACTGTTGGGAGGTGGTAGAATTGTTGGATGGTATGGCTTCATGAGTGGCCTGTTATTAACAGAGGTTATAGAACCTCAGTCTCTCTACTTCTTCTCTCACTTCTAGGCTATGACATGAACAGTTTTGGGTGCCAAATACTTCTACTATGACATACTTCTTTGCCACAAGCCCATAGTAATAGAGCTAGCCTGTCATGGTACTGGAACCCCCAAAACTACGAAGACAAAATAGAAACCAAAACACACATACACACACGCACACACATGCATGCACACACATAAAACAAACAAACAAACAAACAAATAAAAAACAACCTTTTCTCTCTATAAAGTTCTTATTTCAGGCATTTTGTTACAGCAACAAAAATATCAACTCACACAAAATTTCTTCTAAAGCTGTGGAGCTAATAGATGAGATCAATGAATAGTACCTGTAATCCACAAAATGATTCTAAAATAGCTACAGAAGTTGAGAATTTAATGATTCTCATGGAAATAATATCCTTTGAGCATAGTATAATTTCTTCTAAGAAGTATCTTAAGGATAATGTCAAATGCTTTAACATAGCATAAGAACACTAATTGTAGTGTAGTAGGTAAGACGACCACTCATTTCAAATTCAGTTAGACTGTAAAAGAATCTTGAGTTGAAATCTGGTTTTGTATTCCTAATCAATGGCTTTTGCTAACAAGGCACACCCTGTATCTATTTCTCTGTAATTGCTTGGCCTTTAATGTGTGGCCTCAATCTAGTAATTAATAGTAAGGCTTGTTTTAGATTCCTGTTAAATTGGATTCTCCCCCTCTGAGGATCACATAAACCTGCCAAAGTCGTAAGTAGATAAGTAGAGGATTCCTATCAGTGACTTATTGGTGTGTGTGTGTGTGTGTGTGTGTGATGTTCATTTGTATGTACATGTGTATATTGAGGCCAGAGTTCAACACTGGGTGTCTCCTTTGCTGCCCAGCACCTTACTTTTTGAAGCAAAGTTTCTCAATGGATGGAAGTCTGCTAATTAAGCTAGAGTGTCTGGCCAGCATGGTCTAAGATTTCATTGTCTTTGAATCCTGTGTGCTGGTATTATAAGTATGAGGCCCATCATACCTGACTTGTTCTATAGGTGCTGGAGATCCAAAATTAGGTGCAATACAGCTCAGAGGGACAGGTATCCTGGCAGTTGGAAACCAAAGACTACCACAGAGTCGTACAACACAACAAACCTCACACAAAAGATTCATTGCAGAAAACACAGAAAGGTGATGGTAGCCTCTGCTCAGGAGAGAAGCAGCACTTAATGGGAATTAGGGAATATATATGGTTTCATCAGGGGAAGAGTTTTCCAGGGTAGACCTTTTCAGGGTATCCTGGGATTGGTGGAATTTTGTAGTCTGATTTGGGGATGAGCTCAGGGATTGGTGGGATTTTGTGGTCTGATCTTGGGGTTTTTACTCTGTAGGGCAGAGTTTGGCCACCTGTTTCTGGAGGGGCTGGATCCTTACACTTTGCAGCAAACACTTGATTGATTGACCAATCTTCCTAGCACTTGAGCCAGAATTGGGAGTCGTTTTGAGCAGTTACATCTCTACAGTCAATCTGTGCCTGTTGGAGACTTTCAAGTCTGTACATAGTGGAGTTTACACACACATGTGAGCACGATGATGAAGTTTCTGAGTGCAGAGTGTGGCCAGCCCACCCAGCAGGGAAAGAAAGGGTCTGTTTGTCCTTACTTGATCTTTGCAGTGGAGTCACCCAGCCTACAGAGCCCGGCACGAATCAGCTCCAAGTCACCAGAGGTGGTTCTTCCTTTCTGATACGCATTTCTTTTTCTTCCCATAGGGCTTATTGAAATATTGGTTTTGCTGTCTTTAACCCACCTAATTCCCCCCCAGATAAGGTAATTTGGGACAGAGATGAGTACTCTTTCTTTTTTTAGGCAGACTGTCAAACCCATAGGGAATAATTATAAGACTAATTCTTCTGTTTTAATGACATCAATTGAATAACATCAGACAGTCAAAGCCTACATCATTTCACAGCATTTTAACACTGTGCATATGAATCTAAATAACATGGCATTTCACTTGTCATTTAGAGTATGTCTGTGTAGAAGGGCTATTAAGTTATAACTAGATTTTTAAAGTAAGTGTGTGCGTGCGTGTGTGTGTGTGTGTGTGTGTGTGTGTGTGTGTGTGTGTACACTTCTGTGTGCCTATAATTCTGTGCTTTTTGTAGCAGCAGTGGAAGAAGTTTTATGGATTTCTTGACTGTCAGAAGAAGATACTGGTCTGTACCAATAGCCAACAAGGACATCACACTTCCTTATCAGATGACACAGAAATGTTCCCAGTCAACAAAGCCAAAGCAAGTCCTTCCCACCATCACCATAAATCTCAAGCCTCCTTTCATTTTGTTTTTAATTTAGGTTCATATTTCTACCTACCTGCTAGGGTTTCTTTACCCACATGTTCCATGCACTATCTCAGTTGAGTGTCAAAGCCAGACCATCTTTGGATTCTTGACCCTTTAGTTGTTAGCAGTACATTCATAGGTTTAGAGGCTAAGTTCTCCCAAAGTCTAAGCCTCACGTGTGGTTTGCTAGTTTGTATGGGTTTCTTCTACTCCTGCCACTTTGGTTTTTTTTTTTTTTTTGAGAGGAAGCTTCGTATAGCCTAGGATGGCCTTGAATTCTCTCTATAGCCAAATACGATCTTGAACTTCGGATTCTTCTGCCTCTACTTCTGGAGTACTTGGATTGCAGGAACATATCACCTACCAGTGTCTTCCAGTGCAGGCCTCAGTCGTGGGTACAGTAGTCCCTAGTTTACTGTTATCCTTTCACATTCCTGGCCAAAGCATACCTCAATTCTGGGGTAAAATATGATCATCTGTCCACTTTGGGTGACATCTAATTTCATTTGTTACTGTGATAAAATACGTTAACAAAGAACTTAAAGGAGAAGCAGTTTATTTTGGCTTCAGTTTCAAAGTACAGTCCATCATGGTGGGAAGTCGGGGCATCAGGAGCTTGAAGCAGCCAGTCACATTATGTCTGTATTTAGAAGAGAACAATGCGTGCCTATGCCGCCTTGTTTTCTTTCTTCAGTTACATAGTTTGGGATCCCCTACCCAGAGAATGGTCTGTGCACAGTGGGAGTGTCTTCCCATATCCATTAATGGCAATCAAGATAATCCCCCATAGGCATGACCAGAGGGTCACCTCCAAAGCCTTCAGATTGTATCAAGTTGGCAATTTACATTTAATTTCTATGGACCTGCCTTTTCCTCATTCATCAAGTTTAGGCAGGATCAAAGGACTTGAAGAATTCCTCTGAGAGTTAAGGGGAAAGCAAGTGCATCAAGTCAGTACATCCTCTGGTCAGCAAAGAGCACTCAACTCACATCTCACTCCCCCTGTGTGTGTTGAATGTCAATTTCTTTATTTTTTTTTTTCCAGAAACTTAGCCATCTCCTCCTTGCCATTGGTTCTGGAAACATTTTAAAAAAAAAAACAAAAAAACAAAAAAACAAAAACAAAACATTCCATCCCAGATTTTACATTCCCCAGTTACATAACTGAGTATAGTCTGCCCTCTCTTGCATACTCATGTTTCAGCATTGAGCATGTATATTTTTGTCCTGTTCACTCCTCTATTTCATTGACTTTACCTAACCTACAACATGTCACTTTTCCCCATAGCTGCACTGGAATGTAAATTCTCTGTTCAATGATTGTGCCTACAGTCTTTGCTGCTACAGTCTAAGATAAATGAGAGAGCCTCAGACAACCTACATCTACATAGACCGCGACTCCTTGGGTTATTCAGTATCTATAGCAGTCACAGCCAGAAACTGGGAGAGAAATCTTGTAATGATGAAGATTTCACTAAAGGGAAGGTAAATACTGGTGCGATTGGAGTGTGAAGTGTGCCACATGGGCTTGTGTGTCCAAAGACTTGCTCACCAGTAGGTGGCACTGTTTTGGCATATTGTGGAGCCCTTTGGAGTCCTTTCCCATGGTAGAGGAAGTAGGTTGCTAGGGACAGGTTATAGAAATTCAGGTTTATAGCCTGAGTGTACTTGCTATTCATGATCCACAGAGATGTACCATGCTATGCTGTGGGCTTCTAGCACTAAGGATGGAGCTCCAGCCACCATGCCTCTTCACTTCTATGATGGACTGTATGCCTGCAGACTGTGAGCCAAAATTAAATCCTCTTTTCCTTGAGTTGTTTTGTTAGGTATTTGGTCACAGTGAGAAGAGTAACTAATCTTAGTTACTACTGTTCCAGCATGGTCTGCTTCATGTCCCAGGGACTGTTGTGAAGAAGCCTTTATTTAGCATCTCCACACAGCGGAATTTTCTGTTGTTCAATCAGGAAGAACTTTCTTCGTTGCTTTTTAAATGTCCATTCCATTCTTGTCTTTTTCTTTTCTGCAGCCAGAATCCTAGTTCCCATTTGTGCCTCAGCCTTCACTGTTCATGGTCATGACCCAAATTCATGTTTATCATATTTATCAGTCCTGCTTTGTGCATGCATTGACTCAGCTTTGCTAAAGGCCATGTGTATTCCTGGCCCTGTGTTTTCCCAGGCTGTTTCTGGCGGGCATGCTTCCTCACCCAGCTGAGGAGCAATGGAAGACCTACTCCATCACATTACCAGTTTTCCCACTCTGTGAACAGGATACCACTTGCATTTGTTTCCTGTTTCAAATCTAGTATACTAAACCATAGTACAAACAGCACACTGCCCATGCTGCAGGCCAGTCTGACTTCCATATTTCTGGGAGCTCTCCTTCCATGCTACTTTTGGGCAGCCATCTGCTGCAGTCACTACTCTGTCTGCATCTGTCTACATCACCATGATGCCAAGAAAGCTCTCAGTACTGCCTCAGCCTCTGTCGAACAAGCTCAGAATTTCTTAGTGTAGCATTTTAGGATTCTCTCAAATGAGCAGTGTTCTGTTACCAGCCATGATTCCCAAAGGAATCCTCTGCTCTGGACAAGGTGTGCATCTACTGATTTCCACTATTTCATGACAGTTGTGACTCTACTGTGAACGTGTCCTCAGCTTCTCCATGAAGACCTAGGATGAACCCACTGCCTTCCATAGTTTAATTTATAGTTTCTCAAGAGAAGAGTTTCTTCACTGTTGGTCTTAGAACATGCCACCCTTCCCCCTGTGAATCTCCATTTTGTGTTGTGATTCTCACTTGCTGTTTGTCTTTGTTCCAGTGTTACTCATCTCTAGGGGAATATGTTCTTCCAATCCACTAAATTTGAGAATACTGTAGAGAGAGAAATTTTGTTTTCTTGCTTTTCAAAACAAAATATTAAATCAGGTGAAATAACAGACACCTGTAATTCTGCATTTATTTATTTACTCTTTGTGTGTGTGTGTGTGTGTGTGTGTGTGTGTGTGTGTGTGTATGTGTTCAGGTTTTTTAGACAACTTGTAGCAGTTCGTTCTTGTCTTTTACCACATGAGTTTTGAGGATCAAACTTAGGTGTTCAACCTTGACTGCAAGTCCATTTGTTTGCTAAGCCTTCTCACATGTCAATGGCAGGAGCCTCATGGTAGGCTGGGTATAAGGACTGCCTAAACTGAATAGGTAGGACTCAACCCAAACAACCAGAGAGATAACTATGAACATTGTGAATTAACAAATTCCATTATAGCTTTATCCATATAGTGGTGTCCCTAATAGCTGATATGATGGTATTGCCCAGTATGGGTATTAGTTTTCATACTGTTTAGGGGATAGTTTGTTTCTCTTATCTCACCAAATCTTCCCAATCACAAACCTTTTCACATAAAACACTTACTTAAATAGAAGCTTACTGCATTCAGAACCCAGTTATAGCATTCTGATGATGAGACTCGAATCTTTGAGCTGACAAGCATCATGACCCATAACATTGGAAGTTCAGGGAAAGACCTCAGCAAAGGAGAAGAAAGTTGCTAATGGAACCTGAACACTTGGGAACCTCCTACCAATGGAGAGGCTAGAGGAGTCCAGGCTCAGAGACGTGTACCTTCCCAGAACACAGCACCACTGTTCATCATGTGAAACTATTTTTAATTTTCCCTACTGAGATGAAGGGCCAGCCAATTCAGTTGGCCCAGGTAATTGGAAGCATTGAAAAATAGAAACTTAACATATTGATAATATCTGAACTGTGTTTTAGCCAGTGGTTTTTTTTGCATATTTTATTAGTCAGATTTCTATGGGTGTGAGCTCTTGGGTTTGGGTAGCTTGTCTTCTGTGCTTTTTTATTTATTTTTATTTTTTATTTTTCAGTCAGCCTGTAGGAGTAATATTGGCTTTAGGCCAGGTCAAATGAAGCGTTAGATTTCTACTGAGTGTAAGAGGAGAGGGAAAGGAATATAATTTCTGAGTAATCTGCAGAGAAACTGGAGTAATAAAACTTCAATATTTAAATTAATTTTTAATCCTATAGAATATATATCCTCTTTCTGTGTCTATGTCTGTACATGCATTCTCTTTTCATAAAGGTTTCCATCTTTTTATGAATTGTAATTACTGACCTGGACCACTTACTTAAATCTTAAATAAAACCAGAATCTAAATATAGCAATAAGAGACTATGCTCGCTATGCATTTTGAATATACATCATAATTTGCTATAACTCTATTATTTCATTCTCCACTATATTCAGCAAGCAAGAGGGTCACAAAACTCCTGAGTGCTGAGTAAATATTGATATCTATTTTTGATGCAATGTCCTAAGACAGGAAGGGTCTTGGAATAGAATTGTAAGAATTTTAAAGCAGTCAGTATTGTCGTCTGAGGACTGAAGCTTCAAAGAACAAAAGTAGGGATTAGACTAGATTGTTCCCAAGGCTGTCTTAGCTGGTTGTGTCCTTCATTATTGTTGCTTTTTTTTTGTTTTGTTTTGTTTGTTTTGTTTGTTTTTTTTAAATTTTTTTTAAAGAACTTACTACTTAAATTCACTTCTTGTTTAATCAGTTTCTCTTGCAAAACAAAGCTGGTGTCTGCCAATGTGTAAGGAGATAGAAACAGCTTGTTTCTAGGGACTAGATCGACTACTAAGGTGATCAGCCATATCCTAGTGTCAGTGAACACATCAGACTGATCAAAAGCTCTCTCTTGTTCTGTGTTCTAAAGATTTTTTTTTACAGACTGGATTGTTTATAGGATAGGGTCTGTCTGGACAGAGTCACATGGTGTAACAGTGTGGTGGTAATTGTTTCAAACTTCTGTTATTTGTTATTGTTAAAGCCAACCACATGGCAGCAGAGACAAGAAAGAGCCAATGTATTGTTTGCTTTCTGAATGCAGAACACGGCACCTGTGGTTGATTTAGTGCCAGGTCAGTTTGATTAGCCCTGCTTTTCAGAGACAGAAACTAAGACATAGAAAGTTTTGACCTCATGGTCACAAAAAAGGAGAGCTGTGGCACTCTGTCCAGGTATGCCTCTTTGTCCCTCAGTCCTTAGCTGCTTCCACTGTGTCTGCTCCTATCAAAAGCACCCTTGCTGTCACTCATGGGCTCCAGCGCACCCTGTCATTCATGCTATATTCTGCATGTGCTGAAGTTTACTACCAGATGTTTTCTGATGTTGTGACTTAATTAAACGTTGAATAATAACGAAGGCACACATTGGTGGGATGTGTGAAAACAGTGTTTACACCTGACAGAATCATCTCACTGTTATGTCTATCAAGGTACAAGAATGCAAATTGTTACGTGCTAGACGGAGGTGCTTTCTAACTGTCTCATTCTTAAAATCAAGGCCAGACAATGCCAACCTAGAGAAGAGTTTTTCAATTGCATTTTTTCCTCCCTCAACACTCACAGAGCAGCCCCGTTCCCACTTTCAAACAATTTTTTCCTTCATTTTTTTTTCAGATGCTAATGTCACCCACAGAACACTTCAACTTAGGGAAAATGAAATATCTTTGGATTGATGTCCCTTGTCACTTTTTATTGTATGCATTGAGTCGTTGCCTGTTGCTGTGATAAACCTGAAAGAAGCAGCTTTGGGGAGGGAGGATTTATTTGAACTCACAGTTTGAGAGGGGACAGTCCTCATGCTGGGAAGACAGAGGAATTCATGGTGACTTGCAGATGGGATGGCAGGAAGGTGAGGCTGTTGTTTCAATCTTGGTTGATCAGGAGACAGGAAATGCAGGCTAGAACTGGACTTGGCTATGACTCCCTTCCTCCAGGTGGTCTGGAGGAAGTATTGAGACATGAGCCCATGGGGTATTTCATATTCCAACATGGCATCTGCACTTATGATGTTGAAGGTCCACTGTCTGGTTGATCTGTTTTTAATTTTAAGTCCTAATCTGTTGTTGCATCTTCGATTTTAAAATGCTTTTGACCTATTAGGATTGGGATCGAGTTGTGGATCAAATCTAGGATTCTTACAGATGCTGTGCTAATCCTCTGATCTACCCCCTCAGCCTGAATGATGAGTTTTAAAATTTTTCTGATTTTTTACTTCTAGGACTCTTTTGTCCAATATGGTACTACCAATGATATATTATTATTTTAAGATTGTAATGAAATGCATCAGCAAGGTCATCAATTACCAGCATCCCGTTTCAATGTCTAGAAAGCCACATGTTTGGGACAGCCAGGTGAAGAAGTTGAGATATACAAAATTTACTCCATTACAGGAAATTTGTAATGGACAATGATGAGTGGGTTAATTTTAATGATCTGCTTTTAATAATCTCTTTATTTTTTTAAAAACATTATGGATGGATTTTTCAAAACTTGGAGTCAGATTTTATGGTTAGAAGAAATCCTGATATGCATTCCATATATTGAAAGCTCTGGGAGTACGCATCATATATATGCATATGAGTATATACATATATATTTGCATATACTCATTGGACCCCTGTATTGCAGCTTAAGTGCATCTTTGGGAAGTGAATCTGGTAAACAGCAGCCTCAAGCTCACATTAACTTAGCACAGAGTGAACACCCAGGGCATCTAGAGTTCCAGGATTGCTGTGTAAAGTCTGTTTGTAGTCAGTGTATGGTCCTACAGAAAATCATCCTTGAAAACCATGGGGAGTTCAGCTGTCTGGTGGCTGTCTGTCCAAGTTCCTTAAGGCACAAAATGGAGACAATGGCTCAGTGTTTTCTGCAAGCATTATTGAATGTATTCAGTCCCAAGTTTGGAATAATTTGTTTAACTAGAGCTTTTTTTTTTTTTCACAGTGAATACAGTTTCTTTGGTATGAAATTTAATACTCCTTGTATCTTTAACAGAAGTTTAAGCTTTCCAGATTCTTATAGCTACTCCAAGGTTTGTATCCAAATGCCTATGCTTCTTTAAGAAAATCACTCTTCTTATTTTTGTTGCTGATTTGTTATCCGTAGTAAAAAAAAAAGTAGGAAGTTAGGGGATGTGTGTGCTGAAACACTAGCAAGATGACCTGTTCTCTAGGTCTTGGTGCCTCAGTTCTACACTATTTGCCCAGTTGTCTCTCCTGTTGTCATCATCGTCGTCTTCTCCTTCTCCTTCTCCTTCTCCTTCTCCTTCTCCTTCTCCTTCTCCTTCTCCTTCTCCTTCTCCTTCTCCTTCTCCTTCTCCT
>JANHMN010000006.1:32817996-32856723 GCA_030674055.1 Rhabdomys pumilio
CAAATATGTGTATATATATATATATATATATATATATATATATATATATATATTGGAATTTCAGAATTGAAATAAAAATGGAAGCCTTTGTGTTTCAAAGAAGCAGTTGACCAAATGTTAGGCAGAGACACTTTTATAGTATTAAGATTTATAGGTTTATTTGACTGAGTAGACAAGAAGATCAGCAAGTATCGATTATGTATTTTTAAAATAGCATTGTTGAAGTTCTAGATACTTTTCTAGCAGTGAATATTTGGGGGGTGGGGGATGGGGTGGGAGGAGGCAGGTCAAAAGAAAATGGGAAGCAATGTGAAAAGCTTGGTTTAAGAAATGTAAAGTCCTTTGTTCTCAGTCCCTGCTTGGTACTGTGGATGTGGGAGAAAAGAGTATGTATTTCTATTTTTATTTCACTTGATTTTCTAATCTTTCATATTTGGCCAGCTCCTTTCTGAGAACATACTGTACACATGTTCTGATGCCGTCTGAAGGCCCTCTGAGATGCGGCAGTTGATTGAAAGCTCTCACTTCTGCTGAAGTGGGTGGCCAGAGAGCTGGAGCTGAGCAGCTGCCATCCTCTCATTGAACTTTTGTCATTTATAAATTATTTTCCATGCCATCTGGAGCAAGAACGGTGCCATGGCTCAGAGAACTCTTGGTGGGGCGTGCTGATACCCAGTGCTTATGCGTATGGTTCGTTACCACCTTCAGCTGAAGTTAAAAAAAAAAAATCTTCATTTGCTCAGTGACTTGAGGGTGTGGATACATGAGAGCTGTTTCTCTCGGTGTGCTTTGAAAGATACCACCTCCATCTATCCCCCTTCTCTCGCTTCCTTCCAACAACTACATTCTGCCCATTCATGGTTCCAGCAGAAAATATGCCAATCCCAGATTCTCCTTGAGGTTTCTCGTTTGATGACATAGAAAATCCTTCTCACATTGCCCTTGAGTTACTGCCTGCATGTATGTCTTGGTAGGCAAAACTCAGCTTCCTCCCCCATTAAGGAAACAAAACAAAAATAATACAGGCTATAAACTCAAGGTCTGAAATGCATTCATATAATAACGAAGGGAAGAAAGCTGGTGCAGCAGACTGGTTGGGAGTTTTATTAATCCAAAGATTTGTGCTGGCAGCAGAGGCCTTGCTTGGTGCTTCCAGTTTTTATGGCCCAGGCTACAGCAATGCCACCCCAGCAGGAGGTATTTGAACCATCCCAGTAGCTGCTGTCAGATAGCAGCTCATGGAAAAATACCACAAACCCATGACTCCCCAAATGGGTAGTGTTGATTTAACTTAGCCCCTCCCCACAGCACCCTTGGTGCCAGCCTGTTTACCTAATGAGTTTTGCCTTTGATGTCCTCACAGAAGCTGGGAACCAGAAAGCCATAAAAAGAATCAGAACTAGAGATGAGACGATTTAAAATGAGAAGAACCAAAGGTAACATCTGACATAGAAAAGGTTTTTACCAAAGTTCCGAAGATAAGACACTGTAAGGGGGAGAACTTCAGTCTCTGAAGTAGTTGGAGGGAAGGGATCATGACATAAAAGTCAAGCCAAGATTACCCTTTCTGAATGCCAGAGGGCATGCGCACTTTTACAAGCTTAGATATTATTGGCATAGGAAGTGGAACATATGTTTAAATATGGATTTCCTTTGCTATTTGGAGACCCTTTCCCTGTTGTGCTGTTTTGGTAGGCTGCCATTATCCTCCATGTGGTTAGTGTGGAGGAAGTATCTCTTGCCTTGGATCTTAGAGATCACAGCCCAGTGGCACCTGGTCACAGTGAGAACACGGGAAAGATTGCTCCTGGGATTTTCAAGTTCTGGATGTATGGGGCTCCATGATTCTTCCTTCTTCTGTAGCACCAGACTCCAGGTTTAGCTTAGGGTGATTAGGAGAGATAGAGGACACTGGAACTTCATCAAGGAAGCTGTCAGTTATTTTTCTGATAAGGTGATAAAATGCCATGATCAAGGTAATGTATGAAATAAAAGGCTATTAATTTGGCTTATGGTTTATGATGGCTAGGGTTTATGGTGGTAAAGTGGATGTATAACTAGGTACTTATATCTTTACATCTTTATCTCTCTCTCTCTCTCTCTCTCTCTCTCTCTCTCTCTCTCTCTGTCTAGAATACACACTGGGACTATTAGGAGTCTTTCTTAATTCTGCACAAGCTGTCCACCAACCAGGGACCAAGTATTCAAAATATAAGTTTGTGAGGGGCCATCTTTTAAGTCATCGCAAGACATAAATGAAAAAGGGCTCCTGTGAGTTGGAAGTCTACCAACCGTCATGTGTAGTTCTTCAGGTCAGAAATATCTTACACATGTCCACATTGAATTCCAAGCAAGACCACATACCACATATTTTATCACTGCTTTCTTTGTGACTTGGGAGTCTATAGTGACTCCAAGAGGGAAAACAGACAGATGGTCAGTCATTTGTAGTGACTGAGAACTTCTCCCCATAGTTCATCAGTGATTCTCTCTCTTTCTCTCTCTCTCTCTCTCTCTCTCTCTCTCTCTCTCTCTCTCTTTGGTTTTTCTAGACAGGGTTTCTCTGTGTAGCCCTGGCTGTCCTGGAACTCACTCGGTAGACCAGGCTGGCCTCGAACTGAGAAATCCGCCTGCCTCTGCCTCCCAAGTGCTGGGATTAAAGGTGTGTGCCACCACTGCCCGACGATTCTCAGTGACTTATGAATGACAGCTCAGAATCCTGCATTTCAGGAGCCATAGATCTGTTCTCCTGGCCAGTGGTTACCTGGCCAGTTTTTGAGCACTGACCCTCAACATACATTCTCCCAAACCATTTAGCCCTGTATTGTTAAAATGGACCACTGCTATGAGAAAGGACCTTAGCTATCACATTTGATATGTGAGTCTCTTTACGCAGATGGCCTGTGACCAGCTGAGGGCAAGGGGCGTGATCATTCCTTTTGTTCTAAATCTACAGTGCAGTTTGGTGCAGGGAGATTGTCTCAGAAATCATAGCAGGTTGTATGTTTCCAAACATTGATGGACGGAATGATATCTTTATGGGCTCACCGGGCCCATGATGGAAGTTATTTCCTAGGTAATGCCTCTTAGATTTTTGTCCATTTTCCTTTACCCTGCTACCTGTTCATCTGGAGTTTTTCCTACAGCAGGGTTTGGCTGAAGTGTAAAGTCAGAAGAGCTGAGGTTGAGATTAAATAACAGCTCTGCTGGTTTGAGACTTTGTCACATCCAACGAGTCACTTTTCTGTAGCAAAGTCTAGGCTCCTTGATTTGTTTTTGATTGTTTTTCATTTTGTTTTGTTTTTAAATGGGAAATAAAGGGCCAGCAAGATGGCCAAGGTCAAGCCTCATAATCTCCAGGCATCACATGGTGGAAGGAGAGAAGTGGCTTCCTCTGGCTTCTACATGTGCACCTTGGTACGTAGGCACTCATATGTATCCACACTCAATATCAATACAAGCATATATATTTAAGGGAAATAAAATATCCTCATATTTTTTTTTTTTTTTTAGTTGTTATAAAGATGCCTCTGTGAGCCAGCATATAAGGAAGGGGAATGAATTGCTCTTCCCTATACTAGGAAAAACTACTAGTCTTCATTTGGCAATATGCAATATATAAATATTATTTATTGAACAGAAGGATGGAGGACAAAGCCCTGCCTCTGGGATCTCCCATAGGCTGGGACTGACTGGATGGTGGTAGCACCCAGGCTCACCTGTTTATTAGCCTAACGTGCCGCCCACCCATTCAGCACATGCTGTTACATCATGAGCTTTATGTTGTTGACAAGGAGAGCCCTTCTCAGATTCCCCACTTAATTCTCAATATATCATGTCTGCTATAGTTTCTCCTGCTGCCGGGCTGCCAGCCTGGTCAAAGGAGGAAATGAGATTTGCTTTGTCCCCATGGAACCAACACTGTCTGGCAGCACCAACACTTGCTTTTCTAAGTTGTCACAGCCCATTCTTGTGACTCTCTGCCCAAGATCTTGTCCAGGATGGACAGTGAAAGCACTGGTGTTGTATGGGATGTGGCTCTCTCCTTCCTTTTTTCTTTCTTTTTTTTGCCACTTTTCTCTTCTTTTTTAAAAATTTTTTATTGTATATTTTATTTATTTACAATACAGATGTCATCCCCTTTCCCCATTTCCCCTCCGTAAAACCCCCATCCCATCCCCCCTTCTCCTTTATGCTTTTATACCATTTTAATTACATGCATGTATTAAGGTCAGTTCCAGGTTGAGGAACTAGCAATACAATAGATGAAAATAGTCAAGGAACCAGCAAGACAATAAACACAAATGGCTCAGATATTTTGGTCATCCTGATAAACCCTTAGAAACAGTGATCATGGGAGTGTTCACGTAATTGGGTTTAATGATTTGCCCTTCTGTTTTTCTATCCTATTGTTCTGAAAGTGGAAACTTTGCCTCCTGGTACCAACTCTGATTTCATCAGGATTTCCTACAAAGGACAATCAGGAGCAACCTTTCTTACCTGCTAGTAGCATTCACATTGAATTCTGATGGCTCTTCTCGTCTTCGCTGAGAATGCTGTGACCAAAGCATGGGTTGTGTTTGCCACTATAACATTACAATGGCTAAAATTTTCATGTGGAGAAGGCCATAGGGATGGGTTCTGATATGTCATCAATACATTTAAAAATACAGTGTCACTTTCAGCCCCATGTGGAAACAACACCAACACTGTAGAAAGGCAGTATAGTATTAAAGGTATTATAATATTTTATTTTATGGATGACAAAATTACACAGTATTTTGCTGTTGAACAGTCTAGATTTAAAGGGACATTTGGGGTCTGGAGATGTAACTCAGCTTGCAGATTGCTTGTTTGACATACATCAAGCCTTGCGTTTTGTCACCAGAATCTCATCAACCAGACATGGAAGTGTACATATGTAATCCCAGCACTTAGGAGGTGGTAGCAAGATCAGAAGTTCAAGATCATCTTTAGGTACATAGTGAGTCCAAGGCCAGCAGCTATGTGAGAGTTTTCAGGCAGACAGTCAGATAGATGGACAGATGGGCAGACAGCCAGGCTCACGTGTGAATATACAGATGGAGTGGGGAGAGTTTAGATATAGATTGAGATTGACTTGGTGTTAAAAAGCCCAAAGTCCATTTGAAGTCAGCCTGTCCTACACAATGAGTTCTAGGCTAGCTAGTAAGATCCTGCCTATAACAAAAAGAAAAGCAAACCAAATGATCAGAACAACAACAAAAATAAGCCTAAATGCCACTAAATGGAGTTTTTGGTTTGTTCGGTTCTATGTTAACATGACCAAAATAGTTTGAAATTTGAAATTATTTTCTTTTCATGTTTTATTCTAAATATACTAATAGCAATACAAATGTCTATTTAGTAAATAAATGCTGCATTTTTGCCATATGTTGGGTGTTTGACATATTAAATCTTATATAATACAATTGCTGTGTAAGGTAAGGTTTGCAGTGAGAAAGCTGGGCCTTAGGCAGCCTCTATGAACCATGGACAGGCTGAGCAAAATTTCTGTTTAGATCTCCTGGTTCAGACACAAGGCTCTTACCATTGTATCATGATATGACATAAGGTAGTGTTAGACACTTAAAATTTAAATTCCTTACTTGTTGGTATCTAGATGACTGTGCCGAATGACCTCTGACCTGCACTCTGGCAGTGGGGATGACTTTAACAAGGCTGTATGATTATAAGCCTATTGGTATGCTGGAATACTTATAAACTTTAGATTCAAGGAAATTTCCCAGTGAAACAAAGAAGTGCCTTTCTTCATTGCTGGGAGACTTTGCCATGTTCTTTTGCCTACATTTAAGTATCAATCAAAGCCTGGAAGCTTCCACTGTTAAGGATGGTGCGCCTGAAGAAGAGCCCTTCTCCTTTCCCATTGTGTCAGGAACTGATCATAAAGGGGGAGGTTAATTCCTGAAAGCCAACTCTAAAACTTAGTTTGAAAATAAAACCTGTAGTAATAATATTTGTTTCATGATCCATTGTAACAAAAGGCTTTGCCTCTTTTTCGTGCAGTAAGAATTATTGTCTGGAGGTCTGAGCATATGTAGGTTAGTGGTAGGGTGTTTGCCTGGTGTACAGCAGCCTTGTGTCTGATTCCCAGTGTTACCCACAGGAGAGAAAGAAAAGAACACCTTTCCAGGACAAAGGCATTTAAGCAACTTTAATCTTTTTATTACAATGCCAGTCCCAATGCCAGATGCCATAAAATGCCTCAGATAGATTGTGTGCTCTGTTTCCCAAGGTTCGCTTTGGCATTTTAACTATTTTAATGGGAAATGTATAATATAATGTATAATAAATATATAATGACATAATGCCTAAAAATGGCACAGTTGCAGATCATGTGGATGAGTTGGCTTGCTGGCTTGAGTTCAGGGTTTTTTATAAGATAGCCCCAAAGACTCTTTGGCTGCTAGAAACAGTCTCAAATGTGTAGCCCAGATTGACCTTGAACTCTTAGCTATCCTCCTGCCTCAGCTTCTTGAGTGCTAGCATTAAAGGCATGAGCCACTATTCCTGGTGCAAAAACATTTTGGGGAAGAGGAGTTTGGGAGGCCTTGTCGGCGCAGTGTTTGAACCAGTAGGAACATCAAGCCAGCATCCTCCTCTGCTCCCATTTTGCTATAGCTTGTTGTCAGCGGACAGTAGATATAGGACTGGATCCATGGAGTCTTGTATAAAAAGGTGATTATTGACTCTGCAATATTTGTGATGATTGTGGCTGAAACTAGAGCATACAGCTTCCACAACACCCATGGAAACACCCTTTAAAAGTTAAAAACTCTGACCCAGAATTGTTCCTGTCTGAAAGATCTGCAGGGTCAAAAATGGAGAAGAGCCTGAGGAAAAGGCGGTCCAGCGACGGGCCCAAAGTGGGATCCAGTTCAAGGGGAGGCCCCAAGGCTTGCCACTATTATTGATACTATGGTGTGCTTTCAAAGAAGGGCCTATCATGACTGCCCACTGAAAGGCCCAACAAGCAGCTAAAAGAGTCAGATGCAGACATTTATACCCAACCAATGGATAGAAGACATTTACACCCAACCAATGGATAGATGACCCCTGTGGTTGAATTAGGGAAAAGCTGGAAGAAGCTGAGGAAGAAGATGACTCTATAGGAAGACCAGCAGTTTCAGCTAACTTGGACCCCCAAGATTGCTCCGACACTGAGCCACCAAGCAGGCAGCATACACCAGCGGATATGAGGCCCAACACATATACAGCAGAGGACTGCCAGGTATAGACTCCATCAGAGCAGATGCCCCTAACCCTCAAGAGACTTGAGGCCCCAGGGAGTGGGGAGGTCTGGTGGGATGGGGATGGGATATCCTCTTGGAGACATGAGGGAGGAGGTATGGGATATGGAAGAGTCAGAGGGAAGACCAGGAGGGGTATAAAGACTGGACTCTAAAAAAAATTAAAGAAAAAAAATTAAAAATTAGACCTTTAATGTCCTCTCTACTGAGCTATTATTAAGTGCCAAGTATTTGTGAAATATATGTCTCTTTAGTGCATGTTTAGTGCTGAAAAATTTTAAACCAGTATTTAGCCCTTCTTTCAAAGATCCTGCGTGGCTTTTGATTTACACAAATTATATTATGTAGGTCAAATCCTTGGCTAGAAACTCATCTAAATAAGGTTTACCTCGGAATCTCGTGTTTAAATAGCACTGACAAGAAATGTGCTTAGCTCGATGGTTTCTCCTAAAGTAAGATAGTCAGCACCGAGTATTTATTTTGTTCCAGGTTTTCAGTACTTTTAGATTATAGCCCATTTTAGGAATAAAAAAGTGGGTTCTTGTACTTGTTTCTCCTGTAATGTATTAGGAAATGTTTGGGTAAAAAGATATATATATATATTACTGTACATAGCCTTTAACATAATAAATCTGGTGTGTAGACGATTTCTTTTGCTGGTCAGTTTCCCACAGCCTAAGTTTTAAACTTCCTTCTTGGTCCTTTACTATCTCCTGTCACTTGATTTCCAGATGTAAAGTGAGTGATTAGCATTTGTTTAAAAAAATGGTGTGACTCTTAACATACGAATATATTTATTTCACTGTCCTTTAGTCAACACTTGGAGTGAAAAGAATACTCATGTTCCTAAAAATAAATTGTGTATTTATCTTCCCTTGAGGAATAATCTAACCTTTACCTAATTAAAAACATTTTTTTTTTTTTTTTAGTTTGTCTTTCCTCACTCGGGCACGACTGCAAATGACTGATATCTTGAATCAACTTAGCCGCCATGAACATAGCTAGGCTAAATTATGCCATTATCAACTTTATTATTTTAATTTCAAACGTAAAACCATATGCTGAGCCATTAACCAAGCCTCTATAATTTAAATGGGATTGAAATCATACCCAGTGTTTTCTCTGACAATAGCAGAATTAAATTAGAAGTTAATAAAAGAAAGCCATGAAGAAAATCCTTAACATTTAGAAATTAAACAGCATACTTCTAGATAACCCATAGGTCAGAGGAGAAAGCAAGAGGGAAACATGAGTGCATTTTGAACTAATGACAATGTATACCCAACGTATCAGAATCTGGGAGATAAAGCCCAGGCTCTCCTTTAGATAGACATTTATTGTCTGCAATTTTTTTGTAAGGAGGGAAAAAAAAGTAAGACTTTAAAATCATGAAAATATATTTGGTAACATTATCAAGTGATCTAAGATAAGCCTGGGCATATTGATGGATGCACACAAGCCATCCTGGCATCTGAGAAGCTGAGACAAGCAGAGTGCTAAGAGCTTAAGGCTAACCTGGGCCACATAGGGAGTTCTAGGCCAGCCTGAGACCCAGGCTCAGAATAGACAAACAGAAAAGATACAAAAGATAAAAATTAGACGTGCGGTTGTCCCTGAGAGAGGGAGGCTGGCTCTGGTGACTGTGCATTTACCTAAAATGAGGGTGTTCTAGAGTGTTCTAGATTGAATCGTTATCTTTTAAAAATCTCTATATGTAAGTCTCAAATCCTCTTAGGCACATCACAGTATGAATATGACTAAGGTATCGTAAAACCTTTAAGGTAATTAAGTTACTGTGAAGCCCTATTCCAATATGACCTTCAAGTTCAACTTGAAGACTGAGTAGATTGATAACCATGAGAAGAGACGATTAGGAGATAATGCTATACAAAGCAATGAGACCTCAGAAGACAACCAGCACTGTCTGTACCATAACCTCAGAAGTCCAGCTTTCTGCACTGTGAAACCACATATTTCTGTTCTTTAATGTCAGCTCCTTTCTTATAGCAGCCAGTTCCACTTAGTTGCTTGTCACTTTCAATATCTACAGTCACTTGGAAAGAAGAAACCTCAGGAGAGGAAAGAATCTCACTTGGGTCCCTGGAATGGGAGTTGAAGATGGTTGGGAACCTCTATGTGGGTCTTGGGAATAGAACCTCCCTTTGCCCCTTCACCCCCGTGCTACCCCTGGTCATCTGCAGGGTTAACCAGTGTGTTTAACTGAGGCATCTCTTTAGTCCCCGACAAAGCATTTTAAAAGATTTTTTTTCTATTCTTAGCTGTGTCATGAGTAATGATTTTTATGTTTAATATTTTATAAGTTAGTTGCAAATGAATAAAAGGGTAATGCTATAGTGAGTCTTTATGTCAAAGCACGTTGATGGCATTTTCAGGATTCCAGCTTTAATGTTTAAACACATAGGAGTGGCTGTGTGTAAATATTTAAAATGCGGCAGACACTGCTATCACTTCTGGTAATAGTCTATACCTCATTGTTGTAAAGTTTGAAGAGAAGAAAACTCTGCCTAGAATTTGTGTCTCTTGTGCCTGGTACTATAGTATAAGCTGCTAACTGTTGCCAAGGATGTCATTTATTATGATTATTTTGTTGTGGTTTAGTTTTCTTGAAAGGTACAGAGTGCAAGAATCAATCTTAAATTGTAGATGTCCAGAAACAGGGGTGAGTCAAATTTGTTGAGAATATGGCTGTTTCATGTTGGCCTGAGGTTAAAACATTTTGAGTGCAATTGTGAGCATCCTCCCAGGGCCAGGCTTATCTCTTTTCTGCCTCCAGCTCCAACAGAGTGTTCTGCCTTTGGGGACTGGGCAGCGGCAGTGACAGATAATAGAAGACAGAGTTGTTATTCCAGGACATCTTCTGCCTTCAGTAACTCATGTGGGCTTCTCCCCAGAGGCAGGTAGAAAAAGAATAGAGATGAGTTACTACTTTGGAGTCAAGCTTTTAACTTGACCTGATTTGAGGCTCTGTGTGTCACCCAGGTTTTGTATGTGGGCATACGCATGCATATTTCTCTGTGTACAGTGACTTAGAGCATCTGTAAGTATTTATTTGCTGTGAGGATGGCATTCATAACCAAATTGCTACCACATGAGAAATGAAAACTCTGAACACGGAGTGCCCGCCCCCTCACTGAGCAGTTGGAATTAGGGATTTTCTCAGAAAGCTCTGCCTTTACACCTCATTTGAATTCTCCTTTCATGGTTTACCTCTTTCTCCACCTCCTGTTCTCACCCCTAGTTCTGTCCTCCAAAGTTGCCAGGTTTCTTCTCCCTCTCTCTTTGTCGCTCCTCCTCCTCTTCCTCTTCCTCCTCCATCTCCTCCTCTTATTCCTCTTCCTCTTCCTCCTCCTCTTCCTCCTCTTCTTCCTCCTCTCCTTTCTCCTCCTCCCCTCCCCCTCCTCTTCCTCTTCTCCTTCTCCTCCTCCTCCTCCTCCTCCTTCTTCTTCTCCTCCTCCTCCTTCTCCTCCTTCTCCTTCTCCTCCTTCTCCTCCTTCTCCTCCTCCTTCATAGGACCTAGGATTTTATAACTAGAAACTCAATCTTTGAATAAATGACTCTGTGGGCTTTTCCAGGAATTTCCATTTAAGTGATGAATGTTTGCAGAAGGTATGTTGGTTGTGGCTCCCCAGGAGGGATGGGCATGCTATAGGATACTAACTAGGATGTCAGGAGGGAGTTCGTGCATGTGTGTGGGGTGTGGCCAGGACGCAGGACACTGCTAGTTCTCCCTGTAGAACATCTAAGCACTTGTCTACTAGAACATGGTAGTTTCTTGCTTTCAAACACACTCTCGTTACAAAAACAATTCATAATCATGTCCATGCCACGAATGAAATTCCAGCCCCAGTGTTCACATTTCTACTTATCTCCATGTCATAGTCTTTGCTCTTAGCTAGTGATTGGTTTGTGAATGAGTGTGTTAATCAAGCCAGAAAGGTGTGTAGCCATCAGCATTTTCTGATATGTGTACGAGCAGGTCTAGTTAACAATGGATCCTGGTCCTGCATTTGTGCCTTATCAGATCTGCCAGGGACAGATCAGGTGTAGGAAAAACCCACCTGTTCCATTCAGTAGTTTTAGTGAGGGCAGCCTTGCAGCCTTTATAGATTTTTGTGTGTGTGTGTGTGTGTGTGTGTGTGTGTGTGTGTGTGTGTGTGTATAAATTCTGTTTCTGGAGTTGTGTAGGCATCCATACTTAAGCAATTTATTCCTACTTATGTTTGCATGAATTTTGAAAACATGATAAACTTAGTTAGCTCTCCATATTCATAGGCTTACATCTGCATGTTCATCCAACAGGTCAGAAACGCACAGAGAAAAATTATGTCGGTGCTGAATTTGTGAAGACTTCCTTTTCTGTCATTCTTCCTTAAGCATGACAGTATGACAATGGCCCACATAGGTCATACATTGTGCTACATAATATTAGTAATTTAGAGGTGGGAGAAGGTATATAAGAGGGTGGACATATGCTGTTCCACTTGGTATAAGGGTTTTGAGCTGTGAATTTTGGTGTCTGTGGGAAAATTTGAACATATGATATGTAATGATGAGTGTGTATACTTTAATTCATTATTGTATGAATGCCCACTTCCTATTACTATAATGCAATACTTGATGGTGAGTACTTTGTAAAGACAAGGTTTATCTAGTTTACAATTCTGAGGGCTTCAAAGGCATAACATTGGCTTTGATGAGAGCCTCATGCTAGGTGGCATCCTGGTGACATGCAAGAGAGATTATTTAGAGAGACAGAAGTCATAGTGACAGAGAGGCTCTGGACTTGTGGCCTCCCATTTGATCCCACATATAAAGGTCTTGAGACTTCTTACTATAGAACATTGGAGGCCACACTCTTGACATGTAGACCCTTGGGGCACACAATCAGGACATATGTAAGTCACAGTAATTATAATATGAGTAAATATTATATGTTTTATTAATCATGTATTGTATTATACACAATGAGTAAATATTATGTTCAAATGAGCAAATGTTTGTAGATTATTGGTATTTAGGGAATGGTGGTCTGGTCTATGGCGTAGAATGCCTAGTCATGGTGAAGTCCATACTGAGACGTCATGGCGGAGGGATTGCTAGAAGGAAACCAAATGAAAGAACTGGGTGCATGTGGAGAAAGATACATGTGTCCTGTAGATGGTTTGGCTAAATAAAGTCGAACTAGAAAGTAATGCTACCCTTACCCTACCTCAAACTTGATCTACTCAAATGTGGGTACTGGAGATCTGTCAAGCTTGACAGCAAGGGTCCCTGTCAGTCGAACTGTGTTGCCTGCCTGAACTACTTCTTTTTGTATCCATAGAGCCAGCTTTATGTCAAATTCAGATTAAAGGACTAATGTCCCCAAGTTTCTTCTATGATCAGCACATATTTACAGGAAAAATAGTTAAACCAAATGCCTCAAAATATCTTTTAGTTTAATGAAAGGTAAAATTGCTAAGGCCTTTAAAAATAAACGTGAAAAGTTGACATATTGATAGTTATCCTTGTATAAAACAAACAATGATACAAACAGTGATAGCATACAGGGAAACACATTTCAATATTCTTGACAAAACCTTCCCTGCAATATTCAGTCATATTCATGAATATATAGAATGTATTAGTCAGACTACAATAAAATTTGAGGAATTCATTTTCTTTATCAAATAATAGAATTCACACTAAATTTGATTCAATATAAAGTTGCATATGTTTCTGTGTTTGCCTGTATGCATACACCTTTTATTACATATATGAGAACATGTTGTAGCTTACATGTTACGCACATAGTAAGAGATCTTTCAGAATGTGTTGTGATACTATTCACATGAGCCAATTTTCTCCCAGTGTTGTGGAGGAGAGCACAGATACGGACGCTTAGGCCTGCATCATCACTGAGCAAGAGACCAAGACCCCTGTGGACAGCCATGACTTCAGCACACTGACTAGAAGCTGGATGAAGTTTGCAGTTCACATTGTCACTAAAATCTCACATTATCATCAATCAGCAAAATGCCACCTTTTCCTCAAGGACCAAAGCAGATGAGGGTGTGGTGACTTTTTTTGTTGTTTTCTTTTTCTTCGCTAAGCGATTAAAAGCACTGAACTTTAGCATGTTGAATTAGCTAGCTACCACCAGATTCCATCTGCCTAAGGAAAATGATAAAAGAAAGTTTAGAGGACGCGCAGAAACATGCAAGATAGGGATGTTGAGTATGAATCATAAAGATTAAGAAAGACATTGAAAGGAAAGAACACATGATAAGGGATAGCAGAAAGGAGGCCTGAGTCTCAGATTTTCTTCCTTAAATGACACCTTTTATTGAATTAATTTACCTTTATCTGACAACAAAATAACTTTTTGAATGTGCTATTTTAAGAGAGGATTCAAAAATGTGTATTAAGATGAAGTGTATTTTGTCTGTCTTTTTTTTCTATAAAGTGTGAACTGAGGATTTTAAAATTCAGGTTTACTATGTGGCATCTTTCTGTTCTGTTCTGGGAAACAGAGAAAGCCGTAATGCATTTCATGTTCAGAGTGACTCTAGAGTCACCTTGGTATCAGAGTGTTAATGCACATGCAGATTAAAATCTAGAGAACCTCTTCAAGTCAACGACAGCGTCACACCTGCCCATGACTCCACAGATATGTCAATATGAAAATCAAAAATTAGATTGTTTACTGGATTTCCCAGCTGTAGTTATTGCATGTCTAAAGTTGTCATTTCACTTCCCCGTAGGAGACAAAGGGGACTTAGAGCCTACTAAGTCTTACTTCTAATGAGCTGGCCATAGAGTCTTCTCAGTAACTTATTTCAGTGAGAAATCTCTGCAGTGCCACAGTGTAGCGTTAAAAAGAGAGCAGTGGAGGAAGTTTTGTATTGCAGCCACAGCTGTGTTGCATTAGCTGTATTGCAGCAAAGGTGCATCTTTTACTTAGATTCCAGCGATGCAGCAGCATTGCTAAGGACTCAGGATTTCTGCTCTTTCTGCTGTGTTTATAGAGCTTCCTGGGTATTATCTGCCAACTTTCTACCATCCCACGACAAATTATTTTATTCTCACTTGTCAAATGAGGAAAGTTATCCCTGGCTAGTAAAAAGGCACATCCCAGAAGTAGAGCCAACATTTGAACCTACACAACTTGTTCAAGAGTTTTCTCAAGTGTTTTGCAAGAACAAATTTGGATGGTCCTGGGTCTGTGTTCCTGAATGGTAATTATAATTTTGGAATTGTGTAGCAAACTGCTTTTATAGCGTCTTGGCCATTGTGCAGTGGATACATATTTGTTGTTCTTTTCATTTGGAAAGTCTAGTTTTTGGCATGCCAGTCATCCACTAAGAACACTGCAACACATATGCAGTAATCCCAATTCTGAGCATTTTAAATGCCATTCTGTTAATTTATATTGCATTCTAACCTGGTCTCAAATCTAAGCATTTTGTTAGATATCATGTTAGTAAATTGTTTTGTATTCTCTCTAGGTATATAGTACATTGGTATATAGTGAAAGTTACTTATAGGTCTAGAATTCTGCTGGAATGTGTGCACTTCCAGTTACCTGGGATTTTTCACCAGGATTGGATGCTGCTAGGTTTCCTTATTCCTCCATAGGTAGCTATTTTCTATAGTGACTGCCATGTATTGCTTGTGAAGCATCATTGGATGCTTTTTAAAAGTTAGGAACCATATGAACATGCTGGACGGTGGATAAAATGAGTCTTGTGCCTGTACTCATCAAAACACCTTTCATTGCAGGGCTGGGCATGCAGAAGGCATGAATCCTGTAATTGTACAACATGGAAATCCCAGACTCTTACTTCTTTTAAAGGGCTAAGCATGCCACCTACTTCATTCATACTTGTGTCCTTATTCTCAAGGGATCCATTTGTGGGGTCCCTTTGGAGATCTGAGTTGATTATGATCTTTAGATTCCAATGCAGGCCAGAAGCTTTTAAGACAGTAAAAGTGGGCCCAGTTCTCCAGTCTCTGTAGTTGTCAGCTTCTAATTTCACACTGAAAATCAGGCAGAGCACTCACACATGCTTTGAGCAGCTACAGTACACACTTTCCAGTTCTTCTGCATGCAGATGTCCACATCTGTGCTGGAGCAAAATATTGTTCTAAGTACCATCTCCAAACTGAGCCTTTAGACAGTGTTCTCAGCCAGGCCCTTGCTTCATATTAGTCGAAGGAAGGTTTATAGATTTCAGTTAGGACTTCTTAAGGTCTTTCACTGTGGTCTTTTTCTTTGTGAGAATTTCCTATGTAACCTCCATTTACATAGAAATGGAAAACAGGTGTGCAGTGTGAGGCTCACCCCAGCCTGTGGTTGGTGCCACTAATGCACAGATCAATTATATACTGATAATAAATCACAAAGAAGTTGATTTTTTTTTTTTGTTTTTTTTTTTTTTTTTTTTGTTTTTTTGTTTTTCGAGACAGGGTTTCTCTGTGTAGCCCTTGCTGTTCTGGAACTCACTCTGTAGACCAGGCTGGCCTCGAACTCAGAAATCTACTTGCCTGTGCCTCCCAAGTGCTGGGATTAAAGGCGTGCGCCACCACTGCTCAGCTAAAGAAGTTGATCTTAACATGATTCTTTAGCATATTTATTACTTGGCCATTCCAAAGATAAAATAATTTTTCACCTAATGAGATGACCACTGTGTTTATTTATTTTGGCATAAAAACTTAACTCTTGGAGCTGGAGAGCCAGCTCAATGCTGAATTACGAGCACTGGCTGCTCTTCTAGAGGACCAGTTCCATTCCCAGCACCCACAGAGTAACTCACAACCGTCTGTAATTTCAGTTCCACACATGTGAGGACACATATGTTGTGCAGAGACATGCATGCAGACAGAACACCCATACACATTGTTGTTGTCATCGTTGTTGTTGTCATTGTCATCATCAGTGACAACAACATTTAAAAAAGAATTAAATCTTGGATGAGCATTTAATACTGTAGGATGATCACCTCCAACATTTTCCTGAGTTAATTGATACTTAGTTTTGTATTTATCAATATCTGATGCTTCCCACATGAATTCGTAATGCTAATTTTCACAAATTGTCTAAAATTCTATCCTTATCCCAATTCAGAAGTCAATTAGTGATTATATGGAACTCAAGTCAGTACCTTAAACATCAGTTTTACAAAAGGCTTATTCGATATTTAATTCTGTGTATATGATGATGGTTATATATATGTTCAGCACCCTTAGAGGCTAGAGACATTCATTTCCCTGGAGCTGGAGTTACAGGCAGTTATGATGTGCCTGATGTGTGTGTGCTGGGATTTGAACTTGGGTCCTCTGAGAGAACACTATGCACTCTTACCTAAGCTATCACTTCCAACCCTCAAACATCAGTCTTTCAAATCAAATGTTCTAGCGTTGTCAAACCCAAAGAAGTACTAATTGGATACTTACATGCTGAGAAGTGACAGTAGGAAGATATTGAAGTCTTTGGGTTTTTTGACTTTTTTTTTTATCATTAAATCATTTTGTTTCTGTAAGATTAGGAAGCTTTGTATGTTTAGTAAAAACTCTATTGTTCATAGCATGCAGCTATTTGGAATCTGAGTTTCGGTGTTTTAGGTAGTTTTTGTTGTGTGTGGTGTGCACAATCCCGAGTGAATACTTTAAGTCATCTGATGCACTGTGCTACTAGAAACATCCTGGATTCACCGTGTATTTGATTCTGGATTCCTTTTTGGCTGGTGCATATTCAGAACACTTACTGCTACCAGACTTTTTATGACTCTCACAATTAGTCATCTAATCCCTTCTGAGGTCATAGCCCATAGTTTCTGAAGTTGTTACTTGACAGACAGTAGGTGAGTCCCTACACAAGCCTGTTTTGCTTGTTTATTTGTTGTTGCTGTTTGTATTTACTTACAATGCATAGGAAAAAGGTTACTGCCAGGGATGAGGATAACTCTAAAACTGATGCATTAGCACAGTTTCATCCCGTTTTGGATAGAAGGTCCCATCTTTAGTTAACTCCCTCTTCCTATATACTGCAGCGCCTCTAGCATTACTTACAAATGGGAGAAGGGGCAGAAGGGAATGGATTTCAGACATGATCTCTGGGTTGGCTCCTGTGATGTTCTCTCCTCTCCCTTGCTACCATGGTCTTTTGTGGAGTGCATATTTAAGTGAAAGAAGATGTCTTTATGTATAAGTCTCACTGGAAGTTGGGGGACTTTTAGTTTAAATGCTGAGGGATAAGCCTACTAAAATGGTTGACAGCAGACTTTTAAGAATGAATGAAATACAGGGAATAGTGCAATGCATGTCATTAAACAGAGGGTAGGTGAGCTTGACTAGAGGCAAGATTTTTTTGGATAAAAAATCCTATGATGTAAAATCTATAGTATACCTGGGAACTGTTGGTGTTTTTGAATATCATTAAGTACAATTTGGAGTCTTTCTTTTTCATTCTTTGAGAAAAGGTTTCTTGTAGCCTAGACTGGCTTTGCAATCATTGTTTGGCTAAAGATGTCCTCGACTTTTTGATTTCCCTCCCTCTATCTTCATAAACTGGGATTACAGGCATTCATCACAATGCCCAATTTTATGCTCTGCTGTGGCTCAAAGCTTAGGGAGTGATAAATGCTGGTTAAGTACTCTACCAACTGAGCCACATTCCCAGCTCAGACTGTTAAGTTCTTTTTTTGTTGTTATTGTTTTTAATTTAAATACAAGTATTTATGATACATGTATGGATATCAATACATCCCTGCATATATATGCACCACATTTATGCCTGGTGTCAGTTTGTGCTATCTCTTGCACTATAATATGGATTGTTTCCATCTCATGGTAGACACAAAAAGCTCTCAGAGTCCTTGCTTTTTCTGAGTCAGTGACTGGAGAGTATAGGCTCACACTGTGCTGTACAGAGGTTTTGGAAGAAGATGGTAAGAGGAAGAAAGTATGCCTTCAGGGATGTTTTGTTATCACTTAAGTTGGCCTCTAGCTTTCTATCTTCACGGGTCTTGGTCTGTGCAGTCTTCAAATATGGAGGAATCTAAATTGTTCATGTCATCTTGAAGGTGTTGATGGGAACTCCAAAACAAACAAAACAGAACAAAAACAAAAATGACAAGCAAGGCAGTTGGGCTCTGCTCTTTATTCTTTGGGATTGAGGTAATTTTTTCCTTGTTGATTATACTGATCAACTATATTGCTCACCTTATTAAAATGGTCCTTTATGTATAAAAATACATTTTACATATTAAATAACAGTATAATAGTATGATTTGATATAGTTGTAACATAAGATAAAAGGGAAAAAAACTGAAGATAAAATACCCTTCCTCAGAACAAAAAATATTTTTTTATCACCTTTTCTAACTAGGTAATTATGAAAAGTGCATTCAGTGACCTCTGATTCCTATTGACAATGATAGTAGTATTAAAAAGCAAGTTTAATTTTTATGATCATTGTCCAGAGAACCAACACAGGTTGGATTATTTTGTAATACAAACATGGTTCTTGCTATTTCAATACAAAGAGAGTTGAATTCACAGATCTACTACAGGGAGGAAGAGAAGAAGGAGGAGGAAGAGGAAGAAGGAAGAAGAAGAGGAAGAGGAAGAAGAAGAAGAAGAAGAAGAAGAAGAAGAAGAAGAAGAAGAAGAAGAAGAAGAACCCGATCTACAACTATGAGTTGAAATTAAAAAAAAAACAAAGACTTATATCATCCTTCATGCCTCATGTGTCCTTTAGACTCCACTCTGCCCTTCTTTAACACCCTCTCATAATTACTTTTGTAAATTTTTAGACTTTACCCACATTTATACCTGCATTGTCTATCTTAATACTGATTCTTTCGGCAAATGTTACTACCAGTGGTATGTAGTAAGAGAGAGATCATTCCATAGCCATGTACATTTCCTAGGACACTCTTAATCACCCCACAGTACTAAAGGAAGGTTAACTGGAACCACAGCCCATAAGGACGTGACGTGGCAGGGAGGGTCTCACTACTCTGGTAGATGTGCATAAGGGTTTGAATTCTGTTCTTAGCATCCTGCTCCAGAAAGCCATGTGGTGTGCCTAATCCTTCTATTTTGTGTGGTCTACTTTTAGATCATCAAAGGACCATGGACATTTGAACCTAAGAATTATTTCTTCATCTCACCACATTTGAAAGAAATTAGGTGGAAAAGAGGGCTGGCTGTTTCAGGAGGTGTTCAATTGCCTACACTGTTTTTCCATGTCTACATTTAAGACCACTTCTTTACATTTTTAAATGAGAGTCAAAGAAATATTTCTCAGTTAAAATTAGCTAACAGAAAAAACAGATCTAGTGAAATTCTAGGAGAATTTGTAGGTTACTAAACTGTTAATTATAAATTCCTTAGTTCTAATTCATTCTTTACAAGTATAGGTTAAAACCTTAAAAAACATAGGTTAAAATTTATTTTGGGAAAGGAATCACCTCTGTTATAGTTGAATTTTAGAATTTATAATAGAATTTCTATTCTTTGAAAAATTTATATTATTTTTAAAACGATATTTACTCCAACTCCTACTCCTCTTCTTAACTTTTCCCAGATCCGTCTCTGTCTTTCTAGTCACTCCAACCTTGTGTTCTCTTTTGTTTTAAATTTAAGAACCTATCAACTCCAATTTGCACTGTCCACATACTTTTGGGTATAGGGTCATCCACTGGAACATGGTCAACCTACCCTTAATAAAACTGATATTCTTTCCTCCAAACAGTATGCAACTCTCCACAGTTCTGAAAGTAGGTGTAGAGGGTCATGGCCACTTCTTCCTTCATGTTAGAATGTTGTCTGACTTGATCTTGTGCAAGAAAACTCAGCTACTGTTAGTTCATGGGTACAGGAGTTCATTCTATGTCCAAAATATTCATTCTAAATTTGCCTCCTAAAATCTTTCTGTCCCTTTTTCTTTTATGGTCCCTAACTCTTGGGGAGGTGATGTGATATACATGTTTCATTTGTAGCTGATCATTTCACAGTCATTTATTCCCTGTACTTTGACCAGTTATAAGTTTCTGAATCAATCATCTACTACAAAAAGAAAGTTCTCTGATGTGGTCTTAGATCTATGTTAACCTATGTATATAGAGTGATACAAGTTTAAGAGGGTAGCTTGGTGTGATGTCTGTTTAGCAAGATAATAGATTTATCCCTGGGGCTTGTGAACTCCCCAACTATGACTTGTTGTTCAGATTTATAGTATCAGGTTTGTGCTCTGTGCTATGGAATGGCCCTTAAATTCAAATCAGAAGGTGGTTGGTTACCCCCATATACTATGCCACTATTGCACCTGTGAACATACCTTGACATGCCTTCTATATGGGGAGAGGGATGACAAAGTAGGATGTTGAGGGAAGAATAAGTAACCCCAAAGATGTTTAAAAGCCATTTGGAATATTTATATTCACATAAAAAGTTTAATTTGTGTTATTCTATTTAAGTGGTTATGATCGTTCAAGAAAGTCATAGATTGTCACATAAAAAGCTCAGTGCTGGTATGGAATCTCTGCTCTCAATTTGTTGCTCATAGGTGTCCCATATTTCTCTCAAAACATTACAACCTATTGCTTTTGCTCTTGTTTGTCCACCAAAACTTAAAGGTAAGACCATATTGTTGTAGACACCACACACGTTGGCTGTAGGACATGGATTACTCACAAGAAGCTTCCTTCTTGTTGCTTAGCTCTCATATTAGTGGAAGGTGCTATGCTAGCCATTGGGAGGGGAAAGTCCTCAGCAATCCACTCAGTTTGTTAAACCTGTAAACTGTAAAACATCAAAATGTCTTTTAAAATGGTATCATACTTGACAAGTCCATTTGCTGGATTTCTCCTATATTTCCCTGAACCAGATTTAGAGCGAAATTAGGGGAAATGGAAGAAGTAATTAGGATGGTGAACTCTGATTTCAATCCGGAATTTATAGAAATAATTATGCATTCAGTCTACATTTTAGGTAGATAATCATGATGTTCAGGAGAATCATTTTAAAAACTAAGCTATTTGGGAGTGGCTGTCCACAGCTTTTCTTTTAGTATGTTCATTCTTTTTCCTTGGTCACCCTACATGGTCAAGATTTCTTTATATCAACATGGAATCTCTCTTTAAGCAATCCTTAGAAAGTCATGTGTGTTGCCTTTCTCTTTGGGTTTGTTTGTGTCTGGTCCTCTTGGAGATTTTCAAAATAATCAAAAGACACTTATGTCATAGACAGTGTTTACTGTCTTTAACAATAGTTTACTTTAGAAAAGAAGTGGTGTGTTGGAACATGTGTATGAGAACCAATATGGGTAGTAGCAGATTGAGTGTGAGACACTGCAGTCATCCTGCTTGGATCCAGATCCTGACTCTGAGAGTGTAACCTTAGATGACTTAAGCTAGCCTTACTTTATGTTTCTGTAAGATAAAATTGGTGATGATATTGACTGGTGTGTGTATGTGTGTGTGTGTATTTATGAGATTAAAACAGGAGTATTTCATATATATTAGATGTTGAAGTCATTATTACCACATACATTTGTGAAGAGCATTAAACCTTCATTTGGGGGTTATATCTCTTTAAAAAACGAATTTTCAGTTTTTCTATGTGGTTATGATCAATTGCCTGGAGCATAATATAGGAAGTAAGGACAGTGCTGTAATCTTTTGTTTCCAAGCTAGTCATTGATACGTCTCAGTTGGCATATAAGACCCAATTGGTGATGTTTTCAGATGTTTGCAGAATCTATATTCTTTAACATTAATTACTGCCAAGCTCCAGTTTGTTTGTCTATCCTTGTGGTCTTAGAGATGCCCTCTGGCTTTGTATTATCTACTAGAAGCTTGAAGGTCACCAAGGAGATCACTTGGTTTGCTTTCTTAGCTTCAGAAATCTTGTAAGGCTCTTTGACATGCAGATTTGCAGTGTGTGGTTCTGGTCCTACTATGAACATGGATGATGTCTCTCTTATTATAGTTTTTAGTGGGAAGGCGTAAATCTCAGATCTTACAGACTCATTGAGGACTTTTATCTTTCCTTCCCTTTCCTTCTTTCCTTCTTTCCTTCTTTCCTTCTTTCCTTCTTTCCTTCTTTCCTTCTTTCTTCCCTTCCTTCCTTCCTTTCTCCCTCCCTCCTTCCCTCCTTTCCTTTTTTTTCCCTTTGGACATAATGTCAACAAAACTAGCTGATTTGTTAACTGTAATTTATGTACATAGTCAAATTCTATAGAAATATTTACTGCCACGAGTGACCTTGTACTGAACAGTTGAATATGTTCAGATGGCCTTTGGTAGCTGGATGTTTTCTTTGGACTAGGTTAAGAACTATCATTCCTGGATAAATCTAGTCTCATCACTGAAATATTTCTTCAACTTGGAAATTTTTTTGATAGTATGTCATTAAAATCAAAAGCTATGATGTATGGTCAAGAAATCTGCAAAATAACCTTAGCCCCTAGCCCTGAATTCTTTCTCTAAATGTGTTCTCCAGGCTTACCAGATTACTCTGTCTTCTTTGTCTGGATAAATGACTTTTAACCCACCTTGAGCCTCACTGCTCACACATGGCCTCAGCCTCCCAAGAGACATTGTGCCTGGGCCATCCTTGCCTCAAATTGAAAGGTTTTCAGGAGGCTCATTTCCCAAATTAACCTGTCTCTAGTTCATTCTCTTTCCATCCCCTCTTTTCCTTCTTCCTTTCTCCTTTCTTCTCTATTTCTTTCATCCCATTTCTTTCTTGCTTTTTTCTCCTTTATTCCCTTCATTTCCACCTTCCTTCCCTTAAACCCCATATATCTTTATTTTATTTTAATCCTTTGCAATTGCCTTCATATTTTCCTTAGATACGTCCCTCCAAGTCTCTACTCATCAACTCAAGCATTTCTGTTTCCCTTTTACCTACATGTCCAGTGAAGGACTTAGAACACTGTCCTCTCTGTCTCTCATTTCTTGCCTTGTATGACTACTTAACTCTCACGTGTGCATTTTTTAACTCCCTGAGAGCATAATCCCTCCCCCACCCCCTGAAAATTGTTTGAAAGGCTGAGACCAAATTATCTTTGCTTGGTTAACTTCTCTAAAAATGCTACCATTAGGCAAGTCCAGAGGTGATTCTAAATCCTGTCAAGTTGACGTGATTGACAAGATTAATTGTCATCAGGTCTGAATGAGTATTTTCATCATGATTAGCACATCTTATTTCCATGATAAAATGTGTCTTTATTAGTTTTTCTCTGATTCTCAAAGCTAAGTGATCCAGGCTTATGAACACTGATTTTATTTCCACCTTATGAAATCTGTACTTACTGCCCTAGTCACATATAACTCAGTGTCCTTTGTAGGTCATGACTGTGATGGTTTCTTCATGACCAAGTCATTTCCTGAGGTCACAACTGAACACTTTTTCACCTGTCTTCAGTTCATAGGTGGTTGTTTTCATTGTCCTATCGCTGTGGATTTTCTCAAACATAACTGGAAGAGAAGGAGGAAATGGAGGAGAAGGAAGAGGAGGATGAGGAGGAGAAAGAGGAAGAGAAGAAGGAGGAGGAGGGGGAGGAGGAGGAGGAGAAGAGCAGCAGCAGCAGCAACAACAACAACAACAACAACAACAACATATTGCTTGGTGGTAAGATCTACCTGCCCCTTGAATGTTTCCTCCTCCTCCTCCTTCTCTCTCTCTCTCTCTCTCTCTCTCTCTCTCTCTCTCTCTCTCCCTTTCTTTTTTTTTCCCATAAAATACAACCTTTTTTTGTTAGTGCTTTGACAGATAGGTTCTCATGTTCCCAGGCTGGTCTTTAGCTTTCTAGCTGAGGATGACTTTGAACTGCTGGCTTCTCCCTTCAACTCCCAAGTGCTGTGATTTCCTGCTTATTCATGTATGGTTTATGCAGTGCTGAGGTTCAAACCCAGGCCTTTGTGCATGTTGGGCAAGTATTCCACCAACTGAGATACATCTGAGCAATTTCTAGAGCATTTGTTCGAAGCTGGAGGAGATGTGATGTTTTTCTTATGTGTGTGTGGTTAAGTGTAATTTAAATACAGCTTAAATATTGTGCTTTGAGGCTATTAAAATTTCAGGTCCTTTTTATAGTGATGAATCAGAAGAAAGATGATGAGAGAATTCATAGCAGATGAGTTGTTCAGCATTCAAACATTTATGACACTCTGTAGAATTTCAGATCCCAACATACTATAGCTGTCACTCTAGTCTACACATTATAATCAGCATAACAAGCGACAAGCTCTTTCTGTGTGGACCCATCCATTTGAGCTTAGTATTTCAACGACTGTTGGCATCAGGTATCACCTCTCCCAGATCTGATCAGTTCTCCTTCCCTGTTCCCAAGTTGCCCCATCCTCCAAAGCCTTCTCTAGTCTATCTCCATGTTTCCATTTTTATGTTTGTCTATCAGATTCCCTTTGCTGGCTTGTTCCTGTCAGTTGGCTACTAGTTTGTAATTGGTACTCCTTACTGTTTCCATCCTTGTGAAATGGATCTAATCATGTTTGTTCACTTGTCTAAAAGCATGTGCCAGCCTTTCTTAGCATTTCATAACCTGTGTGCTTTGTGTCTAGAATATTCCTGTGTTCATTGATGTCTCTGATTTCGATGATCCAGCCCTGCTTCTAGATCTTGAGCTAGCTCTGTGGAGATGGATCAATTTAAATATTTTCCACCCCACTCACCACCTCTTCTTCTATCCAACGAGCAATCTAAGTGCAGTCTACACCAGTGATCTTGTGGGCCCATCATGACCTTTGTCCTGTGTGTCTCTTTTGTTCTCATGGCTACTCAAACCCTGGTCTTTTCTGTGCTATCCTACTCTGACCATTGTTCAGGACTATCCTGTCTGTTTTGTGGTAACCTTATTGGTTTTCAGTTGAATCCCTGTTCCTCAGATCTGAGGAGCTGTTCTGTTTGGCCACAACTTAAGCTTCAACTTCTTGACCATTAGTGTAATTTTCCATCTGACCAATACTGGTGATTGTTGATGGTGGCCCCTAAGATCACTTAGGAGATGACTCTTTGCTTATTTTGCAGGTTCATTTTTTACAGCTATCTGGCAGATTAATGTTGATTTGATTCCAGATCAAGATTATGCTGTGGAGGCACTACAAGTTGTCCTAGCCCTTTCTCATCTTTCAGACCCCATTGGAAGCTGACATTGCTTAGTTTGTTCCTGAATCATTTCAACTTCCTCCTCCTCTTTGGTCACTTTGCCTGTGTTTAGTTTGATCACCTGCTGCCTCCCTCTTAAAAAATCATTCTCATGGTATAACTCAGAACCATCTCCCTCTCTCAAGATGGCTGTATAAATCACACCCAGAAAGACTTCACCAAAAAGTCACATTCCGTGGTTGGCATAGTGGATACTCTGATAAAAGTCTTTGCTGCCCATGCTGACTCTCTTAAGTTAGGACCAATATGGTAGAAGGAGGAAATAGAGTTTTTGCAAATTGTTTTCTGACCGCCGTGTGCATGGAGAAAACTGGTGCAGGTAGCAGGGTGAGCAGAGGGAGCAGTGGGTCCTGGCTTGAGAGAAACATCAGATTGGCGGGGATTGAGTTGTGAAGGCCATTCTGTAGAAGATGCGATGGAAATGGAGCTAGAGAAGCCAAAGCGCAAGCCATGCTCACTCAGGACTCAGCAATGGCCATGAGCCTCTAGGAGTGGCAGAAAGATTCGCTTAAGAGGGTAAAACATGGCATTGTAAGCTGAGGAACTGCCCAGAGTTACCAGTGATTTCTTTTTATATTACACTGTGTGTGTGTGTGTGTGTGTGTGTGTGTGTGTGTGTGTGTATGTGCGTGTCTGTGTTTCAAGTCTCCTTTCAAAAACATCTCATCATGTGGTATTCAGCTTCCTACCAGGACCTTGCATTGAAGGCCTCCCTGGCGGGCTCCACTGTTTATTTAACTAGGTCTTTACTAAAGCTACACAGATGATGACATGTGGAATCGCCTTTTCTTTGTGTGCTAGTGAAATACTGCTGCTGTGCAAGCTTCAGATGCTCTGATGGTTTTCTTAGCCCCGCTTCCTTTCTAGGCAGAGTCAAGGCTAATTCCCCCTCCCCCGCTTACCCCCAGCTTTCTTTGTATATTTCTCTCAAAATCCTACCAGATTGTATTAATATTTTAGTTTGTCAAAGCCTTTGCTAGGCTCTGAGTTTAATGAGAACAAGGACTTGGATATTATTTAGTGTTTTTAATCTTAGCTTGACACATAGTTCCTAATAATTTTTTTTCTGTAGTGCTAATCCATAATGTTCTTAATTGATTGATCAAAATGTTAGGTTTCAGTAATTTTTAATATCTTAAGACATATGTATATTTAACATTTTCCTTCTAATTTCTTTATAGACCCGCAGGTAAGCTGAATATAGCAACTACAGTGTTTGTTTCCAATATAGATAGATTAAATGGAAATGTCTTCTGTACTTTATGTCTTTTTGCTGTGTGTATGTGGGGGGAGGGGGTGATCACCCTTCCTCCTTTGTTGTGGTTTGGCTATAATATGCTTCTCCACCCCAGGCTCATGTGTTTAAAGACTTGGCCCAAACTGATGCAGGGAGGATGTGGGAGACCTTTAGGAGGGGAAGCCTCTATGTAGGGAGTGGGTGGTGCTGAAATGCCTTAGGAGTGACAGTCAGGCCCTTCCTCTCCCCCACCTTTGTCTGTCTGTCTGCTTTTCTCTCCTTCTACTCCCCCCAGCCAGCTGAGGGGATGTACCCAGCTGCCTCACTCCTTCCTTCCTTCAGGGCACAGTGGTGGACTGAATCCCCAGAACCCACCATGCCCACCATAAACCTGTTTTTCCTTAGGTTGCTTCTCCTTAGCATTTGAGAGTAACAAGGAGATGAAAGTAACTGTTAACCACTACCCTCACTCCCACCCCCAGAGTACTAACTTTATTCTTTAAGGAACTTTTCTAAACCAGAAGCGCTATCAGGATGACACCATGTTTTCCACTTGTCTCCTTGTCCATCTAGAGTTAAGCAAGAGTTAGGAATTTCATCTCTAAGGATTTTGGGTAATATGTTGAAACAGGACTGTTTTTCTTTCCTTTTTTTACTCTGGGTGTTTTGTTTTGTCTCGAAGAGATGTGAATTTCCGAGTTTTCTTTCCCATATAGGCACTATGAGCCGGGGACAGAGTTGTCTGGTTCTCTCTGATGGCCAGCGTGTGCCTCCAGGGGTATGCCCTGTTGCATAGCTGGCTGGCATGTGTTTCCTGTTTCTGCAGCTGCAAGTCTTTCAGACTCTTGTAGAGAGAGCTGGTATTTTATTACATTGCATGTCTCGTATTTATGAGAAACTCAAAGGGGCTTTGAGGATTTTCTTTCAGTATCTAATCTTCTCAGGGCTCTCTGAGGTAGGTAGCAGGAAGTGTTATCTCCATTTTGCAGATGTTACAGCAGAGGCAAAGCCCGACCTGATGAAAGTTCCACAGAAAATCCAGGCAAGCAGAGCCTTTCAAACTCCATGCCAGAGATCTTGATGTCAGATGACTTAACCTTAATTTTAACACCTCTGTCCATTTTGGGTTTACATGAATTTTTATTGCTGCACCCAGCACTGCAGATATAATGCTTATTTTTTTCTTTAAAAATTTTTTATCACATTTTACTTATTATATGCATATGCACCTACATGCATATGTATGCATGTCCTGACTCCCATTTGGAAGTCACAAGATAATTTGTAGGAATCAGTTTTCCCCTTACAGCATGTAGGTCCCAGGAATCGAGCTTAGGTCGCCAGGGTTGTTGGCAGGCACCTATACTTGCTGAGCCAGCTCTGAGGCCCTGCAATACTAATTTTTTTTAAATTACTGTTTTTCCCCTGAGATTCCTCATTTATCACTCATATACTCATAAGTATGCCTTTTGTATGTGTTTGCATATATAAATAAAAATGTATATTCTTAAAAATAACTTAATGCCAGGTTCAATCAGATGAGGGGTTACTTGGTTCTGAGGACTCTGTGCCAATATATGAAATTCAGCCTTATGGCATATCTGATAATCCAGAGCTTTTTTATATGTCCAGTGTCCTATGTGTGCATTATTCGTAGACAAGAAAACATTAAAAGTTGGCATCTGAAATATTATGAAATGTGTATATATGTGTGTGTGTGTGTATATATATATATATATATATATATATATATATATATATATATATTAATTACAAGGCGTGGTGGTATATGCCAGTTGTCTCAGCACTGGGGAGGCTGGTGGACCTAGAGTTTAAAATCAGCCAGGACTACTACACACAAAAACCCCATCTCAGAAAACCCAAGTCGCATCCTACAGCCATCAACACCTCCACCCCCTTCCCAGTCACACCAGTAAGCATATGGAAGAAACACTATGCACGTGGGTATCAGATCCTGTTGGGTATGTGAAATGTACATTTCCTTTGGGCAGCTCTTTGCCAATGACGGCACCCTGAGGGAGAGCAGATACAGTCATTCCCTCTGCCACCCCATTGCTAAGATTCTTTTCAAAATTCACTTAGAAATCAGTTACAGTTTTACACATTCATGTTGTAATTGCTAGTGCAGTTTTAAGTCACTATCTGGTTTTTTCTAGGGAGTGCTTGCAGGAGCTTTGTGTAGTGTGGGCAAAGCTGCATTCTTCTGACCGAGTTTGGAATGTCTTTCCCTCTTTCACCAAGTGGCAATGATTATGCTCTTGCTCCCAGAAGTCTAGGACCAGGCGAATCTCTGCAGCTTTGTAATCTGACTGGCCCAGGCTCTTCTTGCTATGGGGTGGTGAGAAGGCAGGCTCAGCTGCTTTAGTGGAGTCATCCCTGAGGTCTCTGGGTGATTTCCTAAAGCCTGAGAAAGGTAACACCTAAATAGATGTTGGGAATGGCAATGTCCCCCAACCCCCACCCTGTGAGCTCTTCCCTCCATTCTCTACATTTAAGAGTACCACCCAGCAGCAGTGGCTTTAGCCCTGAAACCATTTGGAACCGCTGGAAGAGAGGCCACCCAGTGCTTCTGTGAGCAGCTGGGGCTGCAGGTCTTCCATTGGCCACACAGAGAATGTTCCCACTTATCTACCCTGAACATGGGTGGCCTCCATCCTTAGGCTAATGCAATTTCTCACTGTCTGGAGGTGGGTGCTATTGTCTTTTCCAGTTTGTTATTTGAAGTTTTTTTCGGAGGCTCACATCTTCTGATGACTGGGAGTGGGGTGGGCATGCGTTTTACCAGCCTACTCCCTCTCATTCTTAAGGGCTCTGGAGTTGGCTAAAGAGATGATGACAAACCTTCCTAGGCCAGTAAGTAGAGAGAAGACCTAGTTTCCTCTAGGTCTACCCAGCCTGAGAAAGTTCCTTGCTTCTGTGTAAGCTGCATTTCCTCCTTCATCCTGCATTCCCTCTTTATATCCCCTGGGCTGAGCCACAGGCCTGAATGTGGCTCATATGTGATGTCGATAGTCAGAGTTCACACCTGGAGACTGCCTGGTCGAACAAGTTGGAGGATGCCAGTTTTGTGTCTCCGCTAGCAAACTGCCATTTCTAATGAACATTTTATGAAGAGGCCTCCTTCTCTTCTCTCCCTTGGTTGTGCTAAAAAGCAATGAAAACATACGAAGAACTGGATTCATGGTGTGTGCACCTGGCCTCTTTGCGAGTCTCTGCAATATGTCATGTGAGTGATGCATTTATAAAGCAGAAACATCAGGCTATGCACAACAGCAGTATAGAGCTGTTGGTTTTCTCCCTGACGTGGATCGAAATCCTGGAGTTTTGTGAGATTTGGCAGGCTGAGATCAGGAGTTCAGCCTTCCTTTTTAAATGACGTTTAAACCATGATAGTGAGTTCGTTGGGTCGGAATGACAGAGACTCAATTGCAGCAATATATTTTCAGGTAATAAAATAGTGTTCTTGGTTTAGGGGGGAAAAGTAGGGCTTTTATTAGGGAATAAATGGTAGTGTGCTAGGCAGCATTCCTATGTGGTATTATGTGTGACAACTTCTAAGTAACAGGCACTAATTTGTACATGGGGAAAACTCACTGATACCGATTCCTCTGTTTTGTAGGAGTCAGTACTTGCTAATGAACTCGTGTAATTGATAACATTTGCACTTTCCTCAATGATATTTTTTATTTCAACCAAGATAACAAAAATAGTCCCTGTTTCCCCCTTTTAATGTCATTAGTTCATGAAAATGAAACCAAAAAGATAGAAAACAAAATTTTCTCCTGTTTTACAACAGAACTCCCTGGGACCCCTGAGCCTAATTTGTTCTTAATAATTTTCAAAAGAGACTTTGTCTTACAGCTCCCAGCAGTCTGTGGACTGTCTGAAAGCAAGCTGCAGCCTGGTACAGGAGCTCTGCCAATTTCTAGGCAGTGGAAGCCTCTGGAAAAAGTAGAATATTTTCCTCTGCAGTAGAAATGATTTAAGTTTGAGATGTGTTGTGTGCATGTGTGGGTATGGTGTTCATTTGACACAGACGTACACAGTTCCTTCTAAGCTCCCTTGGTTCTGAGTTCGTCGTGTCTTGAGTGCAGAGTCTAACAAACAGAGGCCGCGTCTGTGGAGACACTGAACATCCTGCCTGAGTTCCAGCTCTTGTTCCAGGCCTCAGGGGACACAGGCAGACTCGTTTTCCAGCTTGCCCCGCAGCTTCACAGCCCTCGCAGATTGACACAGCTGCCTTTCTGTGTGTGTGGAGTCTTGCCTCCAGCCTCTCACAGTGTGGGGAGAGAGGGCCGGAAGAAGTGGGAGTGGGGAGATGAATTATTCAGCCCCTGCTAAATGCCAGGCTCTGCGCTGGGTGCCTCATGTCCATCTCACTGAAAAACAAGTCATTGATCATGACGCATGAGGCATCCTGGACCTTCAGACCACACTTTGGAGTCAGACCACTAAAATTTGAATTATAAGTTGTGCCACAGTTTCTTCACTCATTAACGTGTGTCTATTAACAGGACCAGCTGCTATTGTTTATTGTTGGGTTAAATAAATTGCATTCAGAATTGTATGAAGATAGCCTGCCGTGCAGTGCTTGTCAGTAAAAAGCACTGTGAAACAGAAGTGAACTCACTTCATCAGTTTAAGGAGAATGGAGAATAGCTGGGGCAGGATTTGAACTTGGATCTTAGAAGGGAGACCCTGTGGCTACACTACATTTTCTTTCTGACTATATTCCACTTGGCGTCTTGCATGTGCGGTATTACCAAAGAATAAACCAGTGTGTCAGAAGTTAGTATGATTCGCATTTCTGATGTCACGTGACCTCTCCATGCTCAGCAAACCATCCAAGTGTGTAGGGATGTGACTGGATCAAACGGGGTCTTCTGTTACCTCTGTGCAGCCATCATGGAGTTCATGAATCAGGGCTTATTACACAAAGGCTATCCATGCAGGCTTTGGGACTGGCTTGGCCATCTTCATGGTAAATCATTTTAGGATTGAATGAATGATCTTTTTTCTCCAATATATATTTTTTCTAATTTAATTTTTATGCTGCTCTCTAACTCCTTAAAGATAGAAGCACTTGGGGGTAAGAACCTGTGTTCTCTGTAATGTTTACCACAAGCATCAGACTCACTGTCCAGCACAGCAGGCTGGCTGTCCCCACACCTTTTCCTGGTTGGTGGGGACAGGGGTGCATGATTGGCGGCTGACATCTTTTATCTGCCTTGCTCATTCTGTTGTTGGCTTTCTATTGGCTTTTCTTTTCTTTCTTTCTTTTTTTTGTTGTTGTTCTTTTGTTTTTCAAGACAGGGTTTCTCTGTGTAATCCTGGCTGTCCTGGAACTCACTCTGTAGCCCAGGCTGGCCTCGAACTCAGAAACCCGCCTGCCTCTGCCTCCCAAGTGCTGGGACTAAAGGTGTGCGCCACCACCGCCCAGCTCTATTGGCTTTTCTGTTTGAATCTTACATACTGTCTCCTAGCTCCTCTCAATTTTGTGGCGTTGGCTTCTACCTAAGTATGTGTTGCCAAGCTTCGTTTCTTAAGAAGTGCTTCTGCAGCTGTGGAACCTGTTTGCAGAGTTCTTAGGTGTGAGAAACACTACATTCAGTCTCCAGTCAGGAAAAAAAACAGAAAGGTTACATTTTGCCTCAGTCCCACCCAGTGGACCTACACATACCCAGTTGATTTTGGATGGGAGTTTTCAATAATATTAAGATTTGTGTAAACTACAGTGAGATTTTGTCTAAGGACGCAGGGTCTTTAGGGCAAGACAGCACTATTAATAGAATGTGGATGTGTGTTGTTTATTTGTTTTCAAATTGGAAATGTTTTCCTTGAGGTTTTGGCATGTTCTTTGATATGTTGAAAGACGAGAAAACATTATTTTAGAAGCTCAGCACTCATACCATATTAGGAAATTTGCAGTGCCTCCGATTTCACATTTAATGTTTTAATTGCCTGGTTTGGTAATAGAAAAATGTCAAGCTTCTCTCTTTCATTTCGAGTTACCACCACTTATTTTCCCCTTTGCAGTCGTGGGCTGCTGCCAGCTTCAACTTCCTGCCCTGGTCCCAGCCCGGACTGTTTGCTGAGCGAGGAGAGTGTCACGTGACATCTGAAATGAGTATCATACCGACTTCTGACACACTGGTTTACTCTTTGGTGATACCACACATGCAGTTGTTTCCTGTGGTGCTTGTAAATATCCTGGACGCGCATCTGACACTGAGCTGTGCGTCTGAAACCTTTAAGTTGCCTTTGAACTGAGGATGCTGTTCTGCAAGTTGAATATAGCAGCCAAGAAATCAAAGGCAGCGCTGCCATCTTGGTCTGAGGGCGGTGTTTCAGAGGCAGGCCTGTGTACTGTGAAAGAAGGCAGCCAGATGCAGCTAGCTGGAGGCATAGACCCCCATGGAGTGTGGGGGTGGGCATGGGGAGGAAGAATGGAGCATTATGGTCTATAGTTGTCTAGAGCTGGCAGTTTAAGTTCTCTTGAAAGATTAAGACTCAAAATAGGGTTGAAACTTGCTCTTATTATAACTGCTTTCCCAGGTGCAAACAGTGATGAAAAAGTTCCTTGAAGGAATTTGTTGTAGAAAGAACAATCTTATGCGCGAATGTACGGGATGATGAGAAATAAACTCAGGGCACATTTAGGAAGGTGCTCTGTCACTGAGCTGCATCTCCAGTCTCCTCTACATGGTATCATGCACAGTTGTAGGATGTAGCTGGGAAGAAATGCTCTTATGAAAAAATACAGGCTCGATCCCTGGACAGCTGAGAATGTGGATTATGACTATCTCTAAATATTATTTTTCTAATCCACTAAAATCATTATTCTCATTCTCTCTCTTTGTCTCACTGTCTCTTTCTCTCCCTTTCTCTCTCTCTCTCTCTCTCTCTCTCTCTCTCTCTCCCTCTCTCTCTCTCTTTCTCTCTCTTTCTGTGTGTGTGTGTTACTCTTTATCTTCCTGCAACAAAATGCCTTACAAGTAACAACTAAATGAGGGAGAAGCTGATGGATACTGCCCACATACATCATGGACCCTTCCTCTTCAGTTATCCTTTTCTGGAAATGCCCTTAGAGAGCTTTTCTTCTGTTTGTCTTTTAGTTGGTTCAGGTCTCATCAAGTTGGCAGTCAAGATCAACCAACATATAAGTAATAATCATTATTATTTTTAAGAAAACATATGATCTTGATGGATTGCCCAGGCTGGCCATGAATGCCTGGGCTCAAGTGATCCTCCGATTTGAGTCTCCACATAACTGGGACAGCAGGTTTGACTCACACCTGCCTCTCAACTGTAACATTTTTATTGGTTATTTTATTTATTTACATTTCAAATGTTTTTCCTGTTCCTAGTATTCCCTCTGCAATCCACTTATCTCATCCCCCATCCTCCTGCCTCTATGAGGGTGCTCTCCCACCCACCTACCCACTCCCGCGTCACAGCCCTAACATTCACTTATGGTGGGTCATCAAGCCTCCACAGGACCAAGGGCCTTACTTCCCATTGATGCCAGATAAGGTAATCCTGTGCTACATAAGCAGCAGGAGCCATGGGTCCCTCCATGTGTGCTCTTTGGTAGTTTAGTCCCTCAGAGCTCTGGGGAATCTGGTTAGTTGATATTTCAACTCCAACTTTTAACTATATGGCAATTTATGCTCATTAACAAAAACTGGGAAAATGTAATAATGCAAAAGAAAGGCAAACAAAAATAATCTTGTAGTTATATAGTCTAAAGAAGGTTTTGGGTATCTTTCCTTTAGTACTTATTTCTGAGAGAGAGAGAGAGAGAGAGAGAGAGAGAGAGAGAATGTAGACTGTACATGTATACACATGTGCATACATGTGCACACATACACTTCTGGTCTTCTCCTTAAACAATACAATAAATACTACATTTCATGTAGCTTACTGTATAGTGTGTGCATGTTTAGTATATGTGAGCCTTTGAGTTTCATGCCCAGGTCCAGAAAATGAAGGGAAAATTGACATTAAATCTAGAGGCTGCATTGTGCTTCTTGATATGCCTGCATCACAATTCACATTGCCATTTCCAGGTGGCTTTCGGGTTCTCTTTATGGTAGTGTGGTGATGTTACTATTGGCTTAATGGGTTACATTTAAGTCATTCTGTTTGGGCAGCAATACATTTTCTGAATATCTGATTATTATTATTATTTTTACTAATATTATATGTTTTGAGGAGTATTTTGTCTTTTTAAGGGCCCCTGAATATCTCAGAATGTTGCTTAGGAAAGTTGTATTCTCTCAACACTAGTATTTCAGATTGCCCATCTTGCAATACTGACCCCCATTTTACAAAATTCTTCCTTAGGGCTGTGAAGATGGCTCAGTGGGTAAAAGCTTGATCAGATCCACAAGTGCTTACATTCTCCACACTCTACCAGAAGATAGAAGGTGGAGACAGCACAATTCCTGGAAGCTTACAGGTTAGAGAGAGAGAGAGAGAGAGAGAGAGAGAGAGAGAGAGAGAGAGAGAGACAGAGCCTTGTTAAGTAAGGTAGAAAGCAAGGATTGACACTCATAGTTGACCTCTGACCTTCAATGACGAGCCCACATTTATATGAATACACTCATAGGTGCACAGTACACCCCTAATTTGACAAGAAGAATACTTTCCCATTACATTGTCTTGTTTCTTTGTAATTCTTTGTATTGGTTGGAACATATATTCTGGTCACTTGGATATTGTCTGGGATACTGTAACTTTTCTATGGTTTTCCACTGAGGCTTAATGATGACTTTATTGATTTGTTTTTATTAATTTTAACTCCTTGTTGTGGACATTTAAATGTTAAGTATCTACTAATAAAAAATTTTTTTTGAGTATATTCTCTATTTTTATCTCTGCCATCACAACCTTCAAAGTGTTTTTTCTTATTTCTCTCTGTTTATATCTTTCCCTAGCTCTACAGTTTTTCCCAGTCTATCTTCTCAAAGTCATATCTGGCACCATCCTTACCTGGTCGTCTTCCTCCATTCTTACTCTTCTTGCTATGGACCTAATAAACTGTTTCCATATCTGAGTGTATTTCTCTTACACAAGACAGACATCTGAGCCTTTCTTTCTCTGTATGTGCAGAGCTCATTGAGACACAGTTTTGCAAAGTCCGTTAAGTTGTTGTAGCCAGTAGCAGTCCATTCTCAGGGAGGTTTGGGGTTTCTGCATTGTTACCTATGAATACCCTAGTGGTAATTTTTTATGTTGTATCATGTTTCTGTTTCTTCCACCATTCACTAGGCAGGCATGAGGATCATTCAGTGTGCTCCTACTATGAGCTGCCTTCCATACTTTCCCCTGGTCAATATATGTGACATAGGTTTGCTTAACCAATATTATTATGTTCATCTTTCACAGAATCTTGAAGCCAAAGCCATCTGTGTTGGTGTTTTAACTACTTTGACAGAATACCTGAGAAAATAGACCTCAACGGAAGACAGGTTTACTTTGGCTCACAATTATAGAGGTCTCCATCCATGGTCATTTGGCCCTGTCACCTCATGGTGGGGAACTCAGGGCAGAGGAAAGCTCTTTACATTATGATAGCCAGGAAGCAGAGAGAAGGAGAACAGGGTCTGGGTACTGTTATCCCTTCCCCTTAAGATCATACCGGAGTGGTGTGCCTTTATGCCATCATGTCTCATCTTTTCAAGGTCCTATCACCTTCCAATGGCACCATCAGCTGGAGACCATCAGCACTTGAGGTTTTGAGGGGCCATTTGAGATCCAAAAGAATACAACGCCATCATAAACTGAACGTGGAGCCAATCTTCTCACACAATTTTGTTTCTTGGCAGCTGTCTTGGTGTTATTTTCTGACTCTTAATACACTTCTTGGTTTTGGCCTTTGGTACCAAATCTGATGTTTTGTAATGCAGACTTGCCCCCATTCAGATCCTCCAGAATTGGTTCCAATAATTGTGGGAGTGCTCCCCTGTGCTTAGAAATGGGGGACCTCATATGCAAGGAAAGAGGGAAGTGATTGTGGGGTGAGAAACACACTAAGCCAGAAGAAAATAGGTTAAGACTGACTTTATATGTGCAGATGTGGTCTATTATTGATCCTGGAGCATGGCAGCATGTGAGTGAGAGCATCAGAGACAGAGCACTGGGCTGCCAGAGTGAGAAGAGTCAGAAAGAAGCACCGTTCTCAGTCCTCCAGATCCATGCTTTATCTAAACATCTCTAAATCTGAAAGATCCTGAAATCTAAAACATCTAAAGTGATGGTACAGTGCTCTTTTCTTAAAAAACCCTTTTTTGTGATTTCATATACTGGAAAAATCTGAAAAATGGCACTCTGAACCATTCCCACACCCAAGCCCTTTCTAACTGAGACATTCAATCTGTAGTCACTCTTATCAGAGATCATAACTGAGAAGCTGTGGCTATGATTTCTAGGTCCAAACTGACCAGAACAAACCTAATTTTTCTCTGAATACAGTCAGTCTGTGCTGTTTGTGGAAACTTACCATTTGTTTCTAGAGCGTCTTGTACGTCCCCTGACTTAGTTATTCTGTGACTATTGCTGTCCCTACAGCCACACATGAATTCTTTTCTTAGCTTCTTACTGGGAAGTACCTAATATGGAGATTCACAAATTTTTACAAAGCACTTTCCATCCACAATCTCATTTGATGACTCTTGATGGCCTTGGGCAGGTGCCCCACCCATTTCAAACCAGGGATCCCAGGTTCTTGGTTTTGAAGGAACTCTCCTGAAGCTATGGGACTCCAAGGCAGCAGAAGGCTCTGTTCATTCTCATGTGTTCATTCTTTTATTCCTTACTTTTTGGTACATCTTCACGGGCTGCTCTGGCAGGCTAGTCCCCAAGTTGAGACTAGCCTTATTCTAGTCCTTATTTAGCACCATCTTATTCTTGCTAGATTGGAGTCAGAGTGTAATGCATGAAGTTATGTCTTGGGTGATGTAGTTCCTTTTTTCATTGTTGATAAAAAGCAAGTTAAAGGAAGAGACTTCATTCTCACTCACAGTTAGAGGAATAAATCCAGTATAGTGAGTGGGAAAGGCAAGTCCACAAGAGCAGCCTGGTCTGTGGCCCTGAAAAGTACTCCTTTGGCTTCCTCTATTCTTTTCCCATTTTATTTGATCTAGGGCCCCACCTAAAGGCACAGTGCTGACCGCATTCAGGATAGGTCTTCTTCTGTTAGTTCAGCATCTGGAAACTTTCTCAGACTTACCAAGAGAGTGCCAGACACTTCTGAAGGACAAGTGAGCTGTAAAAATTTTCAGAGACAGGCTTCTTGAACAGGAATAATGTCTTAGCTGAAATATTGAGGAATGGTTACATGCCATGTGCAGTAATCAGTAATTAAAGAGGCTGGGTGAGAGAAAGAGTAAACTTACTTGGAGTTTAAAGTTCTGAGTTTTCCATCTGGTGTAGTCAACCATGGTCTGAAAATATTATTGTTGTGCAGTGAGGAATTAAGATCCTTTGAGATGGGAGGAGGAGGGGACTGAAGCAAAGAAATGGGGGGGGCACTTGTACAAGTAATACTCTAAAGTAAAATGTATTATTCTAATTTTTTCATTATTATTAATCTTTTACTATGCTAACTTAGAAGTTAAATGTTGTCATAGGAATGTACATATAGGAACAGCATGGTATGTGCACAGAGTGGGTGTATATAGAGGAAAAACATAGTGTGTATACAGAATGGGTGTGTACAGATAGGACCAGCATAGTGTGTATACAGTGGGTGTGTAAATATAGAGTCTGTATGCTTTGTCTACAGTGGTTGTGTACATAGAAAAAAAAGCATAGTGAGTGCACAGAGTAGTTGTGTCTACAGATAGGGACAGCATAGTGTGTATACAGGGTGGGTGTCTACAGATAGGGACAGTATAGCGTATATACAGAGTGGGTGTCTACAGATAGGGACAGCATAGCATATATACAGGTGGGTGTCTACAGATAGGGACAGCATAG
>JANHMN010000006.1:32856733-32879754 GCA_030674055.1 Rhabdomys pumilio
TGTACAGAGTAGGGATGTATATACAAGAGGAGAGTGGTATGTATACAGAATGGATGTGTATAGATATGAACAGAATCTTGTGTGCACACAGTGGGTGTATACATATAGAAGCACAATGTTGTGTGCACACAGTGGGTATGTACACGTAGGAGTAGCATGGTGTGTGTGTGTAGGATGGGCATGCACATATAGGAAAAGCATGGCATATACAGGGTTCAATATTGTGCATGGTTCAGTATCACCTGGAATATTCGAACTTACCTCAAGCTGATAAGGGGTTCTATGACAACCAAAATTCATTGAATTTGCCTGGAATTTGCAGTGCCACTCTGAACTGCAGTGGATCAAGCTACACGGGAGTAGCTGATGCAGTAAATCAGGCACTGGGGTGGGTACATCCGAGGGCACCACAAGGAACTGTCTGAAAGGCAGAGGGTGGCCTCTGGGTGCCAGTCAGGTGTGGTGAGACACATTCCGTTGGTGCATTGGAAAGGACAGGCTGATCACTGCAGGGCCTGTCACAGTCTGCTGAAGCAGGGCCTGTACCCTAAGTAGCAGGAGGAACTTTTATTCAGCCTGTGGAGTGAAGCTGTGAAGGAATTGAAACCCTTTCGAGAGCAGAGCTAAAAACAGTGGGGAGACAGGAAATGTAATTTGCTGTCTTCCAGTTTCCTTCAGATCCAGCCTGCTGCTGACCTGTTAACCATCTCAGAACCTGAGTTCCACATAGACTGGGCATCCATACAAGCCCAGGCAAGCTTTGATTTCATTAAAACCGTATGCCTTTTCCCCTTCTGCCAACTTAACTCTTGGGCCTTAAAAACAAACTGCCTTTTACCCCCATTAAGTTTTGAATAATTCTAGTGTCTACCCAACTAAAAGTTAGTGTAAAAATTTAAATTCCTGAGATACAAAGTGTGGCACAGGATCCTTTCCTGATGGTCTGAGTGTACAAATCAAAACCCACTAAAAGGTAAGGCAGAGGCTTCAGGGAAATGGAAACACTTCTGTCAAGCAGGCACCCAGTATCAGAATGGGTCAGAATAGCTCAATATGTTGATGGGCATAGCTGTGCCTTTATTTAAAGCACTTTCCCCAGCCCTTTCTCCATAACACTTTCAAGAAACTCCCCTGAGAGATCATGCCTTCTACCAGCAAAAGGTGGTGAGTAGACTTGGGTAGGAACCAACGGCAAAGAATCCAGAGCTAGGGGCGTGGGAGGACCTCGTGCAGACCCAGGTCCGCCCAGTCACTCGGTAACCCTGAACTTGGCTGCCTCACTCTTTGCTGAGGTCCCTCAGGTGGCCTCATTGTTTTTATTACCATGGTAGAAAGAGTATGTGAAGGCCTTGCCTGGCTGGCAGTCTCGTTGCCATGGAAACTTCCATTCCACACACCTGATTCACACATCACGCTCGGCTAAATCCAGACAGAGGTCACAGACTGGCATTTGCCCTTTGTCTCCCCTTCTTGTGTTTTCCAGGCACTGAATGGCTAGAGAGAGATGGGCAGTGGGCAGCCTTGCAAGAAAGCTTTGCTGCGAAGAAGTTTGTGAATTCCAGAAGAGAAACAGAGAGAGAGACAGAGAGGGTGGTGGGGGGCGGGGTGGATGGTAGTTGTGAAGGGCGAAACGGTGGGTTGCTGGGGAAGTCTGTGTACATCGGAGCTTCTCCTTGCAGCAGCCTCGGTCCTGGGTTGCATCTGAAAGTGATTTTCTGGGTTCCCGGGTGAGCGTGGAAATGAGTCTAGCAGATTCCGGTGCTTTGGCTCCTTGGGGGGTTTTCTGTCCCATTTCACTGAGTTGCCTAATAACCTCAGCGCCAGGGTGTGCGCGTCAGGATTGCAATGTGGGCTGAGGCACACATTAGCCACAGCTGTCTATTAAGGACCAAACGATCTGATGATCTGTTTCAGAGCCTGGTTTTCCTTTGTGTCATCTATAATATTTTAGAAGGCAGATGTAATCTGTAGGATGTTCTTTTTCAGTAAAGTTAATGTGGTTGAAGAAGCCTTCCAGTTTTCCTGGGATTATTATTATTATCTTTTGCTTGTGTTAATTCAGTTTATAGATTTAAAGAAAAAAAAAGATGATAAAAAATTAAATTTATTACCCTTTCTCTATTACAGTTTCTTCTGTGTGCTTTGATTCATATTCTTTTTGATTCTTATTTGTTTAGGTAGCACAGGGTATTGAACATCTTAGGCAAATGCTTAATTCCTAAACCATATCCCCAGCCTTTGATTTTTGTTCCTAAGGTTAAATTTTAAAGATGATTTTAAAGAGAATAAAAGGGCATTCATAGGACTTGACATCAGTCATCACACACTGGGATTCAGGCATCATAAGTGATTTGTGGGGTATCTGGCATGTCTCTCAGCAGAGTCATAGCAGGGGTCTCTTGCCTGTGTTCATCTCTGGTGACTTCCCTTTCTGCTCATTGGTTAATGTCCGTCCATTTTGGTCAGCCGCTGTTGTCAGTGCACTCCAGCTTCAGTAGTACACTGGACGTGGCTTTCAGATATCACTTCCCTGTGTCCTTGAGCACATCATTTTATTTCATTAAATTTAGTCTATGTATCAGTGTGTGTAGGAAAATATTGCTGAGGCAATATCATAAATTTTAGTGTCCATGCCATGCTGCTCTGTATCCAGGATGATTCCTATTATGCTAGATCGTTTCAGAAACAGCATTTGCCTGAAGGAATACTCTCGCCATCCAAATAATTGTCATTTTCCTGACTTTGCTTATATGTGGGTATATGTGAGGCTTAGTCGGTGGACGGTGGGCGGAGAGAATAAATATTTAAAAAGTAGAATGTATATCCACTTTCTCTTGTCTCTAGGTATCCAATTGGTCCATTTTAGGAATCTCCATTGTAGGTTCATGTTGCAAAATAAGAAGGTTCACTCTTCTCAGAAGATAACATTTCCACTTCCCTTCCTTCCCTTGCTGCACCCCACCCCCAGCTCTTCGTTCGCTTCTTTTCTTCCCTCTTATACTTATATGGATCATAATGTTGGTCACTATTTTAAACGTTCAGTGGCATTAAGTAGTTAACACTATCATTTAACCAGGCATTATCCCTGTCTTCCCCATAACTTCATCTCTTTCATGATGGAAACTGTTAAGCACGAAGTCCCCATTCTCACTTGACCACCAGGCCCTGAGGTCAACCATTCTTCTCTTTGTCTCTGAAATTGACTACACTAGATATGGAAGTTGTATGATGAACCCTTTTGACTCTGTGTGTGTGTGTGTGTGTGTGTGTGTGTGTGTGTGTGTGTAAATTATGTATATGTGTATGTATGCCTGTGTGAGTGTACTGGAGCCCACAGAGACCAGAAGATGGTGTTTTATCCTGCGGGGATTACACACAGTTGTGAGCAGCCCAGTGTAGCTGCTGCGAACTGAGCCTGAGTCGCCTGCAATAGCAACAAGCATATGTGTGAGTTTTTTCATGCGTGGTTTTATAAAAGAAGTATCATCGCAAATCCTTTTTTTCATTCAAGTTGTTCTCTCCTGTGGGATTTTCACTGTTGTAAATCTATAATATGGACTTTAATTCTTTATCAGATGCATAGTTTGTAGATGATTCTATTTTTCCCTGGGCTATCGTTTCACACTGTTATGATTGTCTTTTGATAAAGAAAGTTTTAAGGTTTTTTTTTTTTTTCATGAAGTGCAATTTGTCTATATTTGTTATCGCCAGTACTTGTGCCTTTGGTGTCATGTCTAAAATATGCTTGCCAAGCTCAACATTATAAAGATTTGGTTGGGCTTTTTCCTGAGAGGTTTAAGTCTATTATCCCTTTTGAGTTGATTTTCATTCATGCTATTAGATAAAGGTTGTATAAAGTTCTTTTCAATGCTCATATACAGTTTGGATTATTTGTTGAAAATTGTTCTTTCTCCATTGAAGGATCATATCATTTTTGTCAAAACCATTTGGCTGAATACATAAGGAGTGATGGGGATGTGAAATGTGCCACATAGACTCAGGTTTGCCGCTTGGTCCTCGGGTTGCATCACTGGTTGGAACATTGTAAGACTGTGTAGAGATGGAGTGTTGCTGGAGGAAGTAGGTCTCTAGGAGCAGGCCTTGAGGCTTTATAGCCAACCACACTTCCTGTGCAGCCTCTGCTTCCTGACTGAGGATACAAGGTGGTTACTCCGGCCCCCTCCTAATTCCATGTCTCTCCCAGCATAATGAAATAATCACCTGTAACCCAGAAGCAGCCCTTCTCCCCTTAAATCGTTTCTTCACAGGTATTTGGTTACAAGGAAAACTAACCAAAACAAGGATATATATCTCCTTGATCAACTACTCTATAGCTAGCCAGCTTGTTCCAGATATTGTTTCTGACTTCAGCTGGGACTATAGGCATTCTGCTATGGCCACCCAGTTTTTAAATGGTCTTAGTTAGGGTTTTACTGCTATGAACATGACCAAGGCAACTCTTATAAGGATGATATTTAATTTGGGCTGGCTTACAGTTTCAGAGGTCTAATCCATTATCATAGCAGGAAGCATAGCAGCACACAGGCAGACAGGGTGCTGGAGCAGGAGCTGAGAGTTCTACATCTGGATCCACAGGTAGCATGAAGAGAGAGCCACCGGGCTGGTGTGAGTTTTTGAAACCTCAAAGCCTACCTTTAGTGACACACTGTCTCCAACAAAGGCACACCTCCTAGTCCTATCACACATTGCCTTTCCCTAAACATTCAAACATATGAGCCCATGAGGACCATTCTTATTCAAACCCCTACATATGAATGAGCTCTAGTCCTCATGGTGAGATAGTAAGTAAGCATTCTACCTCTTGAGCCATCTCACTAGCTCAGATGATAAGGATCTAAGAGTTCATTGAGCTTTGTTCCTTCTCAAGATCTTTTGATTCTTTTCTGGTTCTTTATAATTGCATATGAAAATTAAGGTGCTTTCCTATTTCTGTAAAAATTTTTATGTGGATTTTGGCCTAGACTTTGTTAAATCCATATAATGTCACGTGTAGCATTGATGTCTCAGCATGATTAATTGTTCCAAATCCATGAACATGGAATAAAATTCCATTTATGTTATTAATTTCCTTGATCAATGTTTTATATAAATCTTCAGCTTAATAATTAATTACAAAGCACTAATCCATGAGTATAGGAGACTGTCATTAGGAGTCAAATACCTTCCTATACCAAAGATACTAGACCGTAGGGATGCAGATTCTATGAAGGCATCAACTTGACTTATCCATGTTCAGTGAGTTGTGTAGATATTGTCTTCAGCAATGAGGCCTTGCCATAAGTTGTGGAGAGAAAATTATAGTCTTTGCTATAGCCTGGGTTGTTTGGGGGTTCCCATGGGACCCTCCTTGGACAATCACTCAATTATATCCTAGGACTAAAATCTTAATTTTTTGAGAAGAGATGACCAGTTGGGACTCTGTCTACCCATTATTTGGTGATACCATTTAGATTGCCTTCATACATGTATATCTTTTAGGAACCTTCTACTGTATAAGGTGTCTATACTACCCTTCAAATGCCCCTTAATTTATCTATGACTCTTGTATTCCCTTCTCTCCATTTCCCTTTTTAACTGGATCCTCCCATTCCACCCTCCATTGGCCTATAACTTCTATTCTATTTCCCTTTCCTAGGGAGACCTATCATACACAACACCGGCCTTCAAAGTCTCCTATCGTATGTCTAACTTCTGTGATTCTACAGATTGCAGTTAGTTATCATTCACTTAAGAGCTAATATAGACATGTAAGTAATTACATACAATAACTGTCCTTCTGGGTCTGATTTACCTTACATAGGATGATCTCTTTCTCAGTTCCACCCATTTACCTGCAAATTTCATTATTTTATTTTCTTAACAGGTGAATGTTATTCCATTGTGCATATTTTTTATTCATTCATCTCATGAGGAAAATTGGTCTGTAATTTTTCTTTCTTTGTTGGGTCTTTATGTGGTTTGGGTACAGGGTAGCTGTGGCTTCAGAAAAAAATGAACTGGGCAGTTTTCCTTCTGTTTCTATTTTGTGGAGTAATTTGAGGTGTATTAGCATTAACTTTTCTTTGAAAGCCTCATAGAATTCTGCATTAAAACTATCTGGCCTGGTGCTCTTTTTGGTTGGGGTACATTTTTTCCCACTGCTTCTCTTTTACTAAGGTTTATTAATTGCTTATCTGATCTACATTTAACTTTACTAAGCCATATGTATCAAAAATTTATTCATTTCTTTTAGATTTTTCAGTTTGGTTTTGAGTCCAGGTTTTTAATTTATGTTCTGTGATTCTCTGGTTTCCTGTGTCTGTTGCGATATTCCCATTTTCTTCACTAATTTTCTTATTTGGGATTGTTTTCTCTGCTCTTTAGCTATTTTGGCTAAGAGGTTTTCAATTTTATTGATTTTTCTCAAAGAACCAACTCTTTGTTTCATTGAATCTTGATATTATTTGTTTCTTGATATTATTTGTTTGTTTATCTCCATTTTATTGATCTTAGACCAAGTTTGATTATTTCTTACCATCTGATTTTTTTTTTCTGGCTCTGATTTTTTTTTGTTTTAGAACATTTAGGTGTGCTGTTAGGTGTCTAGTATGATATCTCTCCAACTTTAAATTCTTTATGTAGGCACTTAGTGCTACCAGCTTGCCTCTTAGAACTGCCTTCATTGTGCCCCATAATTTAAGTATGTTGTGTATTCGTCTTCTTTCAAATTTAGAAAGTCTTTAAATTCCTTATTTCTTTCTCAGCCCAGTTTTCATTTAGTAGTTGTTCAGTTTTGGAGAAAGTTTTATAAGGTGCTAAAGAGGGTATATTTTTTTGTGTTTGAATAAAATGTTCTTTAAATATTTGGTAGATACATTAGATTTATTTCTTCAGTTAGCTCCTCACACATCTCTTTCTTTCGGTACAGTCTCAGTGATCTGTCTATTGACAAGAGTGGGGTATTGAAGTCTCCCACTGTCATTGTGTGAGGGCCAATGTGTGATTTAAGCTGTAGTAGTTTGTTTTTTTTTTTTTTTTTTTTTTTTATGAATGTGGGTGCTGTTTTGTGTGTTGCATAAATGTTAAGAATTGCAATGTTCTGTTGATTCCCTATCTCTTCTGATTACTTCTGGTTTGAAATCTAGTTTGTCATATATTAAAACAGCTATACCAACTGGCTTCTTAGGTTCATCTGTTTAGGATATTGTTCTCCAACCTTTGATTCTGGGGTGATAGCCATCCTCTGGATCCAGTTTTCACATATATTCTGTTAGTCTGTATCTTTTTACTGGGGAATTGAGACCCTTGTTGAGATGTTGAGAAATATCAATGATCTATATATGTTGATTCCTGTTATTTTACTGGTGTGTATGTGTGTTTCCCCTCTTGATTGATTGTGATTAACCTTTTTAGGTTTGTACTTTCCTTCCAAGTATCTTCTGGAGGACTAAATTTATAGAAAGATAGTAATTAAATTTGGTTTTTATCATAGAATGTCTTATTTTCTCAATCAATTTTGATTGAAAATTTTGCTGGTTTATTTAGTCAGAACTGTCATCAGTGGTCGTTTATGTCTATAGAATATCTGTCCAGGCTCTTCTGGCTTTTAGTCCTTCTTGAGAAGTCAGCTCTTATTTTTAAAAGTTTGCCTTTATTTTTTACTTGGTCTTTTCTTTCTTTTAGTCTCCCTCCCTTCCTTCCTTCCTTCCTTCCTTCCTTCCTTCCTTCCTTCCTTCCTTCCTTCCTTCCTTCCATGCTCTTCTTCATCCATATATATATATATATATATATGTATATATACACGTATATATATATGTATATGTATATATGTGTGTGTGTGTATATATATATACACATATGTGTGTATGTGTGTGTGTATATATATATATATATATGTGTGTGTATACACATACACACACACACACATATATATATATAATGTTTTTATCTTCTTATGTGCTGAGAGGATTTTCTGATCCAGTCTGGTTGGTGTTTTATATTTTTCTTGTTCCTTATTAGGCATCTTCTACTTTAAGTTAGGTAATTTTTTTCCTATGATTTTGTTGAAAATATTTTTACTGGACCTTTGAGGTGGGTTTCTTTACTGTTCCTTATTCCCATTATTCTTAGATTTGTTTTCTTGGTTGTTTTGTGCCAGAAGTTTTTTTGTAAATTTATCATTTTCTGTGACAGGGGTATCCATTTCTTCTGTTGTGTCTGCAATGCACAAAATTCTCTCTTCCAGCTTTTGTATTCTGTTGGTGAGGCCTGCTTTGAGTTTCTTGTTCCTAAGATTTTTATTTCCATGTTTCTCTCAGTTTGGGTTTTCTTTAGTGATTTTGTTTCCACTTTCAGATCTTGAAAGTGTCTCATCCATTTTCTTCCACTGTTTGTTTGTGTTTTCCTAGATTTCTTTAAGGGCTTTATTCATTTTATGTTTAAAGAACCTATATCATATCCATAAAGGCTATATTAAGGGCTTTTTCTTGTGACTCAACTCTCACAATTTTTAGAGCCTGCTGTGATATTATTGCTGGGCTGTAGTAGAGACATACTGTCCTAGCTATATTGTGTGTATGCTTTTGTTTTGGCATCTTGACTTGGATGCTGATATCTAGATATCCAGATGCTGATATCTGGTCTTACCTGTGTTGGGAGGCTGTTTTGTTCCTCTGTTTCTGTTGCCTTCTCTGTTTCTTAGGAAGGTGTGGTGGCTTTGTAAACACAAAGCCTGTTGGGGAGATCATTTGAGATCCTGCTAGGTGAGGTCAATATGTTTTAGGTCAAATATGTTTCTAGGTATTGGGGGTTGACAGTGAGGAATGGGGATTGGCTTTGGCAGAGGTGAGGGTTTTCTCAGGTAGAACAGTGTGTTCCACCAGAATCTGCTTAGTATCCTTGGAATGGGACAAGAGAGTGAGGAGAGGCCACAACAGGTAGTCTCTCACAGATCTAGGAGTGACACTAGTGGGCTGGCTATAGAGGAGAGGAGGAAGAGTGCAGATAGAAGCTTGTCTACCTGCTTTGCTGGCCTCTTTGTTTCTCTTGCACACTTAGCTGGCAGGTCCCCAGGGATTGTCTGCTGGAGTTGGAGGCAAGGATAAGAGGATGAGTAGAATGAGAATAACCTTAGTAGAATATGAGATTCCCAGATTAGTTATTTGTAAGCTCTCTCTCTCCTTCCTTCCTTCCTTCCTTCCTTCCTTCCTTCCTTCCTTCCTTCCTTCCTTCCTTTTAATTCTTGCTTCCTCCTTTCCTCTCTGATAGTCCTTTGCAGTACTGTCTTTGTCTTCTGTTCTCCATAACTCTTACCGAGGGATTGAAGGCTGAGTCTGGCCTGTATTATGTGGCCTGACCAATGGCCTGTCACTCTCTCATGCTTTAGGAGTTCTGGTAAGAATAGTAAGCATTTTCTCACTGCAAATGACTCAAAGTTAAATGTAGTTTCAGATACAAAAACCACTTCCCAAAACAGCTATGCTTCATTTGTTTTCAACTGTTTTGATTCACTTATTCCATGTTGATATAAAAATATTAATGCTGATCTTAGGTCAAGTTATAAAGTCTTTTTCCCCCTTTTATACATCCATCTATCTGCACTTACAGCATGCTCAGAACACTGTAGTCCAATGTAAATATAATACAAACCACATGAGTGATTTCAAAAAGAAGAAAAGAAACCGAGACATCCATCTTAATGGTGTATTTTATTTACTCTAACATGTAAAATGTGGTCTCGATATTTAATTAATAGAAATAATTAAAGAGATGATTTACTTTATTTTTCATACATATTTCTTGAAATTTACTGTGTATTTTAAACTTATGTTATATCTGTATCTTAAGTCCATGAGCCTGGCCTGGCCACGTGTCAAGTGCTCAAAGGCCATGTGTCTAGCAGCTATTATATTGTAATGTCTAGACCTAGCTTATTTGGTCCTGAGAATGTAATAGCCAAAAGAGGTCAGCTCTTACCACTGCCTAGTGGACAGGGCAGATCAATGAAACATTTAATATTGGTGTTGAGTACCTGAGGGGGAACTGAACATGGAAGATTGGGAGCTCAGAAAATGGGCTCAGAGTCTGACCTGTGAGCCCAGGCCTCTGGCAGCAGACACAGATTGTTTCGCTAAATCTCATTTCTTTGAAGTTGTCCCCTGTGGGAGGCCACTGAGCTGGAGTTTGGCGCAGATCCCAGTCTGTCAAACATTGACTTTTGGCTCATGCAAGGAGAGCCATTGGCAAGTTCACATTTACTTACAGGCTCTGCTCTGGCCACAAGTCAATGGCTTGGGATTTCTCCATCCCAAATGTGTCTGCCTTTCACTAGGGCTTGCCTTTCAGTCTCTAGACCGAGCTCTCCTGCTCTGAGGATTCCTCTCCCACCAGCCATAGCACCTCTTGTACAGCACCAAGGGAGAGACTTGAAAGTGTGATGGTGGGGTAGGAAAGCAAAAGAACATGTTGGGTTTCTTCTTTGTCCAGTTCTATCTGGGAATCTGTCCCAAGAGCTCTCTGATTGTTAGTGGGAAGGTCGATGTTTGGGCTACACTTCACCTTTCCTGTCCTTACCTGCTTACCACATTTGCCCATCTTCTCTCGGAGTTACAGAGGCCTCTAATATAGATGGAATGGCTCACAGGGTTAAACAAGTCTGTGCATCTTCCCCTGACTCCCTGCGTGGGGTAGTGCTAGAGAGATGTTTACAGACACCCAGCCAGGAAGTGCCAGGGAAGAGGAGGAGCTGTTTCCACTTAGCCTCCCACCTCCTCTTGGCTTTCCTTTCTGGCATCTCCTACAGTCCAACAAGGGATGGGAATTTGGCAGGGTGAAAGTATCTCTTTGTGCTTCCTCACCCCTCTGTCTTACCTCCCTCCTAAGACATTTGCACTGTCCAGGTCATTTACCACGCAGAGTTTGAATTTCCTTTCTTAGTGCTGATGTGGAAGAGGCTGGGAAGTGTGTTCCTTTCCAGGAGATGAGTGATGCACAGGAAGACAGGATCAAATGAGGTCAAGGTCAAATGAGGTCCCCCAGCTAGGATCTTCCCAGATCTTCCAGGCAGCAATGTGAAGGCCAGACATGCTGCTCAGATAAGGGAGAGGGGATGGGAACTCCACATTGCACACCTTTCTCTGCTGATAGTAGAGTCAAGGTAGATAGGGATACTATGAAAGTCTAAGTAGATGTTGGCACAGCAAATGATCATTTGATGTGTATTGCCAGCCTGGGCTAAGGTTCTGCTATGATATCACCTAGCCTTTTTCAGTAATTTTTAAACATTATGTAACTGACATAGATTGGGTGAATTCTATATACTTTCTAATTCCCAGGGCATATAAAAGCTCCCCCTCCCCCAGGGCCTAAAGAAGATAGGCAAAGGCTGGCCAAAACTAGAAAACCTCCCAGATAAGATGGCACATGTGTGAGATCCTAGCACTCAGGAGACAGAAGTTCAAGGTTACAAGTATAGAGTACGATGAGGCCTTGTTTGAAAACCAAACCAAACCCCAATGATAAAAATAGAGTAAAATGAAACAGTAATTCTTCTTATTACCCCATAACTCAAAGTTCTCCTAAAGCCAAAAATAAAAGCAAGTTCTGGCAACAACGTGGTTTCGTAGGTAAAGGCACACGCCACTAAACCTGATGACAAGGACTCACGTGGCACAGCGTGGACAGCCTCCTTCAAGTTATCCTCTTAGCTGTTAACCAGTACTGTTCATATTGGGAAAAAAAAAAAAGGTGAATTTAGAGTTAAATTAGAAAATCAAAGCTAAGAAGACTGGAAATGGCCAGACAGGATTTGAATATAACACACACACTTCCTTTTTAAATGTTGACACTTCTATACACTGATACAATCAATTGCACTCATTTTCATGTCTGAGTCCCTGGCTTTACCCACACCTGCCTCCCAAGTTCTTCTCCTCCTTTCATGACTTTTGTCTGTGGACCACTGAATTTAGGTAGAGTTTCTTGCCTATGTGGCTAAGAGGTGTTTGCTAGGAACAAGGATAAATTGTCAGTGAATTTACAAGAGAATAGAATGACACCCTCTTGCCTGACAACTGTTAACTGACAATAGTCCCTTGTAGAGGGATGTGGCCTCTTGGGCCTCTTTCTTGTCCATGATGAAATGTTGACGTTCTCAATCTTGAGTGTGTCTTATGCAGATTACCAAAGTTCAAGTAAGTTCGTGAGTAACGTCATGTCCAGAAGATCACTTTAGGCAGCACATCTCCCTATTCTCTGGCCCTGATACTATCTTCACCTCCCTCTCCTGTGATGTTCTCGGAATCATGGAGGAGGTGACAGCTATCCCACTTGTTGATCAGTACTTACTTATTCTTGTCACTTTGGACAATTATAGGTCTCTACACTAACCACAGTCTACTGTAGTAAGAAGCTTCGTTGACTAAGATTAAGAGCAGTACTAGCCTATGGTTATAAAAAAGAATATTTAGAGGGTGATTTGACCATTTAGCCAAAAGAATAGTAGTAAGTCTCCCTTTTTATGGTCTATGATTATGAACTCTTAATAAGATTTACAGAAGTAGGCATGAGGCCCTTCCTATAAAACAGGCCTCAAATCTGGTGGGGGAGGGGAAAACTGATTTGTTGTCCTTATAATGATCATGCCACTGTTGCATCGGGGCACAGAATTGCGTGTCAGGTCATTATTGTAGCTGTTAAAACTGACCACTGGGTCAAATTGTTGATGACTGTCTCTCCCCGCCCCCCCCAGGCCCCCCGCTCACCTTCCCCCCCCAGCAGTCTGTATAACTGTTTCAGGCACCATGAAGATGAGCTACTTAGGAAGAAGCTTCTACTTCAGCTCCAGCTTGTTTTCTCTGAGTATGGGGTATCTTCAGCATTACAGCCTTACTATCAACGTCCAGGTAGCAACACAGCGCCATAACAATAATGTGTATTGTTTAGGATCTCATTGACCAACAGTTTATAGGGAGGTGTCCCACAACTGGCACTGGGAATTTTATTTAATAACCTACAGCTTCCAGGAGGAGCCTTATCAACCATTCTAGTTCCTTTCATTTTTTAAAATTATTATTATTATTTTGTGTGTGTGTGTGTGTGTGTGTGTGTGTGTATGTGTGTGTGTGTGTGTACCTTAGTGTGCATGTGTGAACCACGTGTATGCAGGAGCCTGCAGAAGTACAAAGTGAGAGACTCAGTTTTCTGCCCCTGAGTTACAGACAGGTAGGTGTGTGTAGTTTGATGTGGGTGCTATACTGAGACCTAAGTATCCTATAGGAGCAGTGAGCACACTGTCCCACTGAGCCATCTCCCCAGTCTTTTTTTCAGATTATATGTTTAGTAACCATATAAAATAGTGGGTTCTTCTAGGTGGTGTATATACATACCTATATCTATATCTTCAGTTTTGTTATTCCTTCCTCTTCTCTATCCCCCTTGACCCCTCTCTGCTTAGCCCTTTCTATCTTTCCCAGTGCCCACTCCCTTTCATCTCTGATGGATGTTATTATCACTCCTCTCTGTAATAGCTCCTTTCTGTCTTTCTGTCCTTTACCAGCAGTCAGTGATAATGATAAATTTGTGACTAAAAAAAAAAAAAAAAATCCATAGCTAAGATTCACACATAAGGGAGATCATATAGCATTTGTCTCTGTGGACTTAGGTTACCTCACTGAAGATTATTGTCTGTATCTATCCATTTTTCCTCAAATTTTATAACGTTAGTCTTTTTTCCATTGAATAAATTTTCATTGTGGATAACGCGTACCTTAGAGACAAGTAAAATCGTCATGATGGATGGAGTCGGTGCTGTATGCGTTTTGACACCCGAATATTTTATGAATTGCTCAATTTTTCAAAATGAGTTGAGTGGTATTTTGAGTTCCTTCAACAGATCAATAAGCAAAACAGAGATAGCTGGGCTTTGACACCAGTGTGGTCACACATTTACTGGCAGAGACCTCCTATGCAGCACAATTGTCACCCCTGGTTTCAGTCTTGGCTCCACTGTTAATCAACACCATGCAAGTTACTCAACCTTCCTTACCCTCAACTATAGTCTGTAAAATTGCAATGACACATTTTATATTCACGGATAAAATTGTTCATGGAAGGCATTTAGTCCATAGTGCCTCACAAGTATTAAATTCTGAGGGAACATTAATTGCTATTATTATCATTTCAGCTGAAAATGCTGTTTTGTTGGCAATAAATAGCTACTGCTTTGTTTTGTTCTACCAGCTACAAGGCAATACATCAGCGCATTGATTGCTCAATGCTTGCTTAACCTCTTTGGAAAGCTTTTTATGTATATTTTGTCTGTGTATCACTACAGGCTGCAAGCTTATGTGTTTCTCTGTGTCTGTTTCTTTCTCTCTGTGTGTCCCTATGTCTGTGTGTGTGTGTGTGTCTGTGTCTGTGTCTGTGTGTAGGCTAATAATAGGCAAGAGATGGAACTGTCAGCACAGTCTTTCCCCATGGCAACTAAAACCGCCACAAAATAAAAGCCAAAAAAAAAAAAAAAAGAGTTACATAATTGACTTGTATGGATAAAAGTGTGTGAAGATATAAAGCTTCCTGTAGGTTCTGGTGTTATTTGGTGCAAGGTGTTGAGTAAAGATTCAGAGTTCCTACAGAGAAACTGAACCAGATGCAGCTGCTGGCTTCAAAGTACATTGGTCAGAAGTACAGGCAGGAGAGAATTTGAGGTTTCATGGAGGAAGGTCATTATTAATGTTTCCAGGGCCTTCGGAGTTTAAAGGTTGGGAGTTTACATAAGGTTGCTGGTTATAGGGACAAAAAGCCCACAAACATTGAGATGTGGTCAAAGGTTTGTCTCTCCATGTTTAATTTGAATCTGAAAATCTGAGGTGAGGCTTCTGAATTGCACAGCACAAGGCTCATTTCCTATCAGTCCCAGTGGTACTCAGTGCCTGTTCATCAAGGCACAGATTCAGAAAAGGCCACTGGTCCTTCCCATGTCCCAGTGACCTGCAGAGTAATTTTTGGTTGGGGGAAATTTTAAAACAAGGTTTCTTTGTTTAGCCCTGGTTCCAGGAACTCACTCTGTAACCAGGCTGGCCTCAAACACACACAGAGATTCGCTTGCTTCTGCCTGCTGAGTCCTAGGATTAAAGGTGTGTACCACCACTGCCACGCTACGGGTTTTTGGGGAGAGAAGGAGGGAAACAAATGCTAGAACTTTGGATTAAAAAAACCTTTCTTTCAGAAGTATTTCTTGAATTTTTAAACTATAGAATAAGCCGAAATTCTGTGCTGTGCTGCCCTCCCTCACACCCATAGGCTGACCATATGTACATTCTCTTTGTGTTGTAAAGGGAGTGACATGACACTGATACAGTTGGAAGGTAGGATGTACTTCCCACTAGTGATTTGGCCCTTTTGATTCTATAACAAAGACAGACAAAACATTAGCATCTCCACAGTGTCCCCTAAAAACCTTTCTATATCCATAATACTGAGGATTCAGCCCAGAGCCTAGTCCATTCTAGAGGGCACACATTATGCATTCTTCAATTCTACAAGCACGCAGACACATCCTCAGCCTGCCCACCTTTGTTTTTATTTCTAACAGCTTTTTATTTCTAGAAATCCGAAAGATACTCTAAAGCCAACTCTATATCTCTGTCATGGTTTAGAGTATAAAGCATTGAGATAGTATATTATCCTAACACCCACCATTCAAGCACCTCTCTGCTCTTTATAGAAATGGAGGATTAATGAGCAATAAGAATGATAAGACATTTCCTTACTTGGGTATACAGGGCATAGAGCTCTTGACATCTGGAATGCCGGACTTAAATCTAGCCTCTTCTGTTACGTACCGTGCTGTGGGAAATGTTTGAAACTGTTGGTATTCACTTTCCTTCTCCCTATCTCCTGTGGAGACGCTATCCCTGCTGCTTGAGATTGTTGTATCAGATAAGCTGTGATGAGTGCCAGTTGTCATCTGTGGGACACTTTCTGTCACATGACCCTAAATAGACAGGAGGAGGAAGTACATTGGATTAGCGGCCCGAGTAAATATTTGACATCATTCATTCCTAAGTTATCAAGAGGAGCCTGGAAAGCCACAATCTCCATTGTCTGACCTCCGTCAACTGTAATTCCACCAAGGCCCCCAAATTGCTATTGGTAGAGCAAAAAATCAATAAAAGCAAAATTCATAACCATATCCTACTTGCTCAGCGGTTTTCATTCATAGTGGTCAGTTGGGAGAGATTCACCTCACTTTGACCTAGAAAGCTCATTCAGGGAGGCTTTTGGTTTTTCTTTATCCTTTCTGGGAATTTCACAGTCCCAGCTTCCATCCTGGTAAACTGTGGGAGCTAAGAACTTCGTCCTTCCCACCACTAGCCTTTCCATAATCACACACTAGGAAACAATATTTGGAAATCTAGAAGAAGAAATGGCAGAGGGACAATTTCCTTCAGTGTGGAGAGCTAAGCGCCTGTGTAAAGCTCTGTTTTAAGCTTTTGCTCTTTCCCTGTGTGACTAGAATTCCGAGAAGGACAGTCCTTCAGTTATTTCTCCTTTATCCCCTACATTAAGTCATGTTGTCTATCTTTGGGGGGGGGGCTTGTTTAGATTTTGATTTTTTTTCTGCGTTTTTTATTTGTTTGTTTTCCTATTTCTTCATTAAAAACTGAGTTGAGCATCCGTGTCCTATCAGCCACCCTGTGCTCAAACCGGTGCCAGACGATAGCTAAGCTTCTTCTCTCTTAAGCCTTGTTAATGCCCTTGCCCTGAACACCATACTTGCCATGTCAAGATTAACATCTAACCAGGAAGGAAGGAAATTGACGTCTGCATCAAAGTGGAAGACATTTTATAAAAGTCCATCTGAAACCCAACAGTTGTGATAACATGCTTGTCATCCCAGCTGTTGGGACATTGAGGCAGGAAGATTGTGAGTTCAAGGACAACCTGGACTGTGTACTGAGACATTGTCATGACTGAATGGGAATTTGAATCACAAATAAGTTGACAGATTTGGTCTTTGCTGCAAAATAGAATTGTAAATTCAGTATAATAGCCTGATGTAGGTGGATCTCACGTCCTATTTTTACAAACCAGAATTTGGACTAACTCATGAAGACCATCTTTATATATTGTGATTTTGTGCCTAGCTGTATAATATGAGATCCATAACTGTTCCATTAGATGTAATACTGTTTGAATCTTGTATTGCCCAAAGAATATCTTGTTATTTAAGACTGATAAGACTCTTAATGCAACTCGTATTCAAACACAGATGATTGTTCACCACTGAGTAATCTGCCCCACCCAGTGGAGGAGAGAGGTCAAGGCTGGCTGGCTCGCTCATATAGTCAACTGCAGATCTGCAGTGAGTCAGATTTAGTATCAAATCTTTTCCTAGGTCTTTGGATCTATGTAACTGCAAAATCAACTTAGTTCATGATCAGATATTGCTTTAGAATGATATTTTGGAGGCTCTAGAAATGGAATTATCTACTCAGAATGTTCTAGGCCTTCTCTGATGGTGGGTTTGAATTGTTGACCTTCCAAAGTCTGTCTTGCAAATAAAGCAAGTACTCTGATGCTTCCATTACCAGGTGCTTTTTTGGGGAGCCTATGGAATCTTTTCGGTAGAATGTAGAGAATACCCAATTGATTTGAAAACCAACACAACTCCAGTTGGAAGGTAGAAGTGTCCCCCTAGATAGACTTAAGTGAAAGTCTATTCCTTAGACAAATGAGCAGTGAGCCAGACTCCCTTTCTTCTTGTTTTATGATAAACATTTGCAGGCCAACAGTTGGTTCTGATGAACCATCCAGGGAGCCATTAAATGCACGAGCTTTTCATTGGTAGGGAACCAGCGGAATCGAGCTGTTTATAACCATGTGTACCTTTCCAATACAAACAGCAGTTCTGGAGTCAATCATTTTTTATGTTAGCTTACATATAGCATCACATAAAAGCCTTCTCTTTTTTATTTCATGTCATCCAGATCCTTAGGCATTTATATTTCCTGGTGAAGGTGGGTGATCCAGGCTGTCCTTTTTCACTACAAATTGACATAAGCCAGAGTTTCTATATTTTATACCAGTCTACGGATAGCACTAATGCTAATGTCTCAAACAGGCCTCAAATCGAGGCAGTGGTATTTTAAAGCTGTTTCAAGATTCAACTTTAAAAATAACCTTTGTCCCTCTCCTTCCCCAGTGCCCCCCACCTTGTGTGTGTTCGTGTGTGTGTGTGGGGGGCTGTCTGTCCTGTCTCACTGTGTTTCTTTATATTGACTAGAGGGTAAAATTAGGTGTCATTCTTTGCATGCAATCTACCTTTTGTATTTGTTTGTATTTTTTGTGTTATGCACTCTTACTGGCCTGGAATTCACCAAGTAGGCTAGGCTGAATGTCCAGTGCCAGCATCCCTCTTCTCTGAGCCTGCCGTCTATGAAAAAGTCTACCATGTCTCCCACCATGATGGGACCTAGATATCTTGAACTAAACCTTTTGAAACTGTGAGCCAAAATAAATCTTTTCTTTTTAAAATTCCCATCAGGTATTTTGATCATAGCAATGCAGAATAACACACTTGTATTTCTTGGTCTTATTTAGTCCTCCAGATATAAGAGATGAATCATTGTCTTCAGATTCTATATACTGTTTCTATAGTGAAAAATCACAGGCACCATGATATGACTTTGTTTCTCTTTATATGCCAATTCAAACATATGGGAAAGAGATAGCTCTCCTTGTAGCTAACTTAGTGCTGAGTCTCGTGGTGTGAGTTTTCTTCGTTTTGTGTTAACTGCCTGCTCTTTCCTGGTCTGATATGCTTATTGCAACAAATACTCTTCATTTAAGGAAGAGGAAATTGTCTGTTGGGAATGCCTGATATACGTTTATATTTTCAGACATAAAGTTTTTTGGTTTATTTCATATCTTTTTTTCTCATCATAGAGAGAAAATAACAGGCGACTCCTGGAAAACTGAAATCGTAACTCACACAGATTTTGATAGAAGTTTTGAGGAATTTGCATTTCAAGATAACATGGTTTATCTGTGTATGAGATATTCTCATATGTAGAAAGCTTATCACAAATATAAGCTGTAATGGTAACTGTGGGGTGACTAAATCTTTTGGATTAGCATGGAAGTAGGGCGAGTGGCAAGTTGGCTAGCTCAAACCATAGGCTAGTAAGTACTGTGTTGTGTTCCTGTTGCATGTGTTTCAAAGCATTGACTGGATACTTGCAGTGTATAATAAAGCTAATGGAAATGCAGTGAGTGTAATTCTTATTGTGAATTGCATCCATGGTTTCCTTACATGAATATAGATGTAAAAGCCATGTTAGGAATGGTTCCACAGTGACTCATCACATCGTAGTATAAATGTGATTCACGTTTTCTTTTTTTTTTTTTGGTCCCCTCCCCCCAGACAGGGTTTCTCTGTGTAGCTCTGGCTGTCCTGGAACTCACTCTGTAGACCAGGCTGTCCTCGAACTCAGAAATCCGCCTGCCTCTGCTTCCCAAGTGCTAGGATTAAAGGCGTGTACCACCACCACCTGGCTGGATTCACATTTTCTAGAAACTGTGCTTCAGACTTTAGGTTTTGTCCCAAGTTAATACTATATGGTGAAATGCTCTGGTAATGCTGGCCAGCCACAGGGGGCTATGGCTGACTATCAGTCTTGTAATTATGTGAGGAAACAGTCTATAGCCCATATGTTAAATATTCGATACATAGGCATCTAAGGATCCTTATTTTTGTCAGTGAGTTTGTGACCACCCCAAAAATCTGTATTCTAGATTTAGATTTATATTTACATATTTATTTATTTATTTATTTTTGTATGTGTCTGTTCAAGGGTGTGAGCACAGGTACACATATGCCACAGCACATATATGAAGGTTAGTGGAAAAATCTTAGGAGTGGATCCATACTTTCTATGTTGTCTGAGGCATGGTTTCTTGCTTGCTCTTGATTCTTGAGTATATTGATCCACCAGACCATAGACTTCCAGAGATTTTCCTGTCCCTACCTCCCATCTCCTCAAAAGAGTTCTAGGATTGTAGACTGGCACCACCACATTTAGCTTTACTTAGGTTCTGGGGATCCAAACTCAGATGGCCAGGCTTGAAGGACCAGCGCTTGGATCATCTTTAGATACTTCTTTCTTCATCCCCACTACACTGACTTATTTGCAGAGACATGCTCATGGAGAAGCATCTTTCCTCCTCAAGGTTGTATAATCAAAAGCTAGGGCATGTATGAAGATGATGTTAGCTAGGCAGTGATGGTGCATGCCTTTAATCCCAGCACTTGGGAGGCAGAGGCAGGTTTTCTGAGTTCAAGGCCAGCCTGGTCTACAGAGTGAGTTCCAGGACAGCCATCGCTATACAGTGAAACCCTGTCTCGAAAAAAAAAAAAAAAAAGATAATGTTATAATGGCATTTCCTGTCACCTACACGTATGCTGTGTGTAGTTCTGCCTGCACGCTTATTAATATCCAATGCTCTACAGAACAGCATCCTCATGACTCCATTCATAAGAAGAGCCAGACACAACAGGATAGATCACTTACCAGTTATGAACCTAGTGAGGTTTGAAGACCAGAACCATTACTACCTTGCAGTACTATTCAGTGTGCCAAGTTAATAGCTTGTGACTCCTTGAGAACTTTGTCTTGGGGTTTAGTTGACATAGGAAGTATTTTTAGGACTACATATCTATTTAAAAGCTTATACCTTTTTCATTAATAATATGTAATATGCATTGTTTTAAGGACTGCAGTTGTAAACTATTACTGGGAGGATAGTTAGAGGGTAGGAAAGGGTTTAAGTGGTTTGATCATTTGGAATCGTCTGTCAAAGTCCTCTGGGTGTCCTTCCAGGCCTTCAAAATTGCAACTGAGTGTAGTGACCCTGAATTTGTGGAGAAAGGGAGAGAACTTTCTGTTTGTGTATAGAGGTATCCCAGTGTGCTGCTGTTGGCCTTCAGCTAGAACCACCCATAATGAAACAACAAATCTTGGAAAAGATCGAAGAGCCGACTTAAAGGAAATACCAAGTCAGTAGATTAGAAAGGCTAAAGTTTCATACTTATAATTTATTATGGTCTTGGTCTTTGTCCTAATTTACATAAAGCAGTTTGGTATTTTTCTGATTAGAAACACAAACTTCTTTATGTAATATTTAAAATAATTCTGTCTTTAGAGTTTTTTTATGTGTAACAATTAGAGGGCTCTCTCCTCTCTCTCTCTCTCTCTCTCTCTCTCTCTCTCTCTCTCTCTCTCTCTCTGTCTGTGTGTGTGTGTGTACAAAAGATTCTTTTCATTTGAGCCCTGTTCTTTGGAACAGTTTTTTTCTGGTTTGTTCCCTTGCAGTGGTTTAACAGAAATTTACTGAGCAGCTATGAGCTAGACCTGAAGGCATTTGGTTTCTGGTGGGAAAAGGAGTCCAACTGTACTAGTCACCATACAATGTATAAAGTACTATTTGATGGTGGTGATTATGATTAATATTTGAGCTTAACATTCTTATAGATCAACAGGAAGTTTGGGTAGGTACAGGTGGCTAAGGATGGCTAAGAGACAAGATTGTAGTACCAAAAAGACAGGAGAGTAATCCTGTGTCAAGGCTAGTAAATTATCCCTATGTGCAGCTGTTGGACATGAAGGAAATGCTGAAGCTTGGGGGCCTTGTATACTTTTATTCAAGTATCCTGGGGGACACTGGGAGGTGGTGGGTACTGTTCTTCTTCCCCCCTTGGTCCTTGCTGTGTCTCCTCCCTCTGCATCCTTCTTGTTCCTCCATTCTTCCTTCTCCTTCAGTGTTTCCTGTTTGACTTGATACATTTGAATTTGTGTAGCTATATTCCTACTGAGGGAACAGGAGCAAACAGAGCCACATCCAGTGACCCAGTGCTGTACATTTTTTTTTGCATTGTTTTCTGATGTTGCTTCTTGATCGTTCTCTATGAAATTCTGTGCCTGTGCTGTTGCATTCAAGCATTTCTTTCTTTGTTGCCTAAGAACCCATCAATCACTGCTTCTCTCAGATGCTTTTTGTCAGCTATCCTTCTCGATAAACATAGCAGCCCACTGTGAGTACTTGTTGGCTTAGTACCTGAAATGTACTAATTTGGGGTTTTTACTGGGACAGCAAAATATGCACATTTAACTAACTTGTAACTCTCAGGAGAGTCTTAAAGCTGCCTGTGACAAGATGTTAAATGGTTTGTGTCTGTGAGAAACTTTGCAGATGGCTCTGTATGAAGGGCATGGTATATGTTTTGATTTACTGCTTCTTCAATTATGTTCCATAATTGAATTCAGTTGAATTTTCCATGATCTCAAGGGAAATGGTTTTCCCATTGTTAATCACAGATATCCTCAACTGTAGTGAGGTTTGTATCTAACAAGGATCAACTGGGTAGAGTTCACTTATATTTTCATGTATGTTTGGATTTGTGTGATGTGTATGGATATATGAATGTATGTTCATGAGTGTAAGTGTGTGTGTATGTGTGTGTGTGGTGTGTCAGAATGTGTGAGTACTGGTAGCTCTGTATTCACAGGGGTCAGAGGAGGATGTCAGATATCCGGCTCTATTATTCTCTGCTTTGCTCCCTTGAGACAGGGTCTTTCAATGACCATGGAACTAGCCTAAAAGTCAACATGCCACAGTGGTCCTCCTGTTGGTGCCTCATATAGCAGTAGAGTTTGTGTGTGTGTGTGTGTGTGTGTGTGTGTGTGTGTGTGTGTGTGTATCCATGTCCAGCTTTATAACTGCTGGAGATTTGAACTCGGGTCTTCATGCTTGTATAGCAAACATCATTCTTCATTTTTAATCACTGAGCCATCTTTCCTGCCCCAAATTTACTTATAACTTTAAGAGGTTAACAGAAATCTTGTGCACACATATTTGTTGAGAAAAAAAAATCCTTGTATTGGCTAATATAATTAAAGTATCTGTCTGTCTAATTGTGTGTGTGTGTGTGTGTGTGTGTGTGTGTGTGTGTGTGTGTGTGT
>JANHMN010000006.1:32879764-32932907 GCA_030674055.1 Rhabdomys pumilio
TGTGTGTGTGTGTGTGTGTGTGTGTGTGTGTGTGTGTGTGTGTGTGTATGTTGCTGTGTCTGTGTCTATGCATGTGAGTTCAGGTGCTCACAGAGTTGAGCAGTGTCAGATTCCCCATGGAGCTGGACTTACTTGCTTGATGTGGGTGCTAGAAATCAAACTCGGGTCTTTTGGAAGTAGTGCTCTTAACCACTGAGCCATCTCTTTTTAGCCCTACTTAAGCAATTGAATTCTAATTTCCAACTTTGCTTACCAAATTAGATAGTCATACAAACATGATTATGTAAGATAAAAGAGTGTGGTATAAACATTATGTGAGTATGATACCATAAATAAATACACACAGGTACGGCTGAACACACTGTTCCAATTCTAGATGATGATTTAGAGATATTATGATTAACTTCGTATTTATCCTAAGGTTATTCACCTGAGGAGAAAACACATTATTCTTGGCATACAGAAAGAGCCCACGTTTGGTTCTATAATTCATTCAGTGACTTAAACTTTTATAATTTATTCACTAAACCTAAGAAGCAATGTACTGTTACATAATGAGTGAATTTAGTGCTGTGAGCAAAATCAATGCTGGAAGAATCCATCATTATTCAAAGTGAGCTGTGGGGCTGTGGCGGTGGATTTGGTGAGCCTTTTTTCATTCTGCCTGCCTGTTGTCTTTTAGTTCAATCATCCTTCTTTCGCTAACCCTCTTTGATGTAAGGAGAACTCTTTCAGGGAAGGAGTCTTGGGGTTTTAATACACTACATTCAGGGTGAGAACTCTGTTCAGCATAACAACATGGATTATTTAAGTCATTTCTAGATTTCTGCCCAGGCTTATAAACAGCCTCAGTGCCCTTCACCAAATCTTGTTGATTTCTGTGTGTTTTCCTTTGTGGATTTCACCAGACAGGGTCTTGGTTTTTCAATGCATTCCTGTAGGTACAAGTGTATTGGCTTGGAGAAGTTCCCTTAATTTACCCAGTTTAATAAAAATGATTCATGCTCTTGCTCGTAGTTTGGCACCTTTCAGAGAACAGAAATGACCAACTTCATGTGGTATTCTCTGCACCAGACTGCTGAGCCTCTCTTTAGATGCCATCTTATGGAAGCGGCATTGGGAACACATGGAGGGTGAGGAGCACCAGTTCCCACTCCTTTAACCTGCATTTCTACCATTTCACAAACAAAGTTGTTAAGTTCAGTTTATGTCCTGGTCACATAAGAACGAACATTTGGAATAAGAGTTCATGTTCAAAGTCTCCTGAGATATCATTTTCTGCTCTAAGGACATATCACCACCCATTAACCGTTCAGCACATGGTGACCTGAGCCCTTTGTAGTTCGTGAATGATGTGGAATTGAAGTCTTCCACAGAACAGCAGCTGCAGGGAACCTGTGCTGGGCATCACAGCTGTTTCTTCTGACAGGGCAGAACATGTTCTGTGCATGCTGGGGAATGACATCTCTGTCCTGGTCTAGACAGCACCTTCTTTCTTCTTTCTTCTTTCCAGATGCTCTTGAGTCCAAGTGTGACTACCAAGAGGAATCTAGAGAAACCTAAGATATTGTTGTCTGAAGCTCTTCCTGAAAACCACACACACACACACACACACACACACACACACACACACACACACCACAGAGAGAAAGAGAGAGACAGGGAGTTGAGGGAAGGAGAGAGAGAGAGAGAGAGAGAGAGAGAGAGAGAGAGAGCAGATCAAGGTCGGCAGAGAGTCAAAGAGCAGGCACTTCACTGTGAAAGGAGCAGCTACAGGAAGGAATCTTTGGCAGCTCCATCTGTTTGGCAAGACTGGGACATGACCTGAGCTTACACTAAATTACCTCATGGCAAATTATTTTTCACCAGGCACTGTAAATGTTTTTGATGACTCCACCCCACTGGGTGCCGTGCAGAGGACAGATGATACATCAAAGACCTGCTAATTAATCTCCAGGTGTGGTTGACTCTCTGCTTTTAGGATCCCTCCTCTGCATCTCTCAGGTCAGTTTCTTTTATTTCAAGGTAGTGGAAGACTTACATAGAGTCTTTTTAACTAGAGTCAATTGACTTTGACACTGCTGCTCTGGTGTTTGTATGTGTGGGTGTGGTCCTATGACAGGTATCCAGGATAAAGGTTTATTTATTTATTTATTTATTTTTAAACTATAAGGTGTAGAGATAGAGGCAGGCAAATCATTAGAGCTCACTGGTCTGCCAGCCTAGCTGATTGGTGGGCTCCAGACTCACTGAGAGACATTGTTTCAAAACAAGACAAAACAAAAATGTGGCTATTGGTTGAGGATGACACTATGTTGACATGTAGCTTCCACATGTACACATATCAGAGTGCCCATGGAAACATAAACACACACACACATACACACATACACACACTCTATGTTAACTTCTTTTCGATTCATATACTTTCAAGCAAAGCAATCTTTTGCTGATTCATTAAGACTCTCTTATTTATCTTTTCTTTGTGGCTATTTTGGCAAGGAATCACCCCCTGAAGTGTCCTTTAGAGTTTGGTGTTCTATGGGATTCTGGGTTCTATACTGATTGCATTTTAAACTTCTGTCTCTTGCTGTCCTGTGTACTTATGTTAAAAGTGAAGAGAAGACATTTTAATAGCAGCAAGATGTTATGGTTTGAATATGGAACACTTCTCTCCTCCTCTAGCACATGTGTTAAAGGTTACATCTTCAGATGACACTGTTTGGAAAAGATCTGGCTGGGGACTTTAGGAGGTAGTGTCTGGCTTGAGGAAGGCACGAGTCTTTGAAAGTATCTTACCATTTGCTCTCTCCACCTCTCTATCTCCTGTAAGCATTGAGAGTGAAGATGGTTCTTTGTTATGTGTTTCCACTGCTGCAATGTTCTTGCCAAGTGTGTGGGACTAAGCAGGTATAGACAGAGTCCTCTGAAACCTTGAGTCAAAATAAACTTTTCTTCTTAGTTGTTTGTGTCAGATGCTTGTCTAGTTAGTGACAAGAAATCTACACAGACATTAGTTGGACTCTCTTTCAGCTGCATGACTGTACAACCTTAGTTGAGACTGAGCGATGGTTCAGTTACCAAAGTGCTTGTCACAAAAACATTAGGATGTGAATTCACATCTAAAAGGCGGCCAGACAAAGCAATGAATGCTTCATTGGTGTTGGTGCTGGGGAGGCAGAGACAACTGGACCCCTGACACTCATTGGCTCTCCAGTGGAGTTGAATATGTGAGCTCCAGGTTCAGTGAGACATCCAGTCTCAAAAAACAAGTGGAGTACAATAGAGAAAGACGCCTGGACCCACCTTCTACCTCTACACGAATTTGTACACACAAAAACTACCTATACTCACATGTATACATATGTACACACAAACCATTAGAGATTGTTTCCCTCCCTCCCCCCCAAGGGAAGTTCTATTTCTGCAACAACTAACTCTCTGTCGAGTTTCCCTGTCTTAGCACTGTGGACATTTGGGACTAGCTCCTTGTATACTGGGGGTGGGGTTCTGTGTTCTGTAGAATGTTCCATAGCAGCCTGGACATTGACTTTGAGATACTAACTTGCAGGTGTGACATCCAGAAATGTTCTTGGATCAATTCAGCTAATGGACGAGGAGGCAAAGACCAGTAAAATGAGGGAAGGAGCTCTTGTTATTGTTAGTTTAATACCTGCATGCTTTTCAGGGAACTGAATCCAGAAGCTTTGGAATCTGCCAGGCAAACTCCAATCCATCTACCAATTCTTCTTTCATTACTGACGGGAATTTGAATTTACTTTAGTGTTATACATCAATCAGAGTCATTTAGAACAAGTATTGACTTTGATGTCATTGTGACTAAAGGCTCCCCAGCTGTTTATATTGCAGACAGGACTGTCTGTAAAGGGGACACCAGTGGAGGGATATTTTCACAGTTCTGCTGTTTCAGTGGGAAGAGGTTGTTTGGAAGACAAGATTTAAATGTGACTCCTTATAAGATTTAAATAGCCAAGCATATGGCTGCAGGGAGGAAATACCACATTATAATTTAGCCATTTTTGTGAATGAGCAGGTCAGCTACCTGACTGAAACACAAGTTTCATTGAATTCACTGTCTTCGACAGTGCTCAGAACTGTCCAGAGTATCCCCTGCATCCAAATCTGTTTGAAGCCCATCTCCTGGGCTCTGACTCTTCTTCCAGGTTTCCCTGTGCCTCTGGTGTGGGATATTTGTTTGGGCTGGCAGACAAGTAGATTCCTGTCACAACTGAGACTTCACATGAAAGGTGTTCTTGTCTCTAGTTCAAACTTTGCTTTTTGCATTTTCTTCTCTCCTCTTATGAGCATGCACTCTTGCCAAATGTGTTCTGGCTGCTTCTTCTTGTCTCTTTCTGATTTTCCATTTCTTCTGCCCTTGTTGCTTCTTGCTTCTTTAGCTATAGAAACTGTCAGGTACCTGGGTAAGAGCATCTTTCCAGTTTTGAACTGGGTTCTGCACCTTGGGTACTCTTTCTTTACCTATGCCTGTTTCTGTCTCTCTCTGTGTGTGTCTCTGTTTCTCTGTCTCTCTCTGTATCTCTGTCTCTCTGACTCTGTCTGTCTGTCTGTCTGTCTCTTTCTCTTTCTCTGTCTCTGTCTGTCTCTGTCTCTGTCTCTGTCTCTCTCTCTCTCTCTCTCTCTCTCTCTCTCTCTCTCTCTCTCAATGACCTTCAGAGCAAATGAAGGTGAACTGTAGCCACACTGTTACCATACAGCTAACTCCATGGAACAGATTGGGCTAAGCTTTGAACAGCTGGGGCTGGCAGTGAGTCCCCAACCTCTCTAGGAGGAATCCCAGAACTGCCAAGTCATCAAACTTGAAGGGCAAAGGGAACAAGAAAGGCTATGGGGTTGGTGGTTCCTCCTGCAGGTATGTTTGCTTTTGCAGTCTAGTGTTTTTTCAAATGTTCACTGGTTTGTGGATCTGACAGAGACTGGATTAATTGATTCAGGAACTGCTGTGTCTGTTATAGACCAAACCACTCAGGGGCTGAACTGTGATTTTAGTGTTCATTTGCAAGCACTAAAATGTGATCAGATAAGTGTTTTTGTTAAAATGTGTGGTGCTTTCTAACCCACTACAACCATTTGTTATTTTAAGGAGAATTTTGATATACAAATGAATCTAAACTCAACAATGGTCTGTTAGAACTCTCGAAAGTATGGGCTTTTGGTGAGTGGAATAAATGAGAAATAGGTGGGCTAAGGGAGATAACAGAAAGTGGTGCCCCAGAGAAACCAAGCCACCCTTTACGTATGTTCTATTTGTCCATTTAGTAGATAAGGTACGTGTGTGTGTGTGTGTGTGTGTGTGTGTGTGTGTGTGTGCGCGTGCACTTGCATGCTTATTTGTGCACATGTATCTGTTAATAACTTGTTATAAGTTAAGGTTGTTTTACATAAAAGTTGGTTTATTATTTTGAGTTCACTCTTCCTACAGCTTCCTATTGTCATTGTAAGGCTGAGGTTGGGTCAGAGCCACTCTGCCCCTGTCCTAGATGGACAGGGCAAGGGTTTTTCATTACACTCTTTCATGTTGTTTTCCAAGATGGATTCCCACATGAGAAGAATAAAGGGTTTGCTATTGGGAAGATCAGATTTGAGCTTACCTTTATGTTTATGGGTGCTTACATGGATGTTTATGTTTATGCATGATGTGTATGTGATACCTGCCTAGGCCAGGAGATGGCAGTGGTTCCTCTGGGACTGGAGTTATCAACAGTTGTTAGCTCCCATGTAGGTGCTGAGGATTGAAACCTGACCTAGTGGAAGAGCAGCCAGTGCTTTTAACCACAGCACCATCCATCTTGCCAGCCCTTCCTCAAAGGATGAGTTTCCTTTAGATGTGGATGCTGTAGTGGAAAGTATTCTGTTGTTACAAGATAGTGAAAGATGCCAGAGCTATTTCATTCCTATACCTTTGAAGGTGAATAGAAGGTAGGTACTAGTGTGTTTCAGTGAAATACATTCTAATAGACAGCAAAGTGACCACACCCCAAGACCAGTAGGGGACAAATACACAAAAAGGATAAAAGTGTGTGATTAGCTCTGTTGTAGAGTTCAAAAACAAAATCAGATTTTGTAGGTAGCGTGAGTGCTTTTGAAACAAGGTGGGAGAAAATCTCAGAATGAAGGATGGGAGATGAGAGAAAACATTGTTTTGGACCAAAGACAACTAGAAATTATGAATTGATACAGAGAGGCCTGTGGGCCTTACAACTAAGTCACCCCATGATCTGGCTATGGGGATTGTCTGAGTACTTCTATGTCCACCTCATATTGCTCCTGAACTAAGAAGCTCAGTGATAAAAGGTGGGAAATTTGGGAAGAAAGAGGCCTTGAGAAGGGCAAGCCTTTTGTAAGCCTTTTGTTGGGATCACTAATACAAAATGGCACATTTCAGTCTAAGAATTCATCTAGATTGGTTCTCTGAAATGGTAGCTTTTTATTTCTGTTGCGCAAAAATGCCCATATCACACAGAGCTGAACCCAGGCATTCCGTTGTGGCTTCTACTTTGGTAGCATATGCAAGTATTTTCTGTTTTATTTCCTTCGTCATTGGTCTTGCCGCCTCCTCCTCTTCCTCTTTCTTCTCCTCTTCCTCCTTCCCTTCCCCCTCCTCCTCTTCTTCCTCATCCTCTTCCCCTCCTCTTCTTCCTCCTCCTCCTCTTCCTCCTCATCCTCTTCCCCTCCTCTTCTTCCTCCTCATCCTCTTCCTCTTTTCCCTTCTTTTCCTCCTCCTCCTTCTCTTCCTCCTCCTCTTTTTCCTTCTCCTCCTCCTCTCCTTCTTTTTATCTGAAATCATGGCTATGGCCCCAAATCTCACAGTAGAAGGACTGATAGAAGTGAAAGGGGTGCTTTAGTGATGCCATCAAAGCTACTTCAAGCTTCTGGGGTCATTCTTCTGGGAATCTCAGCAGCATACCCAGCTTTCTTGAGTGGCTTCCATGCAGACAACCTAGTAGCTTTACTTTTGCTGATGCATAAATTTGTTTTGAAAATAAGAGATGTTTACAAAAAGATGAAAAGTTACCTACATGGGGGTTGGGAGTGGGGGGAAAGGTGTCACTGTAGCCTGGCTTTAGTGTTTGCTAAAAGCCATACAGTATGCTCCAATAGACACTTCCTCTCTTTCAGAGTCCGAATGATTCCATAAATATTATTGTTGTTTGGGGAAATGTGAAATATGTTTAGTCAATAAAACACAAAGCCTCCAGGCAAAGCTGGAAATCGTGACATCAGTGACCTACTCACTGGAGGTAGTGGTGTGTATACGTGTGTTCATGTGTTTGTGTACACACATGTTTATAACTCTTGGGGTTGTTTCAGAGTGAAAGCAACAGATGCTTCCTTCACAGGCTTCTTGTTTCCTGGTTTTCAAAGCCTCTCTGTTTGTTTGGTTTTATTTTAAGGTCCAGTGTTCCTCAGTCCTTCTGAGAGAATGGGGAGGCCCCGACAGGCTGTATGTGCCTCTCTCTCCACCCCCTCTCACTCTTCTCTGTGTGATACCAAGTGGAAGTGTGAGGCACCACAAACTGCTTTGAGCAGAGCCCACTTCCTTTCACCCACAGAGTGCAAAGCAGTTATACCAACATTAATCAAGGGAAACCCACAGGCTGAGCTCACACCGTTGAAACAGGTGCGGGAGAGAAGCAGGCTCACGGGATCATGGCAGTGCCCCGGCACTCTGCCCACAAATGGCAGTTATAATGGTGTGTGGGCTGTGGCTGTTGCACTCTGCAGAGCCTCACCAAGTCTGCTCTTCTTTTGGAACATAATGGGTGGGTCCCCTACCCTTGACTTAGCCTCCACAGCCATTCCAGCTTTCATTTAAATTTATAAAGCAGAAGGTTTCAGGAAATATTATTTTCTTTTCCTTCTGTAGTGCTACCTTCTGGAATGACCCCTTTAAAACTACTAAACAAGAAAATAACTGATTTACTAAGACAAATGTAGGAAATACAAGGTTTAGAAATTTGTTTGTTTGTGCTTAGGAGCCTGAGGCAGGAGGACCACAAGATTGAGAGGTCAGCCTAAGTAACTGTTAGAGACCCTGGCTCAAAATGAAAAAAATGTAAAATCAAATAACTGAGGACTAGGAGTCTTGTTTGGTGGCATCACATTTGCCAAGCTTGTCTGAGACCTTGGATTCATTCCTCAGTATGACAAAACAGAAGAAGTAAGCCCAAAATCTATACATCATACATAACATCAGCATATACCAAGTGCACATGTATATGATCTGTGAGCATTTTCACGTGTGCATTTGTATATATGCTTATGTGTAGGTTATGTGTGATACTTAAAATACACATGTGTCTATGCATACATGCATAGAACCACAAACCAAGTTTAAAGACAAACTTCTACTGGTTGTTCCATAAAGAGAGAATATGAGTATTTAAGACAATGATTTGTTGAAGAGGATTTTTAAAATGATGAAACAGACACATGTGTGATCCAAGTGACAGTGGCTGCTCTAATCCAGGTGACAGCGACTGGTATACACTGGCTTATGGAAGTTTCTATAAAAGTTTTGTCATCTTAATAAAGAGTAAAAGTTGGGGATTTTGTGACAGACACCACTGTCCCTGTCTCTGCTTACTATAGCCATAGTCATTCCTACTGTGTACTGCAACATTGTGGTCGATGGTGAGCCCCTGGGCTATGTCTCCTTTAAGCTGTTTGCAGACAAAGTTCCACATAGCAGAAAACTTTGTTGCTCTGAGCACTGGAGCAATAGGATTTATAAGGATTCCTCTATTCAAAGAATTATTTCAGGATTCATGTACCAGGATGGTGACTTCACAGGCCATAAAGGCACTGGCAGCAAGAACGTCTAAATGGTGGAATTTGAGGATGTCAGCTTCAGCCTGAAGCATACAGGTACTGACATCTTGCTCATGGTAAATGCTGGACAGAACACAAATGGTTTCCAGTTTTCTATCTGCAGTGCTAGGACTGAGTGGCCGAATGGGAAACACATAGTCTTTGGGAAGATGAAAGAAGGCATGAGCATTGTGGAAACCATGGAGCTTTTTGGGTCCCAGAATGGTAAGACCAGCAAGATCCCTATTTCTGACTGTGGGTGACTCTAATTCTTTTGACTTTCTGGCTTCTTACCCACCAGACCACTTTCTCTGTAGCTCAGGAGAGCACCCCCACCCCATCTGCTCTCAGTACCCTGTAATCTCTGCTCCCACTGAAGTTTTTGGGATTTCATTTTTTTTCTCATTCCCTTCCAAGTCTAGCTGGATTAAGTTTATGATTATGAATAAATACTAAATAAGAAAAAAAATTATAGGGCTGGAGAGATAGCTCAGCAGTTAAGAGCCCTGGCTACTCTTCCAGAGGTCCCGGGTTTTAATTCTCAGCACCCCCATGGGAGCTCACAACTGTTCTGCAAGTCCTGTTCCAGGGAAACCAACTACTGCACACACGCTGGTCAAGTACTCATGTACATAAAATAAACAGAGAAAAGGGAAAGGGTGGAAGTGTCACCCTCGGTACATACTGCACCTTTTGCAATGTTGCTAGTTTCCAATGCTCTTACGTGTGCTATCGTCATGTTACCCGCTTAAAGCTGCTGCTTCATGTTCTGATTGATATATGTAATTTATATCAAAATATTCACAGTCACCCTCTGACCTATCAAACTGGCTAAGTTGTGGAATACAGAACAAACTCAAGGTTAATATGCATGTCGGAGAAAATATACTGTTAAGGGAGACATATGCTCTATCTTGAGGTAATTCTCTAATACATAAAATCAATAGCTCCAGTGTATACATAAGCATAATCCCCGCCAAGGCATATTTATCTTAATCCTGTGGTACCACATGTAAGAGTCTTAACTATAAAATTGCTTTATCAGGAAGTTATTTATTTCTGATGGGTTTTTGTTAGAAATGTTCAAGTAGTGCCAGGGTGATCACATATATTTTAGCAATAATGTATCATGAAACACCATGTTTCACATTGTATAATGTTAACATGGTATAAATTTCATGTGATTGTGTTTTGATTTTTCCTTCCATTTATTCATTTGTGTATTTATTTTATGTGAATGTGTGCATGCACATACTTGGAGTACTTATGTAGATTCCAGAGTGCGACTTGTGGGAGTTGTTTTTCTCCTTCTACCATGTGGATTCCAGATATTGAACTCAGGTTGTCAGGCATGGTCACAAGTACCTCAACCACTGATCCATCTTTTCAGCCTTGTTGTGTTTTCCTAAATCCAGCACATCATGTGTGGTATGAATTTGTGTATGTGTACATATTAGGAACCTTTTGGGAGACTATAAATCTGAAAATTGCTATTGCAAGGTTATTTAACATTATTCTCCCTATATATTTCTAGCAATGTAATAGTAACCATTTAGTAACTGTATTAAATATAGAAAAGTGCCAACATGTGACTAATCTGTTATCAGTATCTTCCTTACGTGTTGCCTAGGAATAGTCATCAAGGTTTGTGAAAGAGCCTTTTTTTCTCCTTCCTTTCCTCCTCCCCTTCTTTCCTACCTTTCTTCTTTAGTTTCTTGACATAACTCCTTAGGAGAGAGTGCCGTTAGTTGATTGATAAATGTAGCAGATTTTTCTGTGCCTGTTGATGCTGGGTACTGCCAAGGGCCCAGCAAATATGAGAATTGTTGAATCAATTCAACATTAGTGTGGCTTTATCACATAGGGTTAACAATGTTGATAGGAAAATAATACGGGCCTGTGAGAAGGAAGGTTTAACTGTACCATTTTGTTTTATCTTTTCTTGGCAGTGTTTTATGCACTCTGTCTTGTCTTTCATAATTAACTTTTTAGTGTTGTTAGTGTTGTTAGTTGACAACTCCAGTTGCCTGGAAAGCTGAAAGCAAATATGGAAACCATTGGAATAGACCTGACACTATTAATGAAAACCTTAAAGACCACTTAAAAGTTGATTCACAAGAGCTTTCAAAAGTTAACCTAGCCTTATTCTGTGGGTTTTGTGCTATGAAACTCAATCTCAGTTTAATGTTCAACAGGTGTTCTAAGGAGAGTTCCTACAAGAACTGAAGGCTATGGTATGATGAATCTAGTGTCCACGCATCTGGAGGGCGAGACTAGACATAAGTAGGACTCTGGAGTTCTAATTGTTTCATGATAAGACAGGAAGGGTTCATGCTGATGTGGGGATGATTGTGTAGTCATGACATACTTCTGATGTCCAGATTTTTTTTTCTGCCTTAAATGATCTTGGAAATGAACCTTCATAATGGCTTTTCAGCCTAACAGCCTCATATGCTGTATGAGAGTGAAAGTTTAAATTCTAGTCTCAATCATCCATGTTTCCAAAATGAAGACTTTTTTTTTTTCCGTAAGTGCAGTTATAAAAATAGCAAAAATTCTTGAAAAGAAGCATTTGTTCTGGGTCAGTCTGGGTTTGCCAAATTCTCTCTCTCTCTGTGTTTCCATTCTCCAGTGAATCCAGAGAGCGAGCCTGTCCCCAACTCCTACAGCTTTGCTATGATTTCATGGGAAAATTGGTCTTCACTTCGGCCTTTTCCTGTCCTCCTCTCCTGTTAAGGCAGATATGGTGCCATTAAGTAATTGCCTTGGGACAATCTGAAATATAAACAGGGAGAAAAAGAGTCTCTGCTGTTCTTGAGACGCCACAGGAGTGGTAAAATCACTAATTCAAGCAAGCACTTGCCCTTCAAATCTAAAAAAGCAAGCTTGGGAGGAGAACGGACTGTAGAACAATGTGTCTTTGGGCAGACTAATCTAATCACACACAGAAGCAGCCCGCTCTCTGACTTGCTGGACCACTTCCACCCTATAGTCTCCTGAGGAACAATGGATTAAGTACAGTATTTAGAACGATTTGTTGAATCCTACTGTCTGATTTTGGCAAGTGCCAAGGAAACACAGAATATATCTTGGACGACTTGAGCCTTCCTGGGAGGGGGCTGGAGTTTCCCCAGAGAGGCCACTTCCCACGGTGGGAAACTGGCTCAGTAGATAGCGCTGTAAGAATATATACTTTAGAGCACACTCAGAGTGCTTCAGGTTTCTGCAGCAGCCATAGCTGGTCTTAGACAGCTCAGGTCCTTCAGAGGTCCGGTTTCTAATTTCCCTTATGTCAGTGTGGTCATTGCCTCCTGGAGGGCTGCAAACTTACAGCCCACTTTTCCTCTTACATTGTGGATCAAGTTGTATAGCACTAAAATATCCAGTTTGTGTATCAGAGGAGAACATATGAGTATGCGAGTGTGTGCACGTGCATGCGTGTGCGTGTGCGTATGCGTGTGTGTGTGTGTGTGTGTGTGTGTGTGTGTGTAAAGAGATGATAGCAGGCTGGCCATGAACTCCCTGTATAACTGAGCATGCCGTTGACCTGCCGATCTTTCTGCCCTCTTCATCTGAAAGCTGAGATTACACATAAGTTGCACCCCTCCCAGTTCATGTGGTGCTGGGGATTTAACCCAGACATAACTGCATGCTGGGAAATTCCTCTACCAACGGAACTTCATCTCCAGACAGACTTCTGTCATATTTGTAATTATCACATGAGGTTATTAGCAAACCCACAACCCACTGAAATTTCCTCATGCCCCTTTCCCTCCCTTATTAGGATCCTTTAAAATCACTTCCCAAAGCATTTAATCTTCCTGTATTTCAGATCTGCTCTTGATTTTCTTCATAATGTGTAGTAATTATAAAAAATAGTAGATTTCATTTTGAAGTCTCCGTTCATTGTGTCATGTTTTCATATGCCCCATACTTACTCTCCTTTTCTGCCCACCCTTCTTCCTCCCAGTGACCCCTTTCCTTCTCCTCAGTAGCACCCTTCTACTTTCAAGCCTTTTTCTTAAGCTTAGATACTGCACCTGAAGGAGAAAAAAACCCATGCAGTCTTTGTTTTTCTGAATTGGGTTTATTTTACCTAATATGAAACTCTCCAGTCCCACTCATTTTCCTACAAATAACAAATTTTCATTCTGATTTTTCTGTATAAATAAACCTCATTTCTATATAGATACATTTCTATTATGGATGCATTTGTTGGCAAAATCTAGGCTGTTTAAGTAACTTAGTTCTTGTGACTGTAGTTGCAGTAAACATGTATGTGTCTCTGTGTTGTGTCTATGTAGAGTCCTTGAGTTATGTACCTAGAAGGTGTATTACTGTGGCATGTGGTAATTCTGTTTTTACTTCAGTGTCTTTAAGGTCTTCCATACTGATTTCTATTGTAGTCAGACTAATTTCTGTTCTCATCAGCAGTATATAAGGGTCTCTTCCCTTCACCTCTGTGTCCTTTCCACCTTGTGCTATGTTTTCTTGATAGTCGCATCTGTAATGGAAATAAAGATAAAATATTATAGCCCTGTACTTAAAAGTATGACTAAAATAACTATCATTATGAGGAGAATAAAACAGGGCAATTCCTTCAGCTATATGCATCTGGCATAAGATATTTTTTTATTAAAACAGAATCAAAAATCTTAGCAAGGTATTACCTTATAGTTTGCTCCGTGGTTCTTTAATGAGAATCAAGTTCTACATCTGGCTTATGACTTTAAGAAGTTATTTAACCATAAATGGGCATGGTGTTGCATGAGTTTAATCCCAGCACTTGGAAAGCAGAGGCAGGGCTGGAGGCAGAGGTAGAGGCAGAGGGGTAGAGGCAGAGACGCAGAGGCAGAGAGGGAGAGGCAGAAAGGCAGAGAGGGAGAGACAGAGGCAGTGAGTCAGACGCAGAGGCCAAGACCAAGGCAGGCAGATAGATCCTGAGTTCAAGGATAGTGTGGTCTACAAAGAGCCCTCCGGTACTGCTAGGGCTACACAGAAAACCCTGTCTTGAAAAACAAATCAGATGTTATTTAATCTGTTTTCCTCCTTTCTATAGGATGTTGGTGGAAACATCAAGCTCAGAGGATTTGTCAGGTGTGCACCTGTCAGGCTCTCAGCAGGGTTTCCTTCCTATGAATGCTTGTGAAACCCAAAGACCAACAGTGATTAGCTCCTGATAGCTAAGCTTTATACTTTATTTTGTTTTCTCTACTTTATCCATGGTGTCTTTTATCAGTTTTCAGGATGTGATCCTGAGTCTCATGAGCAGCACATGGCTGTTGCTTTCACCTTGGGCTGATATGTGAAGATTCTCATCCTCCCTTGTTTGGGATGAACTTCGGGATTCTAAGGAGACTTCAGCAGGTATTTCCCAGACTGTTCCTACTGTGGGGTTTGTCTGATGCTCTTCTTCTGATTAGATGGGGCCGTAAATTTCCCCCAAAATGAGTATAGAGGCAAGCACCATTTTCTTTCTTTCTTTCTTTTTTTTTAAAATAATATTTGTATTTATTCTTTGAAAATTTCATATAATGTATTTTGATCTTATACTTTCCCCTTGCTCAATTTCTCCCAGGCCTCCCTCATAACCCTTTCCACCCAACCTCATGGTCTTTCTCTCTCTTAAAAAAACAAGCAAAATAAACAAAAACATGGAGTATGCCATGTGTTGGCTGCTATCCGTGAGCATGGGGCCTGCCATTAAAGTGTGGTTGATACAGGCATTGTCATTCCACTGAAGAAAACTGATTTTTCTTCTCTAAAGAGCTTTCAATTTCAAATCACTTCTTGGTTGTGGTGGGACTTTGTGCCTAGTTCCTCTCCTCTGTGCTAGGAGTTTGTCTGACTTGAGTTTATGTAGGTCTTGTGTGTGATGTCACTGTCTCTGAGTTCCTATTAGAAGCAGCATCTTACCTACTTCATGCTCATGCACATGCTGTTACCTTGACCCTGGATGCTGGCCATGATTGCCTAGCTGAAGTCCTATGATCAGGTTTTTCTGTTGTGAAGCTCCTATTTCTCTCTCTTTTCCATGCTGAAAATCTTTGGAAGGAAGTTACCACCGCACTCACTCATGACAATGGTTTGCAGGTTTAAATGAGATGTTGAATGCATTGGCTCCAAAGCCAGTGCTTTAAAAACTCTCATTAACATTAGTTATCTCTGTAGCTGTTACTCATGCACTAATCCCTTTCAAGAAGTAAACGCTGGTTTTCCTGAGCACTGCTTCCTCATAGTTCAACAGTCTCTCATCAATATTAATTAAAAAGTAAAAATGAAAACAGTGTACCAAACCCATCCACTTGAGATGACTGTCGACAGAGATTTTCTAAGAGGGCTCTGGACTCACCCAGACTGCATCAGCACCCGCAGACTGCTAGACTAGTATCATCCTCCTGCGTCTTGTTCCTTGAGATGGAGTAGCCATTTCGGACAGAGATGAAGGCATGGAGACAAGGGGAAAGCAATTTAGGAACAGGATCTGTGTGATGGTGAGATATATGTATTTTGGCCAGGTTTGACAACTTCTGGATAGAGTTTCGGTTTCCTAGGATAAACTCTCTTTAGCGCTCTTCTCTGAAATGGCTCAAGCCAGTGCAGTTGTTGCCAGAGCAGCTCACTGAGCTTGGGTAACACTCAGTCCTGTCTGTTGGAATAAATAGAGAACAGCTGGTCTCTTCTACAAAGACAGTTGGCATGAATCTTTTATTTAAGTCTCTCAGTGTATCTAGTAAACAGTAAGCCATATCTAACATGAAGAAAAGGCTCCCAAGTCTTCTTCCAATAAACTCCCTTCACTCCTCTCCATTTATGAGATCAGAGTGTAGGGCAGGGTTAATGACCAGAGAAGGAATGTCAGGAAAAGTAGTTGGGAGCTAGAGAAAATAGACTCCTCTTCTGCCTCCTCTCCTGTTTAAACCTCAGCTTCTCTCTAAGATAACACTTTTCTCAAACTATTACTTGGGGAAAGGAGACTCAGGCACCCTTTTGCTGTTCCGCATCTATTAGTTAGAGAGAGGTTTATTTGTATTAAAATGATTCTCTGCTTACTGGGAGAAAATTTCTATTCCCTGTAATGGGTAAACAATTGAAGAGAAGTCTCTTAGTCCCTTTTAAATGGCAAGTAATGACATTTGTCTTCATGTCCTAACAAGCTTAGTGGAGACTGAACACCCTTCATTATGTTGTAGAAAACAAGAGATGTGTCCAAAGATCATAGGTAATGTTCTCTTTCTCCTCCTCCTCCTCTTCCTCTTCCTCTTCCTCTTCCTCCTCCTCCTCTCCCTCTTCCTCCTCCTCCTCCTCCTTCTCCTCCTCCTCCTCCTCCTCCTCCATTTTCTTCTTTTTGAGATAGGGTCTTACTTAGGCTAGCTGCCAACTCATAATCCTCCTGCCTGAGCGCTGCTCCCCACCACCCCAAGTCATTTGGAACTACAACTCTGTATCACTACCCTTGGCAGTTATTATTCTTTTTAAAGCAGAATGTTATCATTTTTATAAATGACAGAATGAGATTTTCTGTACCTGCTCAGTTAATTCGGAGTGTTTAGTGAAGACAATCACTGAGCAGATTGCAAGCCTGCACAGCAGATGTAGGTGTGTGTGTGTGTGTGTGTGTGTGTATGTGTGTAAGATAGGATCTTAATGGCTCATCTCCTGTCAACTTAGACCCACTGTGGAAATCAATTTATGTATATGCGGCTCCTTCTTAAAAAGTTTAACAGAGTGTGGAAGACCCACCCCAATGTGGCTGCACCATCCCCTGGGCTGAGTAAACAGGAGAAAATGAGCTGAGCAGCACCATTCCTCTCTCATGCCAGTGTGGGTACCATGTGACCAATTGCCTCATTCTCCTGCCACCATGCTATCCCTGCCACCATGAACTCTAAGCTCAAACTATGAATTTAAATAAATTCTTCTCTCTATAAGTGACTGTTTTTATATGTTTTGTCGTGGCGATGAGTAACTTGATTGGCACGGAGCCCATGGCTAGAAGTGGTGGCTCACATCTATAATTCAAGCCATCGTACATCCCTGGGGCCACTGAGGATGTGCCCAGATGTATTGATAGCCATCATTGGAGATACTTAATGGAGTTGCACTTTTTCCATGGAGGTCAAGCGTGGCTGTGATTGGCCTCAGATGGTGAGATCATGAATAGCTTTTCTCATCTGACATTGTTAGAGGATCCCTTCCTTACTCATTCCTTTCAGACTACATTACTGGGAACACATGGTGGGTGGCCAGATTGGTGAACAGTGTGCTGTGGAAGGACCTCCTGGCCCAGATTCCTTGAGTCAAGATAAGCAGGAAGTGAGCTCAGTGATTCTGTCCCAAGGCTCATGTACCATTATCCAGCCTGTTCTGAGAGTGAATATTTCTATGTTTGGAGAGATGTAGTCTGGTGGACATAGTGGGGAATCTGAAGACAGATTACGAATGAAATGATTAAGGGCAGAGTGTATACATATATCACACACACACATGTAAAGTTAGTCCCAAATAACCATCTGATAGACTTTAATACCCAACTACTACTGGTTGAGTGCCAACAAGAATATCTTGAGAGCACACAATGCTTAATTTATATTTAGGGAATCTCCATTGCTTGTCACAGGGCTTGTAAAATTTAAACAGTAAAGAAGAGCCAGCTTGGAGCAGGCGGGTGGGGAGTGTGGAGGCCAGGGCTGTGGCTGACAGTATTCCTTTAATGTAAAGCCACCTGAAGCTTTCTGTTGAATAGTAAAGTAATTCCCACATGGTTTCCGCTCTTTCAAAGTCAGACCTCAGAAGCTCTGTCTGCTGTAGCCTTGGCCTCTGCTTGCCTCTTTGTCAGCTGATGCTTCCTGTCTGCTTGCTGATAGGAAATGTAACCAAAACACACTGCTCCAGGGGAGTTCCCAGGCAGGCCTGCCTCCTCCCAACCTGGAAGAGAGGGGCCACCTCCCACCCCCCAGGGGCACATGTTTCTCTGGGAGAGACAGTCCCGGTGCAGAGCCCATTCTGAAAATGACCACATGCTTTCTTTACTGGGAGCACATTCTAGGCGCTTCTTAGTTTAGTTTTCCTCTCATCTAAAGCCCTATTTACAACAAACTATCCCTCTGAGGAAAAAAATCTCAACATTTATTTGGGATGTTTTGTTTTCCACTGAAAGTTTTAGAAATGCTCAAAAGTCTTTAGAAGGGCAAATGCTTAGTAAATACTAAAACTTGTCTGAATTTCTGATTATTTGTGCTTTCCTTACACAAATTTCACCTGTGACCCTCACCCCCTTCCTCATTCCTTTATAGTTTATTCTTCCATGTGTTGATGGAGTTCATGATAAACCCAGTTTAACAAGTATAGTTTGACTGTGAGCTGCTTGCTCTAACTCCAGAACGGTGTATGGGTGTATGATGTGTTTGTGTCGAGTGTTTGTGCTATGTCCTACTGTTAATGTCATTAAAAAGCCATGAGGTGATAAAGTCACTGAGGTAGTCAGAGGACTAGTATTTTGGCTCTCCTTCATTTACATAGCCTGCTTGTCTAACTTTTAGAGCTATTTGTCCATTTTCAAAATGAGGTCAATGGTTTTCACCTTTGTACTTTAGTTTTAGTTTTTTTTTTTTTTTTTTTTTAAAGATATTTCTCTCCATACAAGTAACTTAAATCTTCAGAAGAAAAGTCTTTCAGAGGTCCAGCAGGGCATACACAGAGAAAATCATTTTAAACTGGCCAGTAAAGATGCTTGCAAAGCCAGCACTGCAGTTGGCCACAGGCTTTTAGAGTGGACCAGATGAGCTTGAGAGCTGTGCACTTTGTGGAAGGCCAGCAGTCCCATAAGGTCCCCTGGCACTGTCATTAAATAGCCTAGTTTCCTAGTAATGTCAAATGAGAAAGAACACGTTGAGAACAGAGCCAAACTCAAGAAGAACTTGAGGCCTAAGGATTTCATGAGCCTCAGAAATTACTTGTGGGAAACCCTATCAGGAGGAAATTATCTTATCTGCTTGTAAATTAGAAGTCAGATTTTGTCTCTTATATAATTTGTCCCCAAGAGGTGCTTCCTGGTGTAGTTCTAGACATTCCCTGTCTACGGTGCTAATTCAGAGCCTGTGACTTTTCTTGATTCTTAGTTGTCAGTTACTTTGAGTCGAATGGAAACAGAGGAACCCACCATGATCCCAGCACTAACGCATAGAAATATCTCTGTGGTTTCAAATCTTTAACACCAGTTTTTAATAATCATATCACTTTTCAAAGTTATTATCATTGTGTGTGTGAGTGAGTGCACGTCCTGTGTGTATGGGTGGGTGGGTGGGTGGGTGGAGTATTTGTGCACATGTAGAATGTATGTGGAGGTCCCAGCACAGCTTTGTGAAACTGGTTCTCTCCTTTGGCCATTTTGTGGGTTCCGGTTCTGAGGGATCAAACTCAGCTCATGAAGCTTTTTGGTCGGGATATTTTGTCACAAGAGCAGGAATGAAATGAAGTAATGTCCCGTGTAATTTATGAGTGAAAGGGAGCAGTTCACCCTTTGAGGTTACTACTGTACTTTTCTTGATAACTCATCATCATACATAGCACCCATACATAAAAGGCACTGTTTTCCTCCTTCGCTTCTCCCTCTCTCTTTTTAAGTTTTCAACTTTTGATACTTTAAGACTATATGAATGTACTCTGCCCAGTCATGTCTGACTATTTGTACACTTCTTTCATTCAGCAATCACTTGGGATTATTTTCTAGTATGTGGTATCCTGGATGCTCTGCAGGTGTTCCTCAGTTTATTATGTAACTATGCTTTGATACAACCATTATAAGTGAAAAGCAACGTAAGGCTAAATGAATAAATAAATAAATAAATGAATAAATAAATAAGAAAATAACTTTAAAACACCCAACCTCATAGCATCGTAACTCATCAGCACAGTGCACTGAGTCTGTGCGGTTCACCCTAGTGATCTTAGTGGTCAGCAGGGGTATCAGCAGGGGTATCAGCAGGGGTATCAGCAGGGGTATCAGCAGAGGTATCAGCAGGGGAGTATGGTTTATTGTCATTGCTTAACATCTCAAAACAATATCATACTCATAGACCTTGCCTGATAAACAGTAGAATTCAAAGTTGGAAGTATGATTTTTACTGACTATATTTAGCCTTCGTGAGATCCTAAAGTATTGAAAACAGAAGTCAAACCATCTTAAACCTAGAAGGTTATTGATAGTGCTGTTGGTTAGAGGCAAGGTAGTATTGTTACATGGTAGGGAATGAAAACGTAGCTTTTTTAAAATTGTTGCTTTTCAATTATAATACAACATCTCTCTCTTGCCTTTCTCCTCTTCAAACCCTGTCATATATGAATTAAAACTTGAATTGAAGAGCAGAAATTTTTGTTTATAGCCTTGACACGTCTTCTAAATGTTTCTTTCTGTGTCCTGTTTGGAAGCTAATGTGATTTAGAATGGCACATTATGTTTAAAGGCTTCAGATCCTCATTCATGGCTTCAGAAAAATATACAGAATTTGACAATTTCGTCAATGAGAACAAGAGTTGGCCCTCTTCCCTGTATTTAAGTTTCCATACTAAAATTTGCCCTTGGGTTAAAATGCATCTGTGTTTTGGATCAAGAAAACACAGGTAGAAACACTACACCATGTAGAGTTATATAATATTGGCAGTCAGCATTTAACCAGTAAAAGTTTTATTTCTTGCATGAACTAATTCAGAACATATGACTGCATGTGACTCTTGCTCTTGTGACTGGAGCTGTTAAGATAGTTTTCAGAATTAGAAACTAGAATGTGGGTCTGGAGAGATGGCTCGGAGGTTCAGAGCCCTGGATGCTCTTTCAGAAGACCCTGGTTTGATTCCCAGAACCCATATGCCAGCTCACAGGCATTTATAACTCCAGTTCCCAGAGATTTGACATCCTCCCCTATTCTTCAAGGACACTAAGAATGTATATGGTACACAGATATGCACTTAGGTAAAATAAACATATACAGAAAATAAAATGAGACATAATAATAAAGAAACTAGGGTATAAACAATAAATACTCCATTGTTGATCATTGGAGTACATTGCACATAGCTATGTTTATATTTTACCATACTTATATTTTAAATTCAATAGATTAAAATGTAGCTGCCTTTCTTTGATCAGATAAAACCAACTATAGTTCCCAAGTGAGCATTAAACACTATATTGGTGGTCAGAACTCAAAGTAAAGGCATTATCTTTAGTATAATGATATTGCCATGTATACAGCACTAGGTAGAGGAGACACAGTCAGTAGAACTATAGACGAAGTTAATCCAGTTTGGCATTTTAAATAAAAGTAGAATTATTTGTTCATACCCAGTGTAGATGTGCTAAATATTCATCTCTCTCTCTCTCTCTCTCTCTCTCTCTCTCTTTTTCTCTCTCTCATCTATCTATCTATCTATCTATCTATCTATCTATCTATCATCTAATCACCCATCACCTACCTATCTCTCCATCTGTCTATCTGTCTGCCTGCCTATCTATCATCTATCTATCTATCTATCTATCTATCTATCTATCTATCATCTATCTATCTATCTATCTATCTATCTATTATCAGGTTTCTTTAATTAAAGTAGTAATAACCCCCCCTCAAACTTTGTGTGAATATATCTCTGGGATATGTGACTTTTCTCATCTCAGGATTCCTAGGTCAATGATTTCATAAGTTACCTGTCAACTTTTCTTTCCTTGTGGATGAGAGTAAATGACAGTTAATTCTCCTCTAGCCTTCAATTTAGCTCCAGTGATGAGGAGCAGCTGAATTATTCCATGACAAAACAAACCTTTCTTTGCTCCAGAAAGCATATGACCAGATAGAGCACTGAGAGCTAAAGCGGCAAGCTTGTCCTGGGAATGTTCCTTCCAGTTAGAACTCTTAGGCATGTCTGTCTCCTGCATGCTTTGTCTGCTTTGTCAGCAGCCCCAGCTATCTTGATCTTTATCAGGCTACTGCTGCCAATGTCTACATTGTATTTACCTTGGCCACCTTTAATAATCATAAATAGGAAAGACACCAGCCAAGAGTGTAGCCAAGAATGCCTGCTTTGTCATTATAGGAGGTTACTACATCTCTGATGTATGATGAGGCAAGTCTTGGTCTTACCAAGCCATGTTCTCTCTTTATTTATTCTTTTATTTTATATGTATGCTTTGTCTGAATGGATATCTGTGTACCATGTACACGCTAGGTGCCCGTGAAGACCAGAAAAGGGGGTCATGTCCTCTGGAACTAGAGTTGGTTGTGAGTCTTCATGTGGATGCTGGGAATTGAAGTTGTGTCCTCTTTAAGATTACCCAGTGCTTTTAACCTCAGAGCCATGTCTCCAGCTCCAGGTTCTCTGGCTTCTGTTTTCCTAAACTCTTCCACTTTGAAATAATTTTCTGAAATATAAAATGTTAAAAACTGTGGTAATTTTTCTTTTAAAAATTTTTGTTTTCCAGAGAGTGTTCTAAGGAGTCTTAGGTAGAAAGATGCCCTGCAAGACAAAGGCAAGAGAAGCAAAGGGCAGAATCCCTGTAAAAAGGAAAATGTGCAGCAAAGGCCTATGTCTGTGCAATAAAGATCTTTACAGTTCCTATTAGGAAAAAAAAGTCTTATGTTGACATTCTGAAAACCAGTGGTCTATGCTGTCTTAAATTCTGAAAACCAGTGGTCTATGCATCTTAAATTCTGGAAACCAGTGGTCTATGCATCTTAAATTCTGGATTATCCTCCTTCCTCTCATATTTGACTTGGATAATTGGTTTGTTCTCATCTTCTATGACCCATTTCCCCAAACCATTTCAAAGTGAGTTATGGCCTGAGCAGATTTCTTTCATTCATCTGCCATGCCCTCCATCTATCTATCTATCTATCTATCTATCTATCTATCTATCTATCTATCTATCTATCTTATCTATCTCCTTCTGATGCCTGGAGCCATATGGTTAGATTTAGATTTCAAATAGGTGAATAACTATAGGTAGGAAGGAGGAAGAGAGAATGGTCAGCTGTGTATTTATCTTTATCTGTTTGTTCCTAGCATATATTTTTAAACTTTATTCACACACACACACACACACACACACACACAAAACACTCACATTAGGAGCTATGTTATGCCTCTGTTCTGTTTTATGCACAGGGGGGAAAAGCAGCATACTTCTCAGTAATTTTTTTATATGCTTTGGAGGCCAAACTAGATACTAGATGCTAACAATACAACAAAAAGCAAAAATACAGGCTCCTCATGGGTTTTGTTTTGTGATGAAAGAAAATGAATAAAGACCAAAATAAAATGTGTAGTGTGTCATTGATGACACACAGTCCAATGAGTATGGTGGCAGGAAGCAGAGGAGCTAAGCTGTCTTGTAAATATCCACTGTGCAGAGATCTAAGCCGGTGAAGCAGGGAACTTGGGAGCTTTCTATTTAGGGCAGTGCTTCTCAACCTTCCTAATGCTTTCACCCTCTAATACAGTTTCTTATGTCATGGTGACCTCTCAATCATAAAATTATTGTGTTGTTTCCTCATAACTGTAATGTTGTTACTATGATCTGACAGGTGACCCCTGGGCAGAGTTGGGGACCACAGATTGAGGACCACTGATCTAGGGCCAACAACAAGGACAAGGTCTTGTAACTTGCAGTGTTAATGGAAAAGCAAGGAGTGAGGGACATACAGAAGGAGGAGTGAGGGACATACAGAAGGAAGGTGGACAGCTGGTTGCTATGATAGAGGAATCATGGAAAAATGACCCGTTTTCATTTTCTTCTTTTAAAAATGATTCTATCTTCATGTTTGTCTGTGTGTGGTGTGTACATGCATGCACACCCATGTGTATGAGTGCCCATGGAGGTGCAAAGACATCAGGTCTCCTGGAGCTGGAGTTATAGGCAGTTGTGATCCTTCAGGTATGGTTGCTGGGACAAAACATGCACTAGCAAACACCATAACCTACTGGCCTATCTTTCTGGTCCCTCAACTTCATTTTCTTTAACTGTAGCAGTCTGGGGGAGCGACTGGTTAATTGGACAGACATCACCAACTGACCACTCTTGATGTTGGTTATAGAGCAAGCATAGGAAAACTTTTCCTGTACAAATCCAGATAATAAATATTTCATGTCTGACCAACCCTATCATGTCAGTGACAAGTACTCAGAACTGCTATCTGCCCTTCTGCTATTTCAGACTAAAAACAACTGTTCCAATAAACGTATTACAAAAGATAAAAAACTGGAAGCTGGCTGGATTTGGTTTACATGCCATGGTTGGTCAATTCCTGACCTAGGCCACTCAGTTTTCAGTTGTGGCTATGACGGGTAGTGCCCACTTCTGCATCTACTATCTTACATCAGACTCAGTAGGAGCTGCCATCTATTCATAATTTGATGTATATCGTTTACCTGTGAAAATCATTTGTTATTGCCTTGAAGCGATAGACAATATAATGGGTATTTATTGGCTGCTATTCAAAGGACATGTCATTACAAAGAAAAATAACATTTTCTGCATCACTTTAGGTAGTATATATCCAGGATAATAAAGATGCTGTTCCCTGTGATAGCCATTCCAAGCCCGCTTGAACCTAATTTCTTCCTTACTCTCCTCTCTGATAGACATGCCTCAATTGCCTAATTGAAATGTAGCATGGACTTCAACTGTCAGTCATAGCAAGAAATTTGATTTTCTGCCAGACACATAAAATCCTTTAAAAAAATAAATGAAAGTTGTGGCTGGGGTGCAACTCAGTTGGTTGTGTTTACCCAGGATCTATGAGGCCCAGAGTTCCGTCTCCACATAAACTAGTCATGGTGACATCGAAGTGTAATCGGTCTTAGAACTTGGTCTTAGAACTCGGTGTTAGAGGCTATGCCAGAACCTCAGTGCCATCCTCAACTACATGGAGAACTTGAGGCCAACCTGGCTCTCATGAGACTCCGTCAGCGCAACAACGTGCAAAGGAAAAGATGCAAAGAAATTTAAAATTTAACAAAATAAAAACATTTTATTTACATTGTTACATCCATCATATTACCCATATAAAATTGCTGAAATACTGTACTTCTTGTTTTATTCCAAATCTTTGAATTTTGGTATATAGTTTATGTGCCAGGTATTCTCCCTTGATGTATATGGCTTGTGGTTCTCTGGGAACATAAGATTTACTGGTTCAAATTTATTTTTTTCTAACTAATTCTTCCCCTTCTGTCACCCTGGTAGCACCAGTGACCATTTTAAAAGTAACCTGTGAAGTTAATTTCTTCTTCCTTTAATCAAACCACAGGTGTAGGCCACTTTTGAAGACTGGGGTTCTAATTCCTATTGCCCTTTAGTTAACCATAGCATGAGAGAAGGGATCACTTCCTCTACTTAGCCTGTTTTTCTTTTTTTTCATTCCTATCTTCTCCATTTGTATAGCTCTTGTGTTTAATAGATAGTGGATTGCAAGGAAACTCTAGGGCTAGTGAGATGTCTCAGTTGGTAAAGGTAATTACCAAGAAGTTTGATAAACTAAGTTGGACACTAGAGACCCACACTGTGGAAGGAGAGAACCAACTCTCACAAGATTACCTTAGACTTCCGTGTGTGTGTGTGTGTGTGTGTGTGTGTGTGTGTGTGTGTGTGTAGTAGCATGTACACTTACACACACACACACACACACACACATACATACACACACATTTAAAATAAAAGCTACAACTAATAAAATGTCAAAATCAAATTGCTAGACAGTCCCACTATTCTCCGCTTCCAACTCAACAAGGATTTCAGAGTCATTCAGCTTAACTCAGAAGGATGTGAGTCATACCTTCTCTCTCTGCAAGCCAAGTTCTTTCCCAAATGAAGCCACACAAAGCTGGTGACTATTTAAGCCCCACTGCAGCTTGGTGATACTCGTTCTGTACCAGATGTAAGTAAGTACATTTACCTGGCTGTCACCAGCTCTGCTAGACAAAATTACCAGGTATTTACATAAGACAGGAAAGCATAGAAATTGCAACCATAAACACATTTGAATGATGAGTTTTTATGAGTGTATGAGAAGATAAAATTGGGAAGTTGGGACATAGCAGGACCACTAATAAAAACCTGTTCAGTTGTTGGACCACAAATTCTGAGCAACTCTGAGAATCTGATGCAAGAGGTGATTGGTAACTGCCAGTAAAATCCATGTAATTATAGATTTTGTAGCTATGACCAATCCTATAAGGGAATCAGGCATGGGTATATCTTTGAGGTATATTCATAAACAGAACCTTGCTCAATCCTTTTGAAGCACAACGAAGCATTTTAAATAGTGATTGTTATGAAGGAGCTGTTTCTGTTTCCCTCCCCAGTCTTTGTAGATTTGTGGATGCTTCAGTTTGTCCCTAAGCCAAGTGATGTCTACTTCTTTAAGGAGACTGCTTGGCTGATGCCAGCATAGGAGGGGCAGCTTGCTTTTATGGTGTTTCTAGAGGCAGAACACTTGAATTCAGTAAAATGGGAAAACAAATTGGTCTTATTTACAGCCACATACTATAACAGCAGCAAGAAGTAACCCTCAGCCATCACCTCCTGGGTAGCTAGCTACTGGTTGAAGTGCTTTATGGGAAACTCATTTCATTCTCATGATGTGTGAGGGGGATTGCTCTTTTCCTCATTAATGTTTGAGTCATTTGCCCAGGGCCATCCAGCTAATAAGTAGTGAAGCTGGGATTTCAGCTGAAGCTTTCTGGCTCTATGGTTTCTTCCCTTCATCTGTACACTAAGTAACTGTCAATGTGTATAAGGAATAGATTCTGGGAAAGTGTCTTAACAACTTAATTACTATTAAGCACATTACAAATTCGAAGGAGCACGAAGTCCTTTAGAAAATCCTTATGGAAAATGACATCTATCAGAGCACTGAACACTTAAAACTTAGTTCTAAAAAATAGATATTTCAAAGCTCAAAAACCAGTGTTAAGCTGTTTTAGAAATATATATGGAATAAATCAATAAAGGACTGGAATATTATATAGCAAGATATCTACTATAATCCATAGCTCAGAATTGGATCTTGGCCACAGATGCACTCATGTTAGAGACGAGAATTTCAAGCCTATGGAGATTCTTAGAATTCCTCAAATATGTTCTTTTTGGACTATTCTTGGCTCTCCCACCAGAGTAACTCCAAATTTTTTTTTTTTTTTTTTTGGTGTTGATCCTGCCTCTGACCCTCTGAGCTCTGATTTGCCTTTTAGTCTAAGACTTTCCTGTGTTTGTGCAGACAATGGACCAACAGGTTTCCAAAACTGGCTGTGTAGGTACACAATATTAATGAGTTCTGCCCAGCAAAACCCTATGCCCACCTGATTTCTTGGTCATTGTTTTCAGCAAACATGCTAGGAGTTCTGCTTAGAGTGTTGGTTTTTTTTTTTTTTCCTTACTGATTTCTCTGGAATCTTATGTGAGCTAATGGCTTCCACACACTTGAGATTTTGCCCATCCTATTATATCTTGCTTCCAAGGAACAAAAATAGAACCCTTTTTTTGACAGCATGGAAGACATTCTCTTGCTGTGGCTCTCTAAGAAAAAATATCTTCTAATCTAAGTAGACAAGCCCTTGCTGGGAGGAAAAAAAGAACTAAATGCATGCATAAACTCCAAGGAAAGCATTCTTGTTTTGTGATGTCTTCCCTCGTGGCAAATGTTAGGGACTTTACATACACTGGTAGCAGTTAAGTTCATGGAAAAAATGAACAGCTATGAACAGCTAGATATACTGTCAAAACTGAGTGCTTTCCGCCTATTTTTTCCCCCAAGCCCTGTGTCTAGAGAAAGTTGGAACTCTGTTAATTGACATTTTAAAGATGAGTGAAAAACATGGGTGAATGGAGTTGATTTCCTAAAAGAAGGACTGGGTCATGAGTTTGAAGTGGCGAGTTCAAAAGCAGGAAATAAATTAGCCATCATGTCAGGAACACGGCCCTGTGCTCACCATTCTCATGTAGGGCTCACATGCAGTGAAATCAATGTACAATTGGTTTGCCTGTGAACCTGATGACATGGCGTTTGGTTTTGTGTTATTTTATTTTTGACTCACGATCTAAACCTATTATACAACAAAGCTTCTCATCTTGAGAAATAATTATGAGTTGCTTCTCTGGGGTTACCAGGGATGCATAAAAAAAGCAAAGGTCTTTGGATGTTTGTTTTCAGCCTCAGATCAAATCAAACTGAGATATGATTTTGGCAGTTCGTGAAGCACAAATATGATTTTCTTTATAGTGTTCTTTTATTTCTTAATTGACAGCACTGTCTCAATTATTATAAATAAACCTCTCAAGTCCATATGTGATAACACATCACTACTGAAGAAATGAGTACAGCCAATGACTTATTAATACACTTGTGAGCTCTAGGCAAACACATTGCATAAATAAGAGGTTGAGACAAACATTAGTCACTGTTCTTATCTGTGGTTCATATTAAATGTTCCTTTCTGCATTGTCTGATAAGGGGCCTTTAAAGAATCAATTAATGGCATATCTAAAATTGAGCTTGCCTGGTTGTGGAGGTGTGCACCTTTAATATCAGTACATAAGAAGCAATGCAGGCAGATCTCTATGAGTTGGACGCCATCCTGGTCTACTTGGTGAGTTTTAGACTAGCCATAGTGAGAGACCCTGTTTCAAATTAATCAACTTAATGATTTAAAATTTTTACTTGATCCTCTTAATTTTAAAAAGCTTCCATCTCTTCTAAGAGAGGGTACATGTTTATTTTATAAAGTCCATTTATCAAAATGATTTCTCAAGTGATACTTGTTTGTCTGCTGTATATGCCACTATGGGTTTCATTGGTAGTAAAAACTTGAGAGCTAAACTTGATATTTATACTCAATACATGCTTGGATATGTAGATGATTTCTGCCAATCTTAAGCTCTGACAAGTAATGTTGTTATGTGTAGGAGACATAATATAAATATTTTCCCAGTGCTTGGGACACAATGATTGGTAAAACACAGTTCTGGGTGTACACACAGAACACTTTTGTTTATCCATTCATCTTCCAGTGGAAAGTTGAGTCTACCTCTGTCTGTTGTGAATAGTGCTCCTGTTACTGTGCTGTGTAAGTGTCTGTTGTAGTCTCTGCCTCCACTTGTATCTGGCATAACCTCCACACCCCCACTTTGCCCCTGCCAGTAGAATCCTTGGATTCTAGTATAATTATGAGATTTCTTTCTTAAGATTCTTTGAGCTGACTTCATGTTACTTCCTTCATTTTAACATTCCTACCAAACTGGATTAGAATTCCCAGTTTTCTACATCCTCCCGAGTAGCTGTTATAACATCCACTGGTGGTAGATATAAGAGGATATTGCACTGAGGATTTTATTTGCATTTCTTTGGTGGTCAGCGGCATCAAGCATATTTTATGTGTTCTAGGCATTTATATATTTCACAGAAAGTCTGTGTTTCCTCATTTTAAGTCATGTTTGTTTTGAAGTTGTAGAGAGTGTGTGTTTGTGTGTGTGTGTGTGTTCTGTATATGCCTTTTCTAGAGTATGAGATTTGCATGTATTTTTCCCCATTCTACCTTTTTACTGTTGGCAGTATCCATTGATGCACAAAATATTTTAATCTTCACATGAATTTATTTGTATTGGTTCTTTATTTTTAATATTGCATCAAAGTATTCCAAACCTGGCTTCCTATAAAAAATACGCATGTGCCTCCAGGTTAGCCTGATCCATTCTAGCAACAATAGAAAAGGAGATGGCAATGACTGTGTGCAAAAAGTCTCAGAAAATCAAGGGAGAAGATGTAATCTTTATGAAACCATCATAACACACACACACACACACACACACACACACACACAAAAGAATGAGAACATTTTAAAAAGTAGACATTCTAACAAAATGCCATGAAAAAAATTCACAGTATGAGAATGTGTTGCAGTCAGGCTGAGATTGGTTTTGGAATATGAAGTAAAACCCTTGAAACTTCATCAATTCAATTTATTAAACATATAATACATTAGGAAAAATATGATTTAAGCAACACATAAAAACTGCCAATAACAAAAAATTTTTGAGTCAATATTTTGTGTATCTCAGGCCTTTTAAAAAACTCCCTAAGTAGTTAAGAACCACCTTGAACTAGTGGACATTTCGCCTTCTCCTCCCAAGTGCAGTACTGTTCCTCGTTTTGCTGTGCTGAGGATTGAACCCAGAGCTCTGTGCACACTAAGCAGGTTCTTTGTAGGTTAAACTACTCATTAAGTACATGATTTTTTAATAAAGTTTGAAATAAGTAGGAGTAGCAGAGACCCTTAGTTTGATAAAGTGAAAATCAAAGACTTACAGCTAATATCGCAGTAAGGTAAGGGACATGTTCTCCCAGAAAGTGACAATGGGAAGGATGCTGACTCTCTGCTCCTCCAAAGCATATTTCTTAGAGATCACAGCTAATGCAATAAATTAAAAAATGTGTGTTAAGTAAAAATACTGATTGGAAGAAGAACAGTAAAACTACTGTTATAGACGTTGTTTGCCGATGACATGTTTAAAGCGTGTGTAAAACATAGGACCCATGAAGGTGAACAAGACTGTAGGATGTACTGTTGGTATGTAAATAAAATGTATTTTACATAGTAGTACAAAGAAGACAAATGATAAATTTTCATGTACAGTAGCACGATTAAACAAAAATATCTAGAAATACCTTTAACAAAATACACGGACAAACATTCACATAAAATATTGCCTACAGTTATTAAAATTATCTTATTATATAGAAAGTGATGCTGCATGGAGATTGGATTGTCAGTTATTTTTAGATTCATCCATAGAGTCAATGTAATCCCAGCTGAGGCTCAACCAGGGTTTTGTTGTTTGTACATCCTATGCAGAAATTAGCTGTAAGATGCACAGCGCAATGTAGAAGGTGCCAGAATATCACAAACAAGGAGCAGATTTGGAGGGATTATACCGTGTGCCTTCCAGACTTCTGAGGAAGTTGTGAGAACCAAAACTGTGACTCTTGACCAGAGATGAGAATCCAAAATAGACCCTTAGTTGTCAAGGAAGAAGGGATAATGCTGATAAATGATTGGAATGCGGGTTCCTACCTTAAACCACTCCCAAAAGTTAATTTGAAATATGTTACAAACCTAAAAATAAAAGCCGACTTCAAACAGTTTTCAGACAGAAACACAGGAGAAGATCCTCACGGTTTTCGGGATAGTCAAAAAGTTGTCACTCCACAGAGACCATACCACACAAATATTGGCAAATTGGATACAATGACATTTGAAAACTTGAACTAATGAAATCACTGGTAAGAAATCCACCAACTATATATTTGGTAAGGATTAGTGTTCATAATATGTGAATTTTTTCCATTGCCCAGTGGTAGAACAATGGCCCAATATAAAAAATGGGTAAAAACTTTGGTCAAATACTTCCCAATGGAAGATGCAGAAATGTCCAGTAAGCGCATGATGTGTGCTTAAAAGTGCCCAAAGCCCTCATCAGTCATCAAGGATGCAGACTAAACTGTGATTAGAACCCCCACTAAAGGGCTATATGTGGACAGTCTGACCTAGAAAGTATGGTAAAGCTGCAAAGTTTCTTACCTTTCTCATGCAACTGTATGTTCACAAGACTACTGTAGTTGAGACTCTAGAAGTTTCTTCTAAACCTGATATGTAACTATTTTGAGACTGACAAGTTTACCTCATGTTACTTTCCAGAGAGAAATAAATGCCTATTGTGTGCATGGAAACTTGTTTGAGAATGCTCACAGCACTTTTACTTTGGATATCTCAAAGTAGAAATAGCCTTCAGTGTCCATCACAATGAGAGTAAATGAAATCTGGGCACTCCCACCCACACACAGACACACAGCACACACACAGACACACACAGACACACACACACACAACGCACACACAGAGCAGCAGCAGTAGCATGTTACAGAACCTGGAACTCATGAAATGGGATAGACTGGTTTGCCAGTAAGTTTTAGTTTCCCTTCTGTGTTTGCCTCCCCAGTGCTGAAATTACAGATGTGTGCTCCTGCCACTTTCTACATAGATACTGATGATCTAAACTGAACTCCTTATGTTGCACAGTAGGCACTTTTACAGACTGCCTGTCTCCGCACTCTATGCATCAGAAATTTTACATGCAAAACTAACCACATTTTGACAATGTAAGCCTGTGTCTGTATAAATACATTTTACTTTGCACATTCAAGGGGAAATGCATGAGTTTGGTTAGTGATGTGCTGAGTCTTGTAAGCCAACACAGGCCTGGCTTAGCGAGCAGAGCAGTTGGGTGAGAATGTGGGGTTTGGATGTTCATAGACTGGCACTCGAGTCCATCATGGTCAGGTCTTCACTGGTCATGTGACTTTGTACCGCTCCCCTACTTTCAATTGCCATCCTTGGATCTTGCCTTCCTCCTTAGCATGAAGATTAATATGAGGTAGATATCAATGCTGAAGCCCAAAAGATGATCAAATGCCCCCTTTTTAGTTTCCTGGGAGGAAAGCTTTGTTTAAGATGACAAATCTCTATAGAGATGAAGTCAAGCCTTGCCACAAAATTCTCTTCAATCTGTGTACAAGTTCAAACCTGCTGTGCTGTACTTGCCTTCCAGAGCCCAGGTTCTTATTTAGTGCGTTGTCCATGTTCAATCCACTGTCTTTGAATTTCATAATTCAACTTTTCTTTACAGTTGTATAAAATACCATTTCTAAATGTGCATTTCACTATCCATTTGTCTCTTGATTGGCATCTAGGATGAGTTCGTTTCTTTGCAGTTATGAGAGAGTGTGGGTACATGTCTAGAAATGAGCTGTGGCTCATGAGGGTGTGATAGTTATTGTTGGTTGTCAGCTTGACTGGATCTAGAATCTACTAAGAGACTCATCTCTGATGCAGCTGTCAGAGTTTTTCTTGAAGAGATTAGCTAAGCTGGGAAAGCCCTTCCCCAGGGTAAAAGGCATCCTCCCCAGATACCTGGAGGTCCAAGAGGAGACCTACTGCTTTATGTCTACTCACCTTCACCCCTTGCTGGTGAGTGCATCTACCTTCTTGCTGCTGTGACTGCTGCCACCAGCATTGCTACCCTCACTGCCACTGCTGACACCATCTTCCACTGACTCCTATGGGAAGCTAGATACTTTCCCCTTCCATCATGAAGACCAGTCCCTCTGTCAGAATCTTCCAAGCTCTCAGTGACAGGTTGAGACTGCAATATGGAAAGAAGAAAGTACTCACATGCGTGTGCACACACATACAATTTAAAAATATAATAAATCTTTATATTAAAAGTGTATTATATTAGGGAAATTAATGTTTTCCTATCCTTGCTGCCTATGTGATAGCTTGCAGCATCTCTCCTTTACTATTTCAGCTTACTTTGACAGTGTAGTTGATCTTTGTAGATAACTTTAATTTTATCTGTCATTGGTTACTACATTTTAATACTCTCTTCCTTCTATGCTGAGTTTAATTTTTTTCATTCTTTTCACTTTTTAATAATAGACTCTTAGGTCCTTGGTTACTATAGTATGCATGTAAAGTAGCCTACATGGGCTCATGTGCTTGAATACTTGTTCCCCAGAGGGTGGTGCTATTTGAGAGAGACCTTCAAGGGTGGTGTCTAACGACTACAAATACATACATTAGAAGTCCCACCAGATAGCAAATGTATAGTTATTAATGTGATTTCATTAACACCTTCTCATTTCATTGCTTGTCCTTTGTTCCTGAAGATGTGTGATTTCCATTGACCTTGTGCTCTTTTGTGTGAGGAACCCTCAAGAGCGATCTTACAGATGGTGTCTCTGGAATGCATTCTCTTACTTTTTCTTTACCTGAAATCACATGTATTTCAGCTGTAATCCTGCAGGGTATTTCCAGTAGGGATAAAATTCTATGTGGATACTTTTCTGCTTTATTCCTGATACCCTTAAGTCTCCATTCAAACACTTGAGTATTTTGATGTACTGCTTTGTGTATATTGGACCAGATCCTTCTTTCTACTAGTTTTTCCCCCTGTGTTTGGTTTTTTTGTTTTTAGATGTCCTTCTTGCAGATTTCTGACAAAATTAGAGGCAAATTCTCCACCATTATAGAATGCTGGGCTGCTTAAACCTGTAAATCTATTTTTAGCCAGATTTGGAAATGTGTTAGGCATTATTGAGAAATTTGTTTGTCTCTCAAGTTCTCCTCTTTTTCTCATAATCCAGTTATATCCTGAAGACCTTTTGAGATTGTTCTGAGATGTGTGAGAGTCTGTTAATGTCTCTTTGCCTTCACTTGGACCATTTTTTTTTTTTTGGCTCAGACAATACCTACTAATCTATATGTAATTTTCCTCCACTGTTTTCATATTGCTTTTGATTTACCCACTGTGTTTTGCATTTCAACTCTTGTATTTTTGATTCCCAGAAATTTCTTATTGCTTAATATCTAGTGAAAGCTTGCGTATTTTCACTGGACACTATTTTTGTTTATTCATGAAACATACATAGCTCTTTAGAATTCCTTGACAGCTCAACCATCAGGTCATATTATGGCTTTTTCTTGAAAATTAGTATTTCCCTATACCTTTGTATATTAAGTGATTTTAGATGTTTTATTGGTCCTGTGAATATTGTGTTATACAAAACTAATAGACAGATTTCTATCATACTATTCTGGAGAATGGCCCCCTTTTCTTTTGCAGTCAAGTCATTTTGCTTTAGGCTGCTCAGTGTCAGTTTATGGCTCTCTGACCTTGCTATCCTGGATAGGCAGGATTGCACGTGTGCAAATTTGGGATACACACACACACACACACACACACACACGGCTAGAATCTCTGTTCACCTCCCAACACTTTGGGGACTGGCTGCCATACACCTAGTTGAGGACTCCGTCTGATACATATGAGACTTGTTCACAGAATTATGGTACCATCCCATAATTTCCTGAAATTCTTCCCAAATCTCAGCTCATACGTTCCTTCCAAGCTCCTCTTGGTGGTTCCTCTAGGTTTACTTTGTAGTTTCTTGGCATCTCCAAAGTGCCTCACCACTTTGTATAAGAAAAACTGTGAACTAAAATGTGAACATGTGGGGACACTGGAGAGATGGCTCAGTGGTTAAGAGCGCCAGCTGTTCTTCCAGAGTACCTGGGTTCCCTTCTTAGCATCCACATGGCAGCTTATAATTGTTCATAGCTCCAGCTTCAGGGGATCCAGCACCCTCATACAGATATCCATGCCAACAAAAACACCAATGCACATAAAATAGAAATGAATAAATCATAAACATTGTTTAAACAAAAAGAAAAAGTGAAGCAGGAAACACATTGCTACGTGAGTCTCTTTCCCAAGGTTTGACTCTTCCATCATCTGCCTGTTCCTGTGATACCTCTGATAGTTTTTTTTTCACAGACATACAGACTCCTCTTTTTATTAATTTATTTTTGTCTTTAGTATTTTTATTTATTCTTTGACAATTTCATTCACATATGTACTGTGTCTTGATCATACCCACCCACAGCTCCCCTCTCCCACTCCTCTGGTCCTCCCTCCCCTTTAGTTCTGTCTTTTTAAAATTAATGCAATACACTAAGTCCAGTTGATGTTCCTTGCAGGACTATTGTATGATCTTGTTGGCTTTATCTTGTGTTTTATAAAGAACTATAACTGAGGGTTGTGAGTCCAATAGCCATGCCATGTCTGGAGGACACCATTTCATCATTCTCTCCATTGTCTACCTCTTCACATTATTTCCAATTCTCTGTTTTTTGATGTCTGTAGAGCCTTGGGGGGAGATTGAGAACAGCAGTGACCTATAGATATAAACATATTTAGAGGGTAGATTATCAACATATCCATTTATCAAAACAACTCTAGTATGTTTTCCTGTAGAGCCCAGAGACATGGCTAGGTATGCAGCGCCAGGCATGAATTCCCTCCTCTGGAGGCAGCTTTAAATCCAGTAACTAGTTAATCCAGTAGTTACCCTCATAACCTTCACGCTACCATTGAACAAGTGGTACTGCTTGCCTGGCAAGCATTCGGAATTCACTGCTGGGTAGCCCCATAGTCCACTCTCTCCTCCTGTGACCTGCCTAGTACCTTCTGGTGCTATGAAAGCACACAAAAACCCTTTCCTTAGAGCTTTCTGTTCTGATCTTTGTGAGACCTGAACCACAGAAAGCTTCCTCTACCACAGTTGAGCTGTTGCCATTCTGAGCTATAAGAAAATTACCTACAGGTCAAGGTGTACATTTTCCAAAGTTAGTCAGGTCATTGTGACAGAGGGAGTTTTCCTCACATGAGCAGATTATACAGAGAAAGGCAAAAGTTATTTTAAATCATTTTCATTTTACACAAATATCACATGCATAGAGTTAGAGAAAGTATTTGTGGAAATGTTTTACCTTAGGATTTATATTCTGATTACACTTCTCACTGTTTCAAAGGCTTCGAGTATGCTCCTTCCCTCTAAATACTATTTGTTTTTACACTTCTCAGTATTTAACCCAGGGCTTTTCTAATGCTACCGAAGCTCTCTTGCTCATTCCTCTTGGTCTCCAATTCTGATCCTCCATTTAATAAGAGAAATAAAAGCTGATTTTATATGAAGTACCAAAAGCCATCAGAATCAAGCTGTACAATGACGAAACTGATATTGCTGTAACGTTTAGCCAGTCCTTGGAGATTGTGGTGATTCAGATATGTTTTGCTTGGAGAAAAAAAACTAACTTTTTAAATAGTGACAGAATTACTGTTTACTAAGAACGTGTTTGGTCACGGGCAACTTCTTTGTTCAATTGCATTTATATAAAGATAAGATAGCAAAGTCCTTCGAAACTATTTTTGAAGGATGTGAGTCTTGAAAGTGAGGTAGTAATTCTTCTCTTCCTTCAGAATAATCAGGGGCTGGTGTTAGCTTAGCCTTTCTGCATTTGGGGAGAGGTAGTGACCCATTGCTTCTCAAGGAAGTGAAGAGCGGGGGTGGCTCGGTCATTCGACGTAACAATGAAGTTAAATTGTTCTTTAAGAAATGAAGGATGTATGCTCTGAGAGAAAGACTGAGATTGAGAGTTCCCATGACTTCAGATACCCTCTGACCCTGAACTTGATTAAGTTGCTTCAATATGGCTTAGATAAGGAGCACATTATAGCTCTGATGAAAGAATTGCCTCATGGGTACTTTCCAAACTCTGATTATTCTTGTTTGACCCTTGAAATTATGGGGACAAAAATAGCAATTTTGTGAAATCACTTGAAAAATGTTGCCCCGTTTTGTTAGATAATTTTGTTACAAAGTTATGAGTTTAAAAAAGAAAAAAAAAAAAACCCTGATCAGTTCTATCATAGCGCACTCGATGTGTTATCATATTGGAATCAACATAAAAGCTTAGCATCTGGAGAAATGGACAAATCTTACAATTTAGTTTTCTCATATGTATGCATTTTTTTCACAGCTGTAGCCCAATCCAAGACGTAAAACAATTTCCATTGTCCTGGAAAGGCCTCCTTTCCTTTCCTTTCTGTTCAGTGACCTTCATCTCCCAGAGCTAACTTGCTCTGATTGGCAAGTCAAGTAGCCTGCTCTCAAAGTTCATATGCATGGACTCACTCAGATGCTCTTCCTGTAGCATCTTTTGCTAGATATATCTCTATGTGCTGGAGATCTTTTTCCTCCCATTACCGGGGAGTGATGAGCCGCTCAGTTGAATCAGTAGGATTTGTTGTTTTTCTAAATGCAGAAAAGCATATTTGTTTGTCTCATAAACTGTAAAGAAAAATTCAAAACTTTAAATGTATTAACTATAAGAAAATGAAAACACACCCCAAATGCAAACTCTGTGCTTTTTATGAACTATTTGAGGCAATCATTTTAACTGCAGGGCCAGGTCCTTTCTTCTCCTGACCACATAAATGTTCCCATGAACTGAATCACCATAAACACAAAGCCCATCTGTGTCTTCCTCTTTCTCTCTCCAACATCCAGCATTTTGCCTGGTCCAGTAGTATAGATTGTATGTTGAATGCACCAAGTATCTGCATTTTGTCTTGGGTATGGATGTGCCTAGTGAAACGTTGTTATTGTTTATTTGTTTTTCCTTTGCTATGGAAACAAAACACATGCTTTGCTTTAGCTGAAAAGTTTGCAGTTCCTTTTATGTCATAAGGGTTTTGTTTAATACATGAGCTGACTTATCCCAGTGTCCTGTTTATATAGAATAAGATCACAATGAAAACGCACACCATCAGAAACTTACAAAGGATTTCTGTTTTATTCATTTAGTAACATTGTTCAAATTCACTGATGTGTCATTGAGAAAAACAACTTTGAGTGAGGATAATATCCACATGCTCACACACTCACTCTTACATCATTGTCTTTGAGTAGACAGTACGTGCTCAGTGCCTGGAAGACAAACGGTTTATTTTCATGGGTGGCAAAAAAGGCGATATCTGTTTTACACAATTAAAAGGCCTTGGATTTGTGTATAATTTTCATTACTCCTGGGATTTCTGTGTTGAACCAAAGGTCATTATTCTAATCATCTCAGACTGTCTTTTTGCCCCTAATAGATCTTTGCAAAGCCCATCTGTCTGCAGCTTGTGGTATAACCTTTCTTGATAGGGGCAGGATGGCAGATGGACAGCAGATGGGAGTTTTGCCCTGTTTTGTGGTTCAGAGCTTGGCCCAGGCATGAGCTGTCAGGGACTGTCAGTTTGTCCTCTCAGCTTGTGGGCTTCATCGCTGCATTTGGCATTTAAGCCGCAGCCTGAATTAATGCGGAACTGGGCCAGTTATTGACCATTGTGAGTAGTTAATGGTGATGGCTATCCATTTATGTAGAGGCACCTAGTGAGTCTATAAAAAGAACTTGGTGGGAAACGTCCTTGCTACTTCATTGTGTGCTGGATCTTCAGGAGCCCAGAGTCAGCTGTTCGCCAACATCATAGCTGCATAATTAGGGAAATACCACAGTCATATGGGTACTTTCCTTTTCCTCCAGTGTAACTCACTTTCCCCAGAGTTTTGTACAGAGACTCATGTGGGAAAGCAAAATAGATGTACCGTCAGACAGTGGTAGGATGTGTGTTCAAGCTTTTGGACATTTTCATATTCTGGAATTCTGAAATGCATTGCACAATTAAATGGACTATTGATGATGTCCTGGCTATAACAAATGCAACTGCTATGTGACCACAGCATTAAAGGGTAGTTCCTGGGATAATTAGTATTTCTTGAATGGGAAAAAGTGTCTGTCAAAAATATTTTGCTTTTGCTGTACAGCTTTTAAAATTTATTTATTTTTTATGTGCACTTCAATTTTCTGCTTGGCAGGTGACACTTCATTGCAGATAGAATCCAGATTGGAGTAAACAGATGCGTCTGGAGAATCTCTGTAATGGAGGGTAAGCGCTGCCAGTGACCGTGAATAAAAGGCAATCGGGTCAGGATTGAAGCTGGGATTTTGTTATTTTGTTATTTTGGTTTGTTCATTTTCTTTCACTCTGAGTTTTGGTGTGTTTATATTTGATACTCGGTGGTGCTCCATCTCACTTTTGACTAAGAACTAAGGAGAGTTTATGTAAACATTGTGTGACTACAAATGTCTAATGGAATATCCCCAAATGGTCAGATCAGTGTGATGCAGTCATCGCTGATTTACCATTGAATTCAGCTGAAGTACTGAGCTCTGGGATTTAATCGAATTCATGCGGTTTCAACATGTAGATTTTCCTAGTTCTAGGAGTGTCAGGTTTCTTTTTAAAATATGTAACTAATTACAATGCACCAAGTGATATGAGTAGCACTGGGTCATTGTATCCAAATGCATTGTATTTGTATTTCATTGCATAATTTTATTTATATATATATATGTATATATATATATATATACACACACGCACACACACACACATACACACATACATACACACAAACACATACATACATGTACATATAGATTTTCTTTATATAGAACTTAAAAGTTATATATGATATATATATGTGTATATATATCATAAGGTCATGTCTATAATAAATATGTTATATATTATATAAATATATATGATAAATATTGCTACATATATATGAGACCTTTGCATTCTAGACTATAAATAAGTCTTTGAAGATAGTTTACCTAGACTCTGAGTAACTCCTAAATCACCTAATGGATTCCCACCTACCCCACACTTTATCATGCTTTATTTTTTAATCTGTTTCAGTTTTCTTCCATAAGTGAAAAGATTTACATTTTTTTTAGTGTGCTTGTATTCACAAATGAGATAATGCATGTACATTTGTCTTATTTTAGTTTTAACTCCTCATTTGTTTACTGCCTTAGAAATTTGACAGGTAGCCAAAGCTCCCCCTCCCCCTATTCTCAGTCTTGATACTATATCTGTGGCTTTCTTGAAACCAACTTATCTATTCTTTCTTTTAAAGGCATCTTGGAAAGGGACAGGAACCTGTTAATGGTTTGTGCACAAGAGCCTAAAGTGCTGTGCCCCACCCCTAACAGCTATCAACATTGTTCCTGCTAACATAATTTCAACTTGAGATGCGCCCAGGATTTAGTGAGGTATATTCTTTGATGGCTTGAATAATAGGCACTTGATGCTGTCTCCCTGTGATTGATGAAGCACTTCGGTCCTAGTTAGCTAACTCCCCTTAGCCACAGGGTGAAGGGATACGGTGAACTTAAGGTTGGATGCAGCACCCATGACCTTACAGTAAGAGAGAAGCTCTGTTTTGCCACACATTGTCTTCTTTGCTCGGTCTTGGTCTTCAACCTCTTATGGAGGCTGCTCTTCAAAGAAAGATTAGAAGCTATGGCCTCTTCCACAGAAAATATAAATGATCTTACATTGAACATTCTCCATAAACAGCTAATGTTTCGAGTTTAATCATCCTCAGGATTATAGTCTGCTTATGGATTACAAAGCACTTAATCTCATGTTTTAGCTCTTCGGGTTTTTAAAATTCCTCATTAGGGAAGTGGTGAAGAAATCCAAGTCACGGAGCAGATGAATCAAAGCTCAGCACACGGGTTTCAACTACTGCCTTATATTCTTAGCAGCTACTACTGGGTTCACAAATGCAAACTGTGAACCTGCATGGCTCCAAGAAGTTTATATTCTTAAAAATAATCATTATTTATTAATTCATTATTTCATTTTTTTGGTGATTGTTGGTGGTGGTGGTTGTAATAGTACTCTCTCTCTCTGTTCTCTCTCTGCTCTCTTTCTGCTCTCTCTCTCTCCCCCCCCTCTCTCTCTTTGTGTGTGTGTGTGTGTGTGTGTGTGTGTGTGTGTGTGTGTGTGAACGCACGTGCACTCTCTCACATACTTGGAGACCAGATGGCTCATTGGTTTAGAACACTGTCTGCTCTTGCAGAAGATCTGGGTTGGATGCCCAGACCTCAAAGGGCAGCATATGACTGCAGTTTCAGGGGATCCAATGCCTCCTTCTGGACTAGCTCACTGATTACATGAGATGCACGCAGGTACAAACATAAGACTCATACATGTATAAAATGTTTTGTTTTTTAATCTTTTCAAAAATAAAACTGTAGTAAACTTGGGGACACATGACTTCTTGAGCCTATAAGAGAGGTTTCAAAAAAGGATCCAGAAGCCTACATCACAGGTAGTTAATGTGGGCAAGAGCTGTTGCTTTCGGGGCGTCCTGCCCTGATCTAGTGGTTCCACATGTCCAAGCACTCTGCTATGGAGACTTGCACCAGAATGTTGCCAAATTGATAAAGCCTACGCCTGGATGGACAAGCAGAAGTCGGAGGAAACCCCATGATGCAAACAAAAGCATGTTGACTTCACTTAACCCAGGCAGGATGTGCATTCAGAAGAGACACCTGCACTCCAGTGTTTATTATGGTGCTGTTTGCAATAGCTGTGAAATCAAATCAGTCTGGATGTTAATCAATATACTAATGGGTTAGAAACAAAAACTGTGGTATGTATACACAATGGAATTTTTCACACATAAAAAAGATTACTTTTGCAGAGATGAATGTAATAAGAGATGGTTGTGTCAAGTAAAATAAACTAGACTCTGACACACAATTGTGTGTGTGTGTGTGTGTGTGTGTGTGTATGTGTGTGTGTGTGAGTGTTGAGAAGGCGAAATCTTAACTAGAGAGGGAACCTGTAACTTTTTTTCAAACACCAATTTTTAATGATGGTTCTTAAGTGCTTTAACCTCCTTTTTAGGCTACTACCCACAAGAAGTATTGGGGAAGAAAGGATGTGGAGGGGTGTGGACCTGTTTAGGAAACTTTTTTGGAGCCACTACCATCTGTGTTGTCTAGAAATGTCTAGACAGTTCAGTTCATAGGTTAGCAGGCAGCTCAATCCACTCACAAACACCTCACAGATAGACCAGCAGTTCAGTTCGGTAGAATCGGGTTAGAAATAGCAATGACAGGACCTCCCAGAGACAGCCAGGCCTCAGCCTTGGCTTCAGTCAGCAGGAAGGACCAACAGGAATACCAGGAAAAGTTCTCAGCCATGCTTCTCTCAGCAAAATGTAGGACAGAGAAGATGTGAAACCCACAAGCATTGCACTGCTAGCTGGCGCTATAAAACCTCAGCCTGTCACTGTTCATCCAGTTCTCTTTATGTCTCTCCACACATCATATGTCCTCCACATGTCTTGCCTCAGCTGACATCACTCTGACAATCACCGGGAGTCCTTGGAAGCGGCAACAAACTGCAGCACACTTCCAGAAGACTTTGGTGCATTTCTCTCTATGGAGTCTTGACAAATGCAGCTCAACTACACAATGTAATGTGAACCAATACATGTGTGTCATTAGCAAAGAATCCTTTACCATGTGTCCTTTCAAGAGGTTGCTTCAGCAGAACATCCTCTCTCCTGTGTCTGCTTCAGTGAAATGTTCCTTCAGGAGTCTGCCTTAGCCTTTCATGCCTGTGTCCATTTTCACGAAACTTTTCTTCACGTGTTTGCCCCAGGAAAACACCACCCAACTGACTTTCCAAAGAACCCTTAATTTCCACTTCAGGGACCAGTAAGGCTAATGGAATGTGCCTGCTATAAAAGCAGAAAGGTTGAGGGGACTACAAAGAGCAAGGAGGAAGGCACTAGGGATGCCAAATAGGATGACAGAAACATATTCCATAACAAAATCTATTGCTTTGTCTCCCAACTTAAATATCCTTTTAAAAAAAGAATAAAGGCAGATGTGGTGTTGTGTGCCTGTAATTATATCATCGGGGAGGCTCTGGAAGGGAAATTTTTACTTCAAGGCCAGCCTGGGCTACATGGCAAGATCTGTGTCAAAAAAGCATTCCTTTTCTATGTGTGTATGAGAGAAAGGAAGAGCTGTGGAGGAAAAGAAGTACTGTCCTGCCTTGGCAATCAATGTTCCTTGCTCTATGGGTAGAAGCTTTAACCACACCAGGAGGAACAAGAAATGTTGGTTCATTTTTTTCAGGGTACTGGTGTAAACTTCTACATCTAAAGCAAACTATAAAGAATTCCTCTATCATAGAAAAGGGATGGGACTAAGTCTTGGGCCAAGATATATAGGTGGAGTTAGAGCAGAATCCATGACAGGGTCCCATTTTTAAGACCTCAGACTCATCATGTGCCCAATTAATCAACATAGCAGAGAGTTCTGTCTTTAATTCCATTGCCGAGGAGCCAGTAACCATCACTAGTGTGATTCCCAGTTTTCAGACTGCAGACTAAGAACAGAGACGTGAAAGCACTGGCCCTAAGTCTCACAGCCAGTGACTAGAAAGCCGGAGTTTTGCACCCAGATAGTCTGGCAGAGTCCTCCTAACATCATGTAGTACAACAGGGGCAGGAGTGTGAGCATGCTGAATAGACTGATGGCAGAACAGAAGAGGGGGCTCTTCTGATATTGATGCCTACTGGAGTATGTGGTTTTTTAAAAAGGGGTCACACCATTAAGATCACATTTAACAGAGTTGTTGGAACAACTGGATTTAGAAAATTATCTGTGACTTTAGTAGTAAGCAAATCCACTAGAATTGTGAAGATTGAAGCCTGAATTCATTGGATACAGGGATACAGAAATGAGTGTAAAGAAGATGTATTAGTAAAAAAAATCTTCACCAAAAAAAAAATCTTCACTTTCCCATAAGTGGTAGAGTTCAAAGGGAACTGGTGCATCTGTAGGAACGTTATACAGTTGAGAAAGGATATGTGTGTGTGTGCAATATATATGTGTGGATGTATGTGTGTGCTTGTTCAAGTGCATGCATGCTTATGTGTGTATATGTCTGTCTTGAGTCAAAGGTTGATGCCTGGTATCTTCCTTGATCACTCTCTGCCTTCTTTTTGAGGTAGCATCTCTGACTGTATCTGGAGTTCACTCCTTCAGCCTTGCTGACTACCCAGTGAGCCTCAGGTATCTGCCCAACGGTGCTTCCTAAATACTGGGAAAACAGATAGGTGTTATACTTTATGTCTCACTTTTCCTTTTCTTTTTTAAAAAGACATGATCTAGTTGTTTTGTTTTTAATTATGTGTGTGTGTGTGTGTGTGTGTGTGTGTGTGTGTGTGTTGAAGTTTATACATGGGAATGTAGATGGCTGTGGAGGCTAGAGGTGCTGGCTTCTCAGGAGCTGGAATTACAGGCACTACAACCTGTCCAACTATATGTAGGTCCTCTGCCAGAGCAGTACATGCTTTAACCATTGAGCACTGCTCCAGGTCTCTGGTCCCTGGCTTTTAACACAGATGCTGGCAAGCTGAACACAGAGCCTCATATGTATGCATCAGGCATTCTACAATCATCTGAGCTCCAGGGGTGTGTTATAAGGATAAGGTAGTTTATTTATAAGACATGATGAAGAATCTGGTAGGTTGAGAAATGTTCTTTATTATTAAAAAGCAAAACAAATAAAGAAGATGGCCTAAGGAGGCTTGTCAGTGTATCTCCGATGTGCATTATGGAAGTTTTCTGAAGGTACAATATTTGTGTCTTATTAGTTGCTCATGGTACTTTAACAGATACACAACGTACTCCTTTCTAGTATGTGGGTTAAAACGTACTATATTTACAAACGCATTATTAATCTCACATTCTGAGTGTAGATTTTTTTTTCTTGTGACTGTGCCAGCTAGGAAAAAGTTGCTTCCTGTTTGTGGATGTGTGTTGATACACATGTGTCAGAAGATAGCTGTTTGGTGATGCTGCAAGAAGCAACTGTCACTCTAATGTAAAACCTGTAGCAGACACAGCTCAATCAGCCCATCTTAACTTGACAGAACCGAAAATGTCTTGAAAAAGAGAGTCTGAAGAACTAGGTTGAAACTCTAGCCAGCGATTATTTCTGGCTTTCCCCTGACATCTCCAGATCTATTACATGGTCTGACGGAAAGTGAGGGGCATGTGAATGTATGAGTCTGTATCAACATTGTCTCAGGTAGTAGATGCTTTCAGACAGCAAATGTGTGGAGGGAATATATTTAATAATGCATGCATTTATCTAAGTTACAATCAATATCTTACCATGTTTGGTGTCCAGAAGACACAGTCAGATCTCCTAGAGCTGAACTTACAGGTAGGTGTGACTTCCCTGATGTTGGAACTTGGAACTCAAGTCCTTTGGATAAGCATCAAGCACTTCTAACCTCTCACCATCTCTTTAGTCTTTCTCTGCTGAAAGCCACTGAAGCATCCTATCTTTCCTTAGATCTCAGCATCCCTAAGTGTGTGTGAGATTGTCTCCATAGGCCCACTTCCATACAATCCCTCTTATGTTAGATGTCTACCATCATTAATGATAAATCTATAGTAGATGTCCTTTATGTTTTTAGGTTGCATTTGTGGTTTGTACATATACATGCCATGGTGTATGTGGCGAGGCCAGAGAATATTTTGCAGGAGTTAGTTCTCTTCTTCCACTGTGTGCATCTTGAGGACCAGCCATAGATCATTAGACTAAGCACCTTTGCTTGCTAAGCCATTTCTGCAGCCATGTGTTATTTTTTTTAACGTGTATAGGTTTTAACTCTAAGCCAATTATTCACATTTGTTTATATCTGTATGTCAAATACTAATACCTACTGGAAAAGTGATGGTTTCATTTGGAAATTGAATTGTCATTTGGAACTGTGGGTTGGCAGTCATACTGGGTCAATGAAAGAACTTGGCCATGTTCGCTGGCCATACTTGGCGTCATTTTTGCCATGTGTTTGCCAGATGCAGAAGCCTATTCATTCCCAGAGGGCACGGAATTGTGGAGGAAAGGCTTAGAACTTGTACCATTGAACACACTGCATGTCTCTCCTCTGATATTTCGGCTAGAGAAGTTTCCTTGTACGTGTCAGGATAGGAATGAGAGACTGGAGCCTCCCTCTCTTTGACCCCTTTTGGGCACAGAAGGAGTGTGAGCAAGGGTGTGTAAATATGCATATGTATTTGTGTGTGCACACGTGAAGGCCAGAGTTCACCTGAACTTTTCTTTGTTCTCCGCTTTGTGTTTTCAAGATGAGGTCTCACTGAACTTAGAGTTTATCACCTCAGTTAGGCTGACTGGCCATAAGGTGCCACAGATCTGCCTTTGTCTCTGTTCCTTCTTTTCCTCAGTCCTGGAATTACAGGCACATGCTGCTGTAGCTGAGTTTGAAGTACATGTTGGGGATCCGAATGCAGGTTCTAATTCTTGTACAGAAGGCATTTTACCACCTGAGCCATCTCCCCAGCCCCACAGAATTTTATAGAATGCCTCCTTAAAGCACACTGGAGAACATGGCTGCAAACAAAGGAAGATTAAAAATGTGATTTTTACTGTGGAAAACAGTTTTGAGTGTGAACAGCTAAAACAATGAGTTGGATAACATACACACAGTCTTTGTTAAGGGCTTCTGAATGTCCCAGGAAAGTTATTACTCAAAATGGAGGACCATGGAAGTGTCTGTATTTGTATCTAGAATTTTTTGACAAATCAGTCACACAGTTAAGGGTCATATATTTATAGCTGATCCAAACCCCAAGATGAATAGAGATGTCAAAATCTTGAGCATATTGGATATTTACACATGAATAAGCAAGATGGCAGACATTGTTTTCAAGTAGACTTTTTATTTTTTTAGCATTTGCATGTTTTTGGTTCAGCTTGTAATTTCCATATAACATTTTTTTCATGTTTACATTAGCATGTAATTAGCATATATATAATTCCATGGTGGGTTATATAAATGCCTATGCTCCCCAAGAGGAAAAATGTCTGTGGGTTTTTATTTCCTTTACTAAAATATTTCTAAACTATGTTGGTATTGGGGGAATAATTGTATTTTTCTTTTTAATTAGAATTAATAGTTTAAGTGATTCAGCAGCCTATGAAGTTCGACTTCTAAATTAAAGAACTTCGTGTTTCAGGAAAGGTATTTAGTTTCAAAATTTGTAGGGATAGACTTGAAATATTAATGTTAATTTCTCCTTTACAACATTTGGTATTTTAAGTACTGTAGTTACTCTTTAGCTAGAGTCTTGTATTTGAGAAAAATATTTTAATGAAGTTTACCAATTTTATTTTTTAATGCTGTGTGTATATGAGAGAGTATGTGTTGAATAAAAAAGAGAAATATCATTTCAGTAGATACCCCACCTTTCACCTAATATGGTGAAGATAATAAATGAAGGTGTGTGTGTGTGTGTGTGTGTGTGTGTGTGTGTGTGTGTGTGTGTGTGTGTGAATTTTTTCAATGGCCTTTAGAGCATGCACACCACGTGGCCTTTGCAATTCATTTTTGGCTATTTCATTTTAGTGGATTATTAATGCTATAAATTAATTCTGATGCAAGGAACACATGGTTTCTCCCCCAACCCCAATTGTTTTATTAAATATTGAACAGGGTGGGCTGGCATGGCTTGTTGTAACAGAATATTTGAAGTATAAATGTTAGTTGAACAATGAGAGCACTGAATGAGAATGTATACTGTGATGGGAGCGGTGTCTCTTGCTTCATCTTCATGTGTGGATTTGCGTTTGAGTACGCTCAGGTAATTCACAGTAAGAACAGGCAATCACAGACATTGTCAGGGAACTTGTATATCGCCAGTGAGAAGAACTCTGAATGAACAATGCAAATTGTTAAGTTTTAATTTTGTTGTTACCCCAGAGAAGTTGTTTTTAACTATGAAAATAATTTATCTACCGTGAGCCTCTACTTTTTTCATGTTACAAATAAATCTATACCATATAATTGTTAGTTTCCAGAGCAGTGGTTCTCGATGTACAGTTCACGACTCCTTTAGCAAGTATCTGTCTCAAAATATTTACATGATGATTCATAACAGCAGCAAAATTATAGTTATATAAAGTAGCGATGAAAGTAATATTTTGGTTGGGGAATCACCCCACAATACGAGGAACTGTATTAAAGGTTTGAAGCATTAGGAAGGTTGAGAAACATTTATCTAGAGTAATATTTCCTCCTTTATTCTAAAAGCTCTTGATATCTTCCATAGTCCTATAATAATATCTGCCTAATGTATGGTTAGATTTGAGATATTTCTGAGTGTTTTTAATTTTTTCTACAATTTTTGCTGTGTGTCTAGCTGCACCCTTGGGCTGGATGAGCCAGCCTTGGTGGCTTGAAGAATAGGATTGGTACAACCTACATTCTAGAAGGAATGCATTCTTGCTCGTGGCTGAGAAGTTCTTCTAAAAGGATTCGATTTAGGATCCCAGTACCCACCGTCTTCATCTGGACTCTGGATAGTACTCACTGCAAGCATGTGCACATACACACAAACACGTGCATGCCTGCATACATCCACATACAGACTTAAACTCTCTTCAAAGGCAGGGATATTTAGAGGCTGGAGAGGTGGCTTAGTGGTTCAAAGGACTTGATGTTCTTCCAAAGGACCCAGCACTCACATGGCAGCTCATAGCCATCTCGAAGTTCCATGGGATATGAAACCACCTTCTGGCCTTCAGAGACTCTAAGCGTGCATCTGCTGCACAGATATATATGCAGGCAGAACACCCATACACATAAAGATGTAAAACAAACAGATAAACTAGAGAAGGAGCCTGTAAATTATGGCCCTTTGGGGAGCACTCCAAATATAAGCTAGGGTGAAGGTTGAGAAAGAAGACCCAAGCTGGGGAGACTGTCCCTTCTTTCCACTATGGAATGTTACAGAAATACTTTTGATGGTTCTCTAAAGCATCTGGGACAGGCTACAGAAGCCAATATGGGACTAGTAAGAAAAGCCCTCTCTCGGAATATGATATGGCTGTTAGGTTGGTGGTTTTGTGGGAGCAGGTATGTCTCTGACTCTTTTGCCTACTTTTGAGACTCCTTTTCTCCTGTTGGGTTGTCTCATGCAGTCTCTCTAGGATAAGTTGTTGTCTCCTTGAAGCCTGCTCCTCTCTGAAGGAAAGTGGAGAGGGAAAAAGTCTGGGGGAGAGGGGAGGTGGGGTGGGAGATGGGAGGAGTAGAAGTGGTAGTTGGAATATGTTATATGAGAAAAGAACCTATTTTCAATTTGAAAACTGAAAGGAGGAAAGAAAACCCATTCCCTTCACTCCTCCCCAGTTTGTTCAGGTCTCAGAGTCAGCCCAGATGTGCTGTTAGACTGAGAGATGATCAGATGAGTATATATGGACGACCTGCATATACTCTATGTAGGATCTCCATAGCCAAAGCATCAGGAATCTCAGGCAGAGTCTACAGGGTGCCACTCTCAAACTGAAGCCTTCTTATTGTTCCCTAAGAGCTGAGTGGGGAGTGTAGTCAGCTGAAAGGGATGAGCAGAAGCAGTTTTCCTGTTCCTTTGCTGAGAGAACCTTTGCAGCCACCGTCTAAACATGTGTAGTGAAGGCACAGGCCACTGTCAAAGGCAGGATGAGCTCTGTCTTTTTCCAGCTGCAGCTGCCCACCCAGGATGGGCAGTGATGGGAACAGATGCTTCACTCTTCATCACAGTGCTGCATCCACTTCCTCTTGAGATGGTTCCAGGAGCACATCAGGAGGCAGGAGGAGGGAGAGAATGGCCTCTAAACCAAAAGCACCCCCTGCCATCGACTTCAGGTTTACTACTCTCTGTTGCCACCTGAGTTAGAAGAAGCAAGCGCAGTTTTTACTTCCTTTTATATGTTTAGCACCACGTGAGAATGAAGAGCTTTGAGCAACGTGAAGTCAATTATGTGATGGGGAAAAAACAATAAAAAAATACTTCTTGCACATCTGTGTTATAATGAGGACGTTTCAAATCAACCACACTAGTCTGGCTTCCTGTTTGTTTATAACTTACATATGTATAGTGTTCTCATTTATAATTTATGTATTTGTAACATTTTATGGTACACACTTCTTCTCACTGTACCCTCTCTTCTCGCCTTGCAGAAGAGTAACATCAAAACCACTATGTTTGTATTTCAGGTAAAACATGGAAGCCCTGTCCAGCTGCAGCAGGTAGCTAAGGAGAAAATGAAGAAAGAACAACCCAGAGCTCACAGCTTCCTCCCATGCTCAGGAATTGCCACCAATGCTGTTACATCGACCTCCTTTTGTATGCCTCTGGAAACCACATGTGTCTTCTGTTGGTAATGGTTTGGCTATACTTGCTAGCTCCTCTTGGACATTGTTTTCAGAGCTTAAAGAAACATTGCTTTAAAGGTTTATTAGGATGTATTTAAGATATCTTGCATATCAGATACTTACATTACATTTCATAACAGTGGCAAAATACAGTTATGAAGTATCAATGAGTTAATTTTATGGTTGGGGGGGTCACCAACGTAAGGAACTGTATTAAAGAGTAACGTTAGGAAGGGAAAGCTGAGAACCAATGTACTAGATTGTATTAAAGTGTATGTGAAAAATCAACTGTTCATTGAATTGTGTATTATTTCTTGACTTTGAATTCTGATCCACTGGTATATAATTGTATATTAATTATTCAGATAAATTGTATGATATATAAAATATTATTTATATTATTAGGATGTATCTAAAATAAAACTATCCTCTTCTCATTTAGTATGCAATTGATTCTTCCAATTTCCTCAGTAAAAACTCACTGATCAAATTTACTCTTTGAGAAATCCAGACGCGTATATAGTGTATTGGGGTTATTCTCACCCTCCTCCACACTCTCTTATCTCCCTTCCAGCTCTGAGACCCTCGATCCTCCCTGTGGGCCTATTCACACACTCAGGTCTTTTTGTTTTATGAACCATTGATTTTAACCAGGGCCATCTGTGTTACCATGGTTTTAGAATTATCTACTGGAACTGGTTGGCTCAAAATAGACAATGACTTTCCCTTCCCCCAAATCTACCATAGCTAGGCGTTCAGCCCCTTCAGCTCCCTCCCCAGTCCATAATTGATGTTAGAAAGCCCCCCTTTTTTTGCAGGCCCAGTGCAGGTACCCACAGCTACTGTGAGATCACACCCTGATGTATGAAGCCCTTTACTCTGTCTTCCATTGCCACTTCTACTGTGTTCCCTGAGCCCTAGATGGGGTAGTATGAATGTCCTGACAACCTGACCAGGTGGTAGTATATTTGTTCACTTAGACAAAACAAAGACAATGACCAACAGAAAATGTATTATAATCACTGCAAATGCTACAGAAAATGTAGAGAATAACAAAAATCAAACAGTGCTGTACAAATTCAAGGTCATTGCTCTATGTCAATGTCAGTAGCGTATCACTTCCAAAGGATTTGTATCACTGTTAAGTTAGAAATGATCCACTCTTGCTTATTACAGTACATTTGTCCAGATAGTCAACAAAATGGGAAAAAATGTCAGGGTATAAAGAATATAAAGTGAGTGCACTCTGTAAGACAAATGCAAACCTTTTGCAATGGGTATCAGTACACAGCAAGCCAATAGAGACTATCTCATCCCTGGCTACCTATTCAGCTATAATATTGCAGGGGTGGCTTGTAATTTTGACTTGGAATCCTTGAAGAGCTGGGAAGTGTGCCTTTGCCACTTTATCAGATCCAGCTATGGAAAATTAGCAATCAATACATGCCTGTAATTGAGATCTTAGATAGATGGATGTTGTTATAATTAGGAAATTGTCTGTAATATTACGTTAAGAGATTTCCCTTTTTGTATGTTTGCATAACTACATGTTACCTTTCAATGTAAGTTTTTATTCACATTATTAAGTCTAATTGAGTTAAGATACCAGGCAGGGTAGTGGCAAGAGATCTGCTAGATTGTCTTAAATAGCATTTTCTATTGCTGGTGTGTTCTGTAATTAGCCAGCATTGTAGATAACTCAATATGTGTGCTCTGAGTGGTGCATATCAGAGAGTTTCTCTATCTTGTTTAGGAATATTTTTCCCTTTCATGCTACATTGGACCATACGAAATTCTAATCTGTCATACAATTTCCTAAGAGATTTCCTTTAGGGTATTGAGAATCGATTGGTCTTTTATACAATATTTATTTTTAAAAACAGACTAAACAATGACTAGACTACTGTGGCTTTGCATCTTAAATTGTTCTACAGTTCTTTTTATGTCTGTATGATTGGGGGTTTGATACTTAGAGTTTTTCTAGCTCAGTGGTTCTCTCGCTTTGGGTTACACCACTGTTGGGGGTCACCTATCTGATATCCTGCATATCAGATATTTATATTGTGATTCATTACAGTTATGAAGTAGCAATGAAGTTAGTTTATGGTTGGGGGAGTCACCACAACATGAGGAACTATATTAAAGGGTTGTATCTTTAGGAAGGTTGGCAATCACAGTTCTAGCCCATATCCACTAATTGTCAAGAACAAAAGGATATAGAATAAGCCCATATTTTTGTGTTCTTGCAATGGAAATTCTTTGTATTGTGTATTTTATATTGGCTATCGTTAGACACAAACATCACTTTTAAAAAAATGTTTAAATAAATTATATCCACTGACTTGTTATGTTAGAAAAATGACTATAGCATGTATACCATTTAAAATGATTTCTTGGAGTACTTAGAAGAGGGTTCTATTGCTGAGGTACTACCTCTCAATCACGAATATCTAAGTCCGTATTATAGATATCTACCTAAAAGTAAGGTTCCATAGTGTGAGACTTTAATCTCAGTGTTGAATTGGGTGGACACATACAGATCCTTGAAACACACTAGTGGGTCAGGCTTGAAGAGTCCATAAACTCAAGATGCAATAAGAGATCCTATCTCAAAAATTGGATGGAAAACACTCAAGACACCGGATGTTGACCTTTAGCCTGCACACACATGTATATACATTATATAGACACACACA
>JANHMN010000006.1:32932917-32946108 GCA_030674055.1 Rhabdomys pumilio
AGAGAAAGAGAGAGACAGAGAAAGAGAACATGCGTTTTCCTGGTATTTGTTAGTACATTGGAAGACCACTTCTCCTGATAAGAAGCCCAATTGACTGAGCAGTTTTCCAAATTGTTTGTCCACTAACTCTTTTTTTTCTACTGATAATGATTACATGGTACAGCCTATATTAAAAATATCTTTACCGGTGTTTAATAATTAAGAAAGTCCCTATATTTCACACAGGCTGTTAGGACCGAAGCTTTGTGTCACATGACTCATTTCTGGGACAATGAGATAAAAGACCTGTGCACACCTTGTGAAAGATGGTACAGGACAGACAAGAAGCATGTACTTGGTGTGAGAGCTTCCTTGTGGCATTGTTCGGAAGTTTTTCTTATTCTTTTTATATATTTATATGTGATCATTTATGTGTGATTATATAATACATGTGATTTTTTTCTCTGATTCCTTCATTTCCACTCCCCGCCTGCCATTACTGACATTTTTTTTCCCTTTTATTTTTGATGCCAGGAAGATTGGTATCAACTAGCCATTAACTACACAGAGCAGAATGCTCTGACTGTATGAGTGGAGTAACCTTTAAATAGTTCTTCATTTGGATCTAAAAAGTAATACTTACCGAAAAAAAGTTTTATAGTTCCTGTCATTTTTTTTTTTAAAAGAATTGTAGACGCATCAGATTTTGGCAAATGTGTGTTCTCTGATGAGGAAGTGACTGACCCTTTCTGTGTCATTTCCTAGCTCTGAAACCTTATTGACACCAAGCTCCTTTGTGAACGAGTCAACATAAAGGTCTTTGATAGTGGCCCTGACTCATTATTAGTGGACATTGTATGTCTGGCTGGCACTTTTTCCCTGTGTTACGGTAAGATCAGCCTCATGTAGTATTTCATAACCTTCCCTAACTCTTGTGCGTCAGTGAAAATCAAAGGATTCCTTAGAGTGAAAGACAAAGGCTTGCCTTGGAATCCTCAGATGAGCAAGACGTGGGACTTAGATTCTACAGTCAATGCTCATCTGTCATTCTTTGTGAGAAATTATCTTTTGTATAAGTATTCTTCAATTTTTGACTGTTTTGGGGGCGGGTGGTGGGACAGATCTTGATTTTTTTCATTCACTTTACATCCTGATCTCACTACCCTTCTCTTCTCCCATTCCCACCCTTACAAATCCCTCCACCCATTATCCCTCCCCTTCTCAGAGAAGTAGAAGCCTCCTTAGTTGCCATGCCACCCTGGAATCTCCAGTTGGCAGCATAGACCCAAGCATATCTCACATTGAGGCTCAACTAGGTAGTCTAGTTAGGGGGAAAATATCCAATAGCAAACAACTGAGCCAGAGACAAGATCTTCTCCAGTTATTAGTGGACCCACATGAAGACCAAGCTGCACATCTGCCACAAATGTATAGGGGGCCTAGGTCTAGCCCTTGTGTGTTCTTTGATGGTTCAGTCTCTATGAGACCCCCATATTTTATCTTTACTGTAGGGAGTCATTCTCTATGGTTTGATTTCTCTCCTTGATGGATCATTTGGGAATACATTGGATCAGAATAATTTTGTAGAAAAGGCACTGAGTGGTCAGGTAGACATTCTATTCAGGCACTTATCAGAAGGACCACCTATTTTTTCCATTGTCTAATCTCTGAGGTGGAAAGAGCTATTTTCCTCACTAGGATGGTAATGTGTGAAAAAATGACATGGCAGAGCATAGACTTCAATTAAGAAAGAAAGGTTCTACTGTTCCTTAGTTTGTTTTAAAAAAGGTTTATTTTTATTTATTTATATGTATGTATTTGTATATGCCACTCTATGTAGATACCTGTACAGATCAGAAGAGAGCATGAAATTTCCTGGTGCTGGAGTTATACCTAGTAGTACTCCACCCAGAAAGAATGCTGTGAACCAAATTCAGTTTCTCTGGAACTGCTCTTACCCACTGAGCCATCTCTCCTCTCCCGTCGGTTTCTGTTCTTAGGGGGCCAGAATAGTTCATGTCTGTCGCTTGTGAGAAGGTCAAAGTAATGGTGGGACTTTTCAAAGTTTACAGTATTGTGATCTCAAAAGAACTATTGTGACATTTGGCCAGAGTGATATTTTGCCCCGTTGCTTTGCCTCTGCAAGGATGTCATGCTATATGGAAGAATCTTTGTTCCTCGACTGTGGAAATAAAACTGTTACCGAATTTGAGTGCCCTGCCACTCCTTCAGTAGTTTGTGGTCATTGTCCTCTAAGTAATTTGCTTTCTCTAGCTGTTCCTGTTGCTCAGCTCATCCTGTTTTCATTCCTCCCTCAATGAGTGGGAAGAACAATGGTGTTTTTGATGGACACACACAAACTTTTCTTTATAAAGAGGAAAGTATGTCAGAAAAATGGGAGTAATTTATTTTAAGATGTGGAGATGGGTATGTAGAAATGTAGAAAACTATAAATAAAACCTAACATTGGAAATGAAATGATTATAGAGCTGAACATCACCTTTATAACAGGAATGTTTGCCACCAAAATCTCATTTGCTGAACGTGGAACAAGCATCCTTGCCCGGTCTCCAGTCATCATTTTGAGTCACTCCCAAGCTGGTTTTGCTATCAGAGCGTGACTTAGCAGCCTTCCTATATGGTCCAAGACCTCCTTCATCCTATGAATTCAGCTAATGAACATTGAATAGCCAAGAACTATTTTGAGAAGAGATTATTTTTGAAAATTGCCATCATTAAGGTATATGCCATATGGACTCAAGGGGTGGCAAAGACCTGAGCAGTGTCTTGTTCATTAAGACAGGCATATTTATATGAACAGTAGTGATGACAGCATATCAGAGTCTACATGGTATGAAGCAGAGTGTGGATGCAATTAGATGACATTGACAGCCCAGTTGTGATTATGTAAATGACACCTAGCTTTACTCTGCATCTCTTATCTCCATGTGTGTAAGTAAGAAGAATATAGAATATAAGTTAGTGCTAGGCAGGTATGTTTGGCTATTTATTTGTGGCTAGGACAGTATCCTGAAGCTTACATTTCTCTGAGTTATGCTTTCATCTACCATCCCCTGGGTCTCACAGAGGGAACATGCAAATACATGTTCGTTGTTCAACCTGCAGCCAGTGACAGGAATCTCAGGGTAGCTATGAATGCAGCCCAGTGCATTAGTAGATGACAAGGACATATCTTAATGTCTCCTGAGAGAACTTTGGTGGAGATACTGCATGTACAGGAAGACTACAGCTCCCTGGTAATTCCTGCTAGAGCTCTTCTGCTTCAGACCTTCCTGTTTGGGTTTTCCTTTATTAAGACTAATACTTTCTACTTTCCTTTTGAATACATCCTTTTAAATTGTCCTGCAGGAGGATGATTCCTATGTCTAGCTGCCTATCAAGCTTCCCATCACATTTTGAAAGCATGTGATTGGCGTATTTAAAGCAATACAGATGTCGACAGGAGTGTCACCTTGATTGATGCTAATTATGAGTCTATAATGGTTCCTCTGCTTTGGCCACTGCCTCTGTAGGTTGTGATTTTTATGGGGAAAATAACTGCTGCTCAACAGATTAATCATAAGTTCTGGCCCATCTTTCTTTAGTGATTCTGTGTTCAGTCGTGTAATCCCAGGAACATACATTATCTTCATTAAAAGCAAGCTACAATGTTCATAGGAGTGATTAATGCACCTTTAAGGAGCCCAAAGTGTCTTTGCTGTGATCACAGCATCCGTTATGATCACTGTGCTTTCTGGGTATTGTAGCTACCTGCAATATTATGTATGTTGTCCGGGAATCATTGAAGATTTCCATATAGTTTCTACTTAGCACATTAACATTGCAAAAATGAGTCTAAAGCTACTGTGTTAGAAACACAGAATTTGTGACCTGAAGATGCCATCAGTATGTGGCAGTCACACCAGCAAAATGAAAAGCAAGTTAAATTACAGGAGGGCCTTCCTTCTTGGGAGAATCTTGTTAAATAGATTTGAGGTCACTCGTTTTGAAATATCTGCTGATTAAACTGCAGTTTTTCCTGGCTGCATTTTCACAAGGCTAATATATGCTGAGCCTTTAAGCTTTTTACTCAAGCCTGGAGATGAAAGTTTTAAATAACAGAAAATACATCTAGCAACATACATATTTATGTGACAGTCAAGGTATGGATAATTTGCTTATGTAAATACAGTCCCATATATATGACACACAATAATACTTCCTTGAAATGCCCCATTTTACTTCAGAGTACCTAGTTACAAACTAAAAGGCTGTTCTGCTGCTGTCTTACGAGTTTGCCTCTGAACCCTTCCAGTGCACAGAATATCGTACATATTTAAAACAGTACTCTGATGTTTTATAAAACAGTGCTGACCACTGAAAAACATGTTGTTGACCTAACATGAATATGCACCTATATAATCTCTCTTGTTTACTTTTACTTTATATGAAATAAGCTAGATAGTCACATCAGATTTCCACAGTAAAGCACTGAAGATTGTTCATACCTTCTTGTTGGTTTGCTGTTCAACAACACTGATAAGCACACAATATTTGCTCTAACTCCTACACAAAACTTCTCTCTAATTTCATTTTTGAATCATGCTCATTTTCAAATAAAAAATGCCAGATTGCGTTATAGAAAGGCAATTACTCTCCAATTGGTCCTGGCATATAAGAGGGAACCACAGGCTTCCTCCAAGGCCAAGTTTAGGAATCTGGTTCTCTAGAAATAGCATCTACTTAACATTTCTGGTAGTATAGTTATGTCATTTTTGATTAGAAAATGCCTACATAGTAATTTTCTTTTTGGACACATGGAGAGAGATATTAAGCTGTGTAGTATTTTTAGAGGACTTTTCAGTCTACAACATTATATTAGAAACTCCTTAATGCGTCTTTAGGATGTTTGCAATAATCATTTAGTGCATTGTTTTTTGTTATTGTCATAATACAGATTTAAGGGAAGTGTTGGAAATGTTAGTTTTCCTATGCTCTGGTATGCTAGCTAGTAGATATCACAGGTGACAACCTGTATCTCAGATGCCATTATCATCACATGATCAGAGTGATACAGTGCAAACTGTATACAAGGCTTAACCTTTCTCACAGAGAGCATCATTGTAATTTTAATTTTTTCAAAAACCTACTTCTAATGATGGTTCTTAAATAGTTTAACCTCCCTTGTAGCCCAACACCCACCAGAGGCAGTGGGACAGAAAGGATACAGGGGAAGTGGACCTGTTTCTGAATGGTTCTTTGGAGCAACTCCCATCTATGTTGTCTAGAAATTGACAGTTCCGTTCACAGGTCAACAGCAGCAGCTTGATCCACTTGCAAACACTTCAAGGATACAACAGCAGTCCTGTCTGCTCCTTAAGCTGGCAGGTCCAGGAGAGAAGAGAGAGAGGTCCCTGTCCTGTGGGTCTCTCCAAAGCTGAGCTGGATAGTGAGTGTCAGTGGCCCAAAGAAACACATCCGGCAGGGAGTCTTGTTGAAGCAGGAATTCAACTTTAATGTAACAACCTCTTTTTTATATAAACTTGGAACATAGGGAGGAGGAGTTTTGGTGGGGTAAGATGATGTAGGGGGCGGGGAAGGGTGACTGAGGGTATTGGGGTGACTGACAGGGCCAATTGTAAAGCTCTACATCAGCAACAGCTGAGCAGAGGAAGGGCCAAACAAATCCTGTTGAGTCACTCCGGTATGGAAGTGACTAAGACAGGTCTCAAACTTGAGCTGGGCTTAAACTCTCCCACAGGGGTACAGAAACTTGAGCCAGGCTCGGGTTTGTCCAAAAGGCCCAAATCAGGGCCAAAATGGGGCCCAACAAAGTACATTTAGTTAGAGATAGGATAGCAAAGACGGATCAGCAGTGGTAACACTACCTAGGAGAGACAGCCAGGCCTCAGCCTTGGCTTAAATCAGCAGGAAGTACCAGGATGAATGCCTCTCTCAGAAAAAACGGAGATCAGCGAAGACATGAGACTCACAAGTGTTGCACAGCTAATTCTATAAGTAAGCCTAGCTCAGACTCCATAACTGTTCATCAAGTCTTTTTTGTACTCTCTCCAAACATCACCTGTCCTCCAAGGGTCTTGCCTCAGCATGTGTATTCAATTAGCCTGTGTCGTCAGAATCTGCAAGAAACTGCAGCATATTTCTCTATGGAGTCCTAACAAATGCAGCTCAACTTAAGCAATGTAAAGTGGACCAACACATGCATGTTGTTAGCAAAGAATACTTCATCACATTTTCTTTCATGGGCTTGCTTTTAGCAGAACATCCTTTCTTCTGAGTCTGCTTCAGCTAAACATTCCTTCACAAGTCTGACTTAGTTTTTCACCTGTGTCCACTTTAGTAAAACACTCCTTCATGTGTTTGTCCCAGCAAAACACCATCCAACTGACTTTTCAAAGAACCCTTAAGTTTCAATTTCACATCATCCTTTTGGGGTTTTGTTCAAGTATGTAAACTTAGTTGTAGAAGACAAAGGTGTTAGAAAGCTTGAGGTAAATGTGGGGGACAGGATCAACTGAGCTTTCTTTTGCCTGGGAAGAACACTACTTTGAGAACCTGTGGAAGTCCTCTGTGTTAGGGTGACCTAGTCTGTAGTTACTACTCCACTAAAACCATACAAACCCTCCTGTCTCTGTCCATGCATTGTCACCATGGCAATTTGTGGTTAAGCATCATCAGAAATGGACATGGCTCAGTTAGTAAAGATTTTGCTTCCCAAGTGTGAGAATCTACATTCCTCCCCACATTATGAAAAAAAATCCTAAGCTTCGTGGTTAGGACTTGTAATCTCAGTGCTGGGGAGACGGACATAAACAGACCTCCAGGGGATTACTGGGTATGCAGTCTAGCATGCTTGGTGAACTCTAGGCAAATGAGAGACCTTGTCTTAAAGGAGGTAGACCACACCTGAAGAATGACACTTGACTTTGTCTTCTGACTTACACACACACACACACACACACACACACACACACACACACACGTGCGTGCATGTAAGTGTGAAAAAGAAAGAAATGTCAGGAAGAAACTCTTCCATTAGTGCCACAGGAGTCTGGGCACTAGAATTGCATGGTCTGATCCCGTGATAAGAACTGCAAATTGCTCAATCAGAGGATGTGTTAGGTGTGTTGTTTAGTCTCTCTTGCTATGTGATTAGTTTCTTTTGTAGTTTTGATAAATTAACATTGGCTCCTGTATTCAACAGGACTCTCTATCCCCACCCCCCAAGGACTCTGTTTAGAAATGCAGGTTAATTCTCCAAGGCTTTCAAAAGCATTTCTTCCTCATGCTACTAATTAAGATAAGCTTATCACTTTAAGTTATACCAGGAATGCAATTAGAGCTTCTAGTGAGAACTGTAGCAATCAATTTTATACAAATTATTCAGACCTGGTAAGGTAGAATACAGTTTTAATAGGACAAGTGAACATACTGCGATTTATCAGATATGATGTGAATTCCAAAACCACCTGAACACAGCATCTGTAACATATCCTGTGGCCCCAGTCACTGGGAAGTCAGTTCTCAGCTTTTCATTGGGGGAGAGTTAATCAGACACCTTCCATTTTCCATTGTTCAGTGACCATTATTTGGGATTTGAGAGGGATTTTTGTTTTTAGATTTGAATGGTGTCAGACATGAGAAAGTCATCCGTAGAATACAAAGCACAGATTAACAAGTCCGTGCATTTGTCTACTTGAGTGCATGCTGTGAAGCAGCCCACAGGCCCTTGCTGTCTTTCTTTCTTTTGTGTGGCCCTTGGAGTCCAGGTGACCAGCTGACAGCATAATTAACTAATTTTCTGCATTGTCCATTACTGCTGAGAGTATGGGGTGTTGTGTCTTATCTGCCAACTGTCAGTAATTACTTATTCATTGAATGGAAACCTGCTTCCTAAGGATGCATAAGGACTGTGAAGCTGAATGGCTCCCTAGGAGGTTGTATGTCTTCCTCCTGAGATCACCTGCAGGTCATCCTTAACTCCCAATAGGGCATATAAATAAACTACATCACTCCTGAGTTTTCTCTTCTTAGACATCTTAAGAACACTTTACATTTTCTCCACATTCATTTTCATGTGACATACGGTTCCTTATTTTTATTTTTTGAAATGTGGGTGTATTTGCACAAGTGTGAGCAGGCATCTAGAGGCCAGAAACGCCATCAACTTTCTTTGTGACAGAAATTCTTGTTGGCCTGGAACTCACTGACTACAAATGGCTACTACTGGGCCTGGCATTTTGTCTAGGTTCTGAATATTTAACTTGAATTCTCTTGCTTGTGAGGCATGTTTCTGATAAGCCATTTCCCCAGGCCCCTGGTACTTATTGCCACTTGTGCCTCTATTCTTCAGATTACAATTGCTTACTTTGTATATTTATTAAGTTTTCATTGTGTGCCATGCATTGTGCTAGGTATTGGTAGAGTAGGAAGTCCAAATTTCCTACTTTCCATTATTAGGCATATACCATCACCTTTCACCCGTTTGACCTTAAAATTCCCCTTTGTCCAATCTCTTCCATGACTTTCTCTGTATCTACTTTTACCTATAACTGATGGCTTTCTTCTTTTCTGTCTCAAAGAAAGGATTATGATTCCTCCATAAATTTGCCTTGATTAAATTATTTTTTACTTATTTAGTTTTCTTCCTTCTCTGCTTTATTTTAATCTTACTTATTAGTCTGGCCATTTCTTTCAAACAGTGAGCATTCCTAAGTCTTCCAGCCATCCATTACTAATAGGCAGTGATACTTTGGTTGTCTTATGTTGCTTATTCAAACTTCCCAGATTGCTGTTTCTTAAGAATGTGTCCTTTAGGATTCTTTCTTATTACAGTGATCTGTTTGGGGACCATCAGACCTATGATGATAAATAATCAAAGTTTACTTGAACATTTAGTTTAAATGCACAGAAATTAACCAAAGCTAATTTCTCATTTTCCTTAGCCTGTTTTATTATTTGGTGAGAGGGACAGGCTTCAGGCAGGATCCCATATAGCCCAGGCTGGCCTCAAACTTGCTTTGTAGCTTAAGCTGCTTTTGGACTTCTGATCCTCCAGCATCTGCTTTTACAGGTCACTACCACACTGACCACTTAACTTTCTAATACTAGCATGTCATATTACTGTCTTTTTCATACTTCTAGAATATTTCAAGTTGATTGAATCTGTATTATCGTTCATATTCACTCTTGTTATTCATTGTCAGTTTCCTTTGTAGTAACGGTCCCTCAGGTTTCCCCTTCTAGTTTTCTTCTTTATGTTAGGACTGCTTCATCCTCCCTCTTCTTCCTCCTCCCCTTCCTCCTTTATTTTTTTTCTTGTTGAATTTTTTAAAAGATTTGTTTATTTTATGTGCATTTTTTTTCCTGTGTGTTTGTATGTGCACCGCATGGATGCCTTGTGACCATGGAGGTCAGAGGAAGGCATCAGATGCCCTGAAACAAAAGTCATACATGACTGTAAGCCACCACGTGGGTGCTGAGAACAAAACCTGGGTCTTCTTTAAGAGTAACAACTGTTCTTAACCACTGAGCCATCTTTAGGCACATCTTAGGAGAACAGATTTCAAAGGTGAACTGAGAGTACCTAATACAGCAGATACGCTGTATATGTATGTGTGTGTTTGTAACGTGTGTGATTCTCAAAGTTTGTCAAACTTCATGGTGGATGATGACAGCCTCGTCTAGGGTGCTTCATTCTATAACATTCTCCTTTCTGAGCTGTGTTCCCTCATGCTGAGGCACTAATCCTGACTCTACTTTTCACTGCCACGCTCTTCTGTGACTAGTTCTGTCCTTCATTCTCCAGGTGTGATTCATATAACTAGCCCATCATAATTCTGCCTTCTTTCTCAAAATCCTTGTCCAACATGCTCAATATTCCAGTCATACTTTTTGATATATGCTACAGTGTTACCATCTGCTGCTAACCTGTCCTACATCTAATATTCCTAAGCATATTTTGTGTCTTCTCTTGCAAGTTCAATTCAAGGTTAATGGGTCACTTGATTTTTAAAAGCTAACAACAGAATTCTCTTTTGATCATTCTTCTGCAGTCTATAGACAGTTTGGATCCTGTGACATTCTTCAGATGTATGATGTTGCTGCTTTCTTTCCATAAATGACCCCTCCTTGGTCTCCATCAGTGATTCTTCTTCATCTTCTAGGGCCATCTCACAACACCGTCCCATCAGTGAAGGGCTTCCTGACCCCAGGAAGAGTGCTTCTTGGATCCCCTTTTATTCTTAAACTTTGTTGATTTATTGAGGATGATCCTGTGTCCTAATCTCATTCTTTTGATTCTCTACCGTGTAGCACGCAGGGGATGGAAACAACTTTTTTCATCCATGCCTCCTTTGTACTCAGCGCAAGGCTTTGAGAGCTCTTGTTGGAGGACCATATGCTCCTGACTTCAACTGTAGAACATTTTAAAGAAGATGAAATAATGAAGTCAATCATTTAAACCCCCCCTTTTGCGACCAATTGTTGTTGGTCCCAATCATGGTATTAGTTATTAATTTCTCATCAAGAGCTATCCTGAACATATTACCATAGTGTCACAGTGCTGGAATACATGTGGTGTACCAAACAGACAATCTGGCTATTATCTGGACAACCTACATGAGCATATAGTATATTTCCTGTGGTATATTTCTTGAAAAGACAGAAACGCTGAGCATGTTGGGAAGAGTTTGAGCCAGGTAATGTGTGACTTCAGGTTTTTCCAATAAGTTGGTGTTTGTACTTGGAAATGTGTAGCAGTGTTGCCTGTGTTATAAGGACAGTTCCTCTCTGTCTCACATCCCCTCTTCCTGTTTGTTCTTCTCTTTCTTGCCTTGGCTTAGACAACATTGAACCAAAACAATTGATCTCTTTCCACCCCAAATTTCACACGGCCACACTTGAATAAAAGTGGTTCATCTTTACCTTCTTTCTGAGACCTTACTAGTTTTATTAGGGAATTTATTAGTTATAATCATCATGGTAAAATAGGTTTCTGTTCTCTATCTTATAATCTTTTTTTTTCTTCTAATGAGAAAACAAGGTTAAAGAGAAATTAATTACTTCTCGTGGAGATTTCATTAGAGAACCTTACGTGATTATTATACGAACTTATAGAAAACTTCTAGAAAAAAAAACCCCAAAACTCTGGTGCTTACTAATGTATATGAATGACTCCTCTTAGGCTGCCGTGGGAACAGTGCTTAGGTACTCTAAAGCCACCATAGTGTACTCATGTCCTTTTTGTTCTTCATTAGTCTGTCTTTTTTATGCCTCTATTTGCTATAGAGAAAGTCCACCAGGATTCTTATAGAGATGTTTATGGAAAATCTAGCAGCAAACATGAAATTCTTTGGGAGTTCACAGGAATAGTGTTTTGTGTAGGGCCTTCGATGTGCTAGACAAGCGCTATGCCATTGAACTACAATTACTGAATTTTTCCTGATACTTGTTTCTTTATTGATAAAGGTTCATTTTGTATTTTGTTTTGTTTTTGTTTTTTTGAGACACGGTTTCTCTGTGTAGCCCTGGCTGTCCTGGAACTTGTGCTATAGACCTGGAACGTGTACTGTAGACCAGGCTGGCCTTGAACCCACAGAATCACCTGCCTCTGACTCCTGAATGATTATAGTTGTGTGCCATCCCTGCTCAGTTCAACAAAAGTTCTCAAAATACAGGGGAGAAGTGTTTGTGCTATGAGGTGGGTCAGTAGGTAAGGAGGGTGCTTGTCACCAAGTCTGATCCCTCTAACCCATGTGACAGAAGGAGAGACTTGACTCACAGGACTTTCTCTCTGACCTGCTTATCTAAGGTATAACACATAGATAGGCACTCTTGTCTGAACAAATAAATAATTAGTAAAGAAATGTAATTTAAACAATGAACTGATTTTTATATTTTTAGGTAGCTAATAGGGTGATAGACTTTCTGGGTAATGTTGTTACTTTCCTGAATCCCTAAAGATTTATTTCCCTTTTCATGCATGTTATTATCTGGGTTTTCCTAAAGAACATTTAAATCCAAGCCCACTGCTTGTTCTTGAGACAAGACCTCTCACTGTAAACTAAGTCCATGTTAAAGAGATTCATATAAAAAGCATCCAAATTAATTTATTTGGGGGAGGGGTGAGTCATGCTTCATAATACCTACCCCTAATCCCAGCTCTAGGTAAGTGGAGACAGGAAGATCACAGGTTTGAGGGCAGTTCTAGCTTGAATGACGTAGTGAGACCCTGACTTAAAGTGCTAAACAGAAGTTATTTCTGCATCTTGTCATCACAGCTCATGACTCTTCTCAAGAGTCTATGCTCAAATCCGTTTGACTTATGTTAGTTTTAAGCATATCTGATTCATTTTTCTTGTAAAAGCACAAAGGCTAGCTTTCTAAAACACTGCTAGGCTATAAGCTGCATATTCCAGTTTCCTGGAAGGAATTTTAGAAGTTTAGATTATTATTTCCTGCAATGGTCTGAATCTAAGAGGGAGAAGTTACCTTCTATGATCATGTCTATGACATACTTACATATCCTTAATTACTAAGTATCACATGTCGTAGTAAGTACATTCTATCCATTGATCTTATTGCAAGAGCTGATTTGCACCTTTAAGAGGTGTGGAATATAGATGACTTGAAATGCTCCTTTTAACAATATTTCATTACAAAACAGGTAGAGCAAGGCTTCTGCTCCTGTCCTTGAAGTGGGCTTTCTTCAGAATTCAAAGTACTGTGCTCTCAGTTCATTGTGATTCTTTGTGCTACAGTGTCTCCTGGGTTTCTGCTGGAAGCTCTCTTCTGTAGATACTCAGGAGCTTCTGTCTTTATGATGTTACCAGATGAGACTGCAGGCCAAGCCCCACACCTGCTTGCTGAGTTCCAGAAGCAATTCCATGGGCATCAGTTATTTATTTTCCTGCACTTATCCAGTCTTCATCTTGCAAGGACAATGCTAGCTGACAGACACCTGCTTCTCTAAGCTTTATCTTTGTAAGAGAATTTTCTTTTGTATCTCATTGTTAAAAAATTACCCTTTCAAGCTTTTGTACATGTATGTATTGTATGTTTAATGTATTCATTCCATGCCACTCTGCCCTGTCTTTTCTCATCTTTTCTCCTATTAGTACTCTTTATTCTTTCTATGTTCATCACACACACACACACACACACACACACACACACACACACACACACACA
>JANHMN010000006.1:32946118-32967739 GCA_030674055.1 Rhabdomys pumilio
CACACACACACACACACACACACACACACACACACACACACACACACAGTGCATCCCAGTTTCTCTCACTTCCATCCTTCCCAATCTATCTCCTATCCTTGTCCACCCTTCCACTTTTCCCTGAAACTTCCTTTTATGTTTTTTTTTTTTTTATAACTCATCAACATTAGCTAAGCTGCCTGTGTCATCAGGGGTCTAGAACCATCCATTGAAACCTCGTAAGCTCGCCACTAGTCATAAAACTGTAAAAAATAAAATAAAATAAAATAAAAAACCCAAAAAACAAACAAACAAACACCCCGACTACCTCCACATCAGACTCTATCAGTAGTCAATAGTTAAGCAAAGACAGGCTTAAAGATGTCTACATGATGTTTTTAATCTGTGAGCATGGTGAGGATGCCTGGCTAAAATAAAGCCTGTCGAATTCAATAAATTCCCCTACAAAATAAAGATGCTTTGCTGTGAGTGCTTCTCAAAAATAATTTTTCTATAAATAAGTGGTTGGAACGAAAACAGAGTTCCTAAATGCTAATCAAGATGGTCTTTGGAAAAAAACGTGAGAGAAAGAACTGGATAGTAGCTGTAATTTGTTAGTCAGAAACATAATCAGAGTTTATCCCATTTTGGAAAAGACTATAAATATAAGCAGTGACTAAGAAGGTGTAGAAATGAGAGTCACAGGCCAGTGTTATTGGTGCCCACGTGATGAAGTCTGGTGGAGAGGTGCTAGGTTCCTTGCATACAAACATTACCAAAAAAAATTTTTTTTTAAATAATTGTCTTCAGCAATCTCTTAAATCATCAGTAGGACTTTTGAGAGGTATTGCATGCGACTGCATTAAAAGAATGCATTCGTCATTTATTTACTGTGTATGGGTGGTTTGTCTACATGCATGTCTGTATACCATATGGATGCTCTGATTCTTTGGAGGGAATCAGATTCCCAGGGACTGGAGTTACAGACAGGTGTAAGGCATTATGGCCAGTTCTAGGAATCCAACCCAGGTTCTCTGCAGAACCAGCAAGTGATCTTAACGACTGAGTCATCTCCCCAGCATTCTGAAGCATCTACATTTTACAAAGTGGGAACTAAGTCAGCAGATTGTTTATTATCAAGCAGTTCACCCACATAGCTGAACATTGAAAGTGTGTGCTAGGGTTTCCAAGACCACCATCTTGGGGCCAGAGAAATTAAATAGCACTTAAAGACACTGATTGCTCTTCCAAAAGACACAGATTTGATTCCCAGCACCCACATTGTGGCTCCAAACCATAATTCCAGTTCTCAGTGATCTAATATCCTGTTTTACCCTCCACAGGACACACACACACACACACACACACACACACACACACACACACACACAATTTATTTATTTATTTATTTATATAAATGGTGTGTACAGACATAATCATACACATAAATAAAAGACCACAGTTTTCTTATGTAGTCTGATTTTCTTTTACTTAACTGTTCTGAGTATTCACATAACATGTAACATCCAATTTCTTTCTTTCTTTCAGTTTGCAAGCAATTCTTGAGTACATACTCATAGCCCCTCAAAGATATTGACCTGTTTTTGTTCTCATCTCCATGTTTAAGTATGGCTCGCCAATCTGAGCTATAGCATGTATGAGGTGAAAATAGTCACTGATCAAATAGACAAGAGTGTCTGGTTGAATTTACAATGGCTCATCTTGTCTTAAGTGAATAGATTGATGTTTCTATTTCAGTTTGGCTTTTCATGCTTTCTGAGTAAGAGAGATTTAATTGGTTTGCTAAGTACAGGTGTCTGTCTGCTTGAAGATGTTCCTTTTTATATAAAACCCAATGACATCTGCATGCACTTCTGCATATGTGCGAGGGATTAATGTGTGCCTGGATATAAGAACATAAAATCTTACACTAAAATCTCATTAAATATGACTTAAATGTATATTGATAAAAACAATACATCATTGGCCAAAAACTGCACGTACACTAGTCAAAATCAGAGTGACTTTTAGAGGGTTGTTTGTTTTTATAAAAGGTTGAACACAATTTTTTTAAAACCAGGTTTTGCTTACTGTTTAGAAAGTGGATGATGTGTGCAAAGAACTTCATGTGTTCTGTTATATTTTACCTTGGGTTAATTAAATACATGTTTCACCGAGTTCTTGTAAAGGTAAAACTAGTCCTTATATATAAGATACTCAAAGCCATGATGAGCACATATCATGCTTCTTGATTGAATGTACATCTTCATTATCAGCTCTATAGATACAGAATTTTGACTCAGTTTTCAACACCAAATGCACCATGCTCTGATGCTTCATCTCTAGGGAAAAAAATTAATCTGGTCTCTCTATGGGAAGCAGATGAAGTTATGAATGAATTTGTATTGTTATTATTATGAGCACAGCCATGTCTAGGAGCCCAATGCCTTCCCAGGGTTAGATTCAGGGAAAAAGTAAATCCTTCCCTTGATTAGTGAGCAGATGTGAGGGTGTATAGACATCCCAACTGCAGCTTCCTCCTCCTGCATGTTTCCAGCCTGAGAGTGCTCCTCTATAGTGTCCATTTACTGAGATGAGCTGAAACCACTTCCTCCTTCAGCTCTATACCTGCCTTCTCAATTCACATGTTTAAAATAAATGCTCCAAGTTTGCAGACAGCTGCTAGTGTGTCTCCATCAGAGTGCATGGCCCATCCGATCCCAGCTTCACAAGCTCGCTCTCTCTCTCTCTCTCTCTCTCTCTCTCTCTCTCTCTCCCCCCTCTCTCTCTCTGTGTGTGTGTTCTTTCTTATTTCCCCATCTGTAGTCGGGTTAACTGTAAAACCATGCAGACATAGCACCTCTCTTAATGTCTCATCTTTGAGTCGACTGCCTGTATTAGTTAGGGTTTGTATTGCTGTAAAAAGACACCATGAACACAACTCTCATAAAAAAAAAAAAAGACATTTAATTTAGCTGGTTTACAGTTTCAAAGGTTTAGTCCACTATGGTCATAGCAAAGCATAGTGGCATACAGGCAGATGTGTTATATGTTGCTGGAGAGAGAGCTGAGTGTTCTAAATCTGGATCCATAGTCAACAAAAGTGTTAACATTGGCCATACTTGATGTTATAATACCACAAAGTCTATCTCCACAGTGACACACTTCCTCCAACAAGGCCATACATATTGCAACAAAGTCACACCTCCTAATCGTGCCAATCCCTGTGGGTCAAGCATTCAAATATGAGTCTATAGGGACCTATTCAAACCACCACACTACCATTCTCTCATCTGTACAAGTCAGAAAGATAGATACCACACACATGCTCCAAAACCATGCCCACGATCCTTGTTCTGTCTCATTTTCAATTTTCCACCACAGTCATTTACCTATGTCAACTAAATTTCCATTAAGATTTTTACATTTCTCATCAGTTCCACTGACACTGATGTGATGTAAGCCAGGGATTCTGCTAGCTAACATCTGGGGTTCCATAAGAGATGGCCCTATTTTTTTTAATCTACTCATGACCTCCAGCAAGCCCCCTGCTGTCACTATAACACTCACTTCAAAGGGTGGCCTAATCTCTTTTTGTATCAAACCTTTCCATTATTACCTCTTATTTTAATATTACACCCATGCTTAGATTTACCAGACCTAACCCGTGGGATTTGCTATAATGCATTTTGCTTAGGTATGACTATCATCTTTCATCTATGTATTGGTACCCTGCTCTCTCAATTTGAGAGATCACTGTACATGGTAGGAATCTCTCCCTGGTGTCCTACTTACTTGTGAATTTGTATACACTTAGTAGATATTAGCTCAAACATCTCTTCTTCCCAAATGCTTTTTGCTTTAGTTAGCCTCAGTGGTCAACTTGAGTTATCTAAGGCAGTCTCAATCAGATCATATCCCAATTTAGATGGCAATAGTCAAATTAGTCTGTTGTTGTATCTGTGAAAGTCTCTCTTGATTGATGATTGACATGGAAGGGACAAGTCTATCAGTCATCATTAGGCAGACGAGCCTGAGATGTAAGGAAGTTAGTTGAACATGAGCTAGTGGGTGAACCAGAGAACATGCCAGCAAGCAACTTTTATTCATGCTTTTTGAGACAAACTCCTTCCTTGAGTCACTGTCCTGACTTCCCTCAATGACGGATTGTGACATGTAAGTATGAGCCAAATGAATCCTTTCCTTTCCACATTGTATTTTATCATGTTTATCACAGTGACAAAAAAAATCAAACTAAGATACCTATTTTCTCTTCTGTTGCACTATCACTGTACAGTGTATATCATCCAAGTTTTAATTGTGTTGTGTCGAGGTTCTTAAGATCACCACTAGTATTAATCATTCTCTGGATCAGAGCTCAAGAAAGCTGTTATGTTCATGAGTACAGTTTATTGTATAGAAAGGGCACAAATGCGAATCATTCAAAGGAAAGCATTGGGAATGGTGGAGATGAGGAAGAGTAGAGTGGCTGTAAATATAAATGTCTCTTTTATTTCCTCAGATTAAGGGATGAGACGAGAGCCATAGCCAAGGAGCACAGAGAGTTTTTTTGTTTTGTTTTTTAATACTAACTGTGGTGGTTTGAATATGCTTGGCCCAGAGAATGGCACAATTAGGAAGTGTGGCCTTGCTGAGCTAGATGTGACCTTTTTGGAGGAAGTACATTACTGTGGGGGTGGGCTTTGAAACCCTCCTCCTAGCTGCCCATGAGACATTCTTCTCCTGCAATTGGATCAAGGTGCAGAATTCGAAGCTCCTTCTCCAGCACTATGTCTTCCTAGATGTTGCCATGTTTTCTGACATGTTGATAATGTACTGAACCTCTGATAATATAAGCCAACTCCAGTTAAATGTGGTCCCAATATAAGAATTGCCTTGGTCATGGTGTCTCTTCACAGCAATGGAAACTCTAACTAAGACACTAACTATCCCTAGGCCTAGGCCTGGAAGCTTCTAGCCTTTGTACAATCTAATCTTCCAAGCTGACTGATTCAATTTAGCTTCTCTTGGCTTCTGACTGAAATGTTCTGCTTGGCCTCATATTAACTTCAGTAATATCTTCTAATCTTCTTGCTCCTTCTCATTCTATGGTTCATTTTATCTTCACCTGTATTTAGCTTGTTCTCTCACTGCAACCTGTCTTTGTAAAACTGTCCTGGTAAAATTGCCACACACATGTACCACCCACCACACCACACCTTTTTTTTTTCTGTCTTGCTGCTCTTAAGTAGCCTTTCTTCCTCTGCTGTTCTTGTGTGAGTTGGGCCTATCCTATTTCTGACTCATTCTGTCAAATCTTTCTCTGATTCATCACTTTGCTTGCCCCTCAATTAGATGTCACTTTCAAACATGGTTGCTTCGTTCTAGAAACTAACCTTACCTTCATTATTAGTGATTAAATGTGTGTACTAAGTGCATGTCTATATTCTAGCCAAATAATACGTTGGATGTGATTGATTCTTTGACAAAGCAGCCATGCTGTTGAATTAAAATTCCTCTACAATTAGCAGCTTATAGTTACATGTTCCAGTACAATCCCAAGGGTGTACTTTCTTCCCTCTTTAGCCAAAGATTTTGCCTTTGAAGTGTTGCAAACCAAGAAATCTCAAGTAAACTTGGTGTCCAACAACTTTATTGGAGGCCAGACACAAACAATAAGCATATTAACTACTCAGCCATCACCAGAGATGAAACTTCTATATCATGGTTCAATGTCTAAGCCATAAGAAAACAGGTATTTCCCCATAAATCACCTTTGAGTGTAAATTATATAAAGTGGCCTATAGCCTCAGGTACACAACAAGACTTTTATTTCAGCCTACTGCTCATACATCACCTAGGAGCTAGCCAACATAATCCTGTGGCCTCGGGAATATAAGAGCCTAGGCATGTAAAGTTACATTTCTTGCCCAAATTTCATTGTTGCTATTTGTCTCATTAGTGCATATCTTCCTAGATTATAGAAGAGCAATGTTGGTAAGCTGCTTTGTTCGGTACGATGTGCCTAGATCTTGGAATGGTTACTGTCTGTCTTAGTTAGGGTTACTATTGCTGTGATGAAACACTGTGATTAAAAGCTAGTTGGTGAGGAAAAGATTTATTTATCTTATGCTTTCATATCATAGACCACCACTGAAGTCTGCACAGGAGTTCAAACAAGGCTGGAACCTGCAAGCAGATGCTGATGAAGAGACCATGGAGGGGTACTGCCTAATGGCTTGCTTAGCCTACATTCTTCTAGGACCTAGGACCACCAGCTAAGGAATGGCAACCCCACAATGAACTTGGCCCACCCCCATCAACCATCAATTAAGAAACACCCAATAGATGGATCTTAGGGAGGAATTTTCTCAACTGAGGTTCTCTTTTTTCAGATGACTCTAGCTTGTGTCAAGTTGATACAAAACTAGCCAGCACAATGACAGATAAGAGGTACTGTCTAAATATTTGCCAAACCAATGAATAAATGAATAAAATTTACTCATCTCTGTCTAGTTTCCTTCATGTCTATAGTAAGTTCTTTTAAAAGTAGCATTTTGATGTATTTTTTGAAAACTTCATACATGTATAGAATGTACCTTGAGATTATTCACCTTCCATTTCCACTTCCAGTCTGTTTAGGATCCCTAAACATATCTCCCCCCATCTTTATGTTTGGTTTATGGTTTTTTCGCCAAGCTACTTTTAAGTACTTTATTTTGGAATTTTAGCATGTGTTTACTTATCCTGTTACTGGTTTTGCATTGTGCTAAGAGGTACCTAACATGAAATTTGCCACTTACTTTCCCATTTATTCAATTTAAACTTCATTTCATTTTTAAATTAGCATATCAGTGATAGGTCTCCTTGTGGTATTTTCATACATACTACATTTTGGTTAATCTCACTTCTTTTCTTACCTCCTTGACCCCAAGTCCCTACTAATCGTTTCCTTCCCTAGTATTCTTTCTTTTCTCAGCACTGGTACCCTGTCTGGCTTGAACCTGTGGATATCCTGTACATCCTGCCACAGTCTCTGTGAGTTCAAATTTGCATCAGTTCTGTTGCATTTGGAAGGCACTGTTTTCTTGGAGTAATCTTTTCCCTCTGGCTCGTACAATCGTTCCACCTTCTCTTCCTCATAGTTCCCAGAGCCCAGAGGGAAGGAGTTTAATGAAACATCCTATTTAGGACTGAGTGTTCCAAAATTTCTCAGTCTCCGCAGATTACGCAGGTTTGGGACTTTGTATCAGTTCTCATCTGACAAGAGGAAGCTTCTCTTTAGTGAGATGCTGACCTCTGGGTATAGTGATATATAGTTAGGAGTCATTTTGTTCACATGTTCTTATAGTGGATTAATAGTAGTTGATTGTCCCCTATCCAGTCTCAGGGTTATACTTACAGGTAACGTAGTGCTTCTGAATAACCTGTAGTAGGCTCCTAAAGCACTTGTTAAGTCCCTCTACCAATTGCACTCCCACACCTCCAAGTCTGACTCTTTTGCTATTTCCATTTATTATTCCATTTATTAATTTCTGGCATTTGCACATAGACTCTCATTGTAGTCCACCAGGCTGTCCCTCAGGCTTACTGTGTACCAGAGGATGCCCTTGAACAGTTGATCCTCCTTGCTTCTACTTCCCACGACCTAGTATTTCAGGTGTGTGTCAGCATGCTGGGCTTCTGGTTGAAGTAATTTACAAATGGAGAATGTTGTTTAACAATTACTTGAAACATATGTACTCCATGTACAAGGTTATGTGATAACCTAGTTGCATCACCAAAACTTACTTCTAGAGTGAGGCACACCTGCAATTACAGCCCTGGGATGCAGAGGTGAGAATTATCTCAATTTCTAGGGCAGCCTGGGCTATACAGTGAGCTCTTGTCTCAAAGGGAATGCAATATGTTATTTCAAAAAACAGTGAAGTGCTGACCCAGCCAGCACCTAGCAAAAGGATTTTAATAAATCATGTTCCACTTTGAATCCACAGTGCATTAGAAATATAAGAAATTTCACGAACATATAGCTAAATATTCTCTGGCAGATTCTCAGCTCCATACCTTCAAAGTCCTCTTGATAACCACATACTTTGCTCTGCCCTCAATCTCTCTCCTTGGCCAAGAGTCAGAAAGCATCAGCAATGAAACTGAATATATTGTAAATAAAATTCACCTTGTTGTGGTAATACTGAAATACAACCCAGAGTGTAAGGTAAATATAAGGCCACAGTGACATAAAAATGATCACATGAGTAGGAGGAAAGAGAGGGTTTTTCTGGTTAGATGTTGTATTTTTCCCAAAGGAAATGAGAGGCTTTGACTCCTCACACAAAGTATGGGCTGCTCGTGGTGACTCCTTTCCAAAGAACACAGTGGAGAAAATAAGTGGGGTGCAGAGCCACTTGACCATGAGTGTGGTAGATACCATCATAGCAGAAACCATTTGAAAATTTTCAATTAAAGGTAATTTTATTGCATAGTAAGAAGTTTCAGTTTAGTCTCTGACTAATTGGTGATATTTGATTGTTAGTTTTGCTCATTTATGTCTGATTAAGTACGGTCCTAGCTGATTGGAACAACTCAGGTTTGCTAGAGCATTGGTCATAGGTTGGTTTTTCTATGACCACAGAAGCCATTACATCATCCTCTAATTTAAACAAAATGATAATAATTGGGAGTGTATGGAATCTTGTATAATTCTATCCTGTGTGCTCATGAGTTTCTTAAGATTCTTTAGAGAGTCAGATGCTGTGAGTCATATTATACCCAGTTTTGAAGAACCAGGAAAATAATCATTAAATTAGCTAAACAAATTGTCATAGAATAGAAACAGGAGTTTTCAAGAGTGGGCATCCAGACTGTGTGTCTGTAAGATACACTTTACAAACTTAGTTTGATTAAGTTTTGTTTTTCTGAGGATATGATTCTTTTCTGTAATTACCATTCTGTTTTCCCTGACAGGCCATCAACCATTGGCTGCCTTAAGCTCCCTGTGAATTGAGTTATTCCCAATAATGCTCTACATTATGAAGACATTATTCGAGTGGCTGTCCACTGTGATCTGGTTATTTGGAGCTTTACATAAAGCAGGTGGTTCTTCCATTTCATCGATATTCTTATCACCCAGCGTTCGCCATCTTGTTTCCTGCAGCTCATCTCAGTAGCCCAATAATGATACGCCTCTTTCCTGTTGTTGACTCCAATTTATTTGCTTCTTCATTTACTTTCTAGTCTTTCCCTTTATAATGTCTCCACACTCTCTTGTTTTCTGTCTTACCAAGGATCCTGTTCTGCAGTCGTGCACATATTCACACCCCCAAAGGCTTTGTGGTGGTTGAGTTTGTTTGGTTCTGCAAGCTCATCCAGGCAACTCAACTCAGAGGTTGTGTTCCTTCCAGGCATAGATCCGATGCTCAGACCGACACAGGAAGCAAGAGTGTCTCTGACCTGTGAAACCCTGTTCCCAGTGGTGCTCAATGGTGATGTTTCTCCTAACCCTGGTGCCTAGAGTTTGACCCATTTGTTTGCTCAGGTCTCATTTGTGACTCAGATGATATTTTACACTTGATCATTTGTGCTATGACTAGAATCTCAAGAGCACAAGCTTTAGACCACAGTGAAGAGAAGCACCAATCTTGCCTTATTGGTTGTTCACCTTTGCACTTTGTTGGTTTCACCTCCCCTATCTATAAGAAATAAAAGCACTCGCATAGCTCTCCTAGAAAGCACAGTTCTTTGTCATGGACACGCAGTGTATACTCCCTGACATCTTGGCAATGCTGAGGCTTATTTACATTACCTGTCATCTTCTCCAGCCTTGTAGCCCTGCTGCCAGGCTCCCTGCTGCTCCCACAGTCCCAGTTCGGGCTCACACCTTGACTTGTTTTTCTAGTTACCATCTCAGTGATATGAGTGAAGTTTTCAACTCTCGTGTTCCACTATTGCTTTGCTTTAAAACTCTAAAAGGCATCATTAAAGTGGTGATTTCCAGTGTAAACTTGTCATTAGAAGTGTTTTCTTCCTTGTATTTTGTGCCTTGTTCTTGTTCTTGTTCTCCCCTCCTCTCTCTTTCTCTCTCACCGCAACCCTGTGTGTGTGTGTGTGTGTGTGTTTAAGGAAAATACTTACATGTGGAGGACAGAGGTCAACCTCTGGTATTTCTCAAGGTTATCTACCTTGCTTTATGAGGCAAGGTCTCCATTGGTGTGAAACATTTGTCAATTAGGCTAGGCTGGATGACCAGCAAGCCTCAGGAGTCTTCCTGCCTCTACCTTCTAGTGCTGAGTTTACAAGAATGCATCACTATGTCTGGCTTTCTTTTCTTTTAAAAATTTTGTTTCATGCTGTGTGATGGAGCATGCCTCTAATCACAGTCCTTGAGAGGCAGAGGTAATCAATTCTCTGAGTTCAAGGCCAGCTTCATCTACAGAATGAGTTCTAGGACAGCCGGGGCTGTACAGAGAAACCCTGTCTCAAAAAATAAACAACAACAGAAATGATTTTACTTTATCATATGTGTATGTGTGTGAGTGTATCTATGTGCATGACTTTCATGCCAGTGCTCATGGAGTCCAGAAGAGGGTTAGATTTTCTGAAACTGGAGTTATAGCCTATTGTGAGCCACCTCCTGCAGGTGCTATGAAGGAAACTTGGATTATCTGCAAGAGCAGCCAGTGTCCTTAACCACTGAGCCATCTCTTCAGCCCTCAATTTTTGATGTGGGTTCTGGGGCTCAAATAAGCATTTTACTGACTGAACTCACCAGTCCTGTTTACTGTTTGTACAATATACTGGAGAGAGATTGGATAGATCCAACAGAGAGATCTGCTTTGGTTTTTAGATAAGGGAGATTATGACCTGGCATTGGGGAGGGAGGTAATGGAAAGAAAGAAGGAAAAGATAAAACAGATCGGCGGAGTAGACTACAAGAATTCCAGCGCTTTACTGATGGGATTCACAGCCTGGCTCTGCCACCTATTGTCTGTGTGGCCCTGGTCAGTTACTGAGCTTCTCAGTTGTGGGTTCCTTATCTTCAGAGTGGGGGTGAAAATGGTGCCTAACTCAGGAAATGGCTCAGAGGAATAATGAAGGACACAGCACCATTCCATCTTACTGGAATGATTCATCTCTGAGTTTTCTCAGCATTTACTCTTCCCAGTTATCTGCTCTCTGTTTGGCATGTCTCACAACAGTCTCAGTCACTTCAGAGGAGCCAGATCATTTGGGATATTTAGTTTATTCATAGATGTAAACATTTCTCCCCTCAAAGTAGCCATACTAAGTAAGAGGAGCTGCGGAAATGTTGATAAATCAAGATATTTAAATACTTAAAAGAGTTCCTTGGGTTCTTCAACAAGATTTTCTTTTGAGTATCTTCAGCAACAACAAGTCTTTGCTTTTGAATATAGCGTATGTGAAGTTAGAGCAAGCTGGGCCTGGGAGGCTAGGCTTCTCATAGTGGTTATCTCACAGGCAACGCAAGAGGACCTCAGGATCAGTGGCTGCTTGGGCTACAAAGTGAGCTCAAGGTCAGCTGGAATAACTCAGTGAGAAGCTATCTCAAAATAAAAAGGAAAAGGAATCTTGGTTTATCACGGTGGTAGAGTGCTTTCCTAGTCTGTAGGAGACTCTAGCTTTAATTTGTAGTGCTGCAAAATCAAAGTGAAACAAAATAAAAGAGTAAACTCACATAACAGAAAGTTATGTTAATATCACTTCTTTATAGTCCTATAGTGTATATAAACATATAACCTTATAATATTAATTAAAATATACTTGTTATATAGTCATCTACGTAAAAATTATTTTTGAGTGTGTGTCTGGGAGAGGGTATATCAAGTGCCAGTTCTTGGGGCTAGAGAGATGTTTTACTGGTTAAAAGTATGACCACATAATAAGCTTGTAGAGGACCAGAGTCTAATTTCTAGAACCCAGATTGGCAGCTCACAAAGTCCAGCTCCAGGGGGATCAGACACTCCTGACCCCACTTACCTGTGACCTGAGGAAGCTTTGTTGCTTTAGCAACCAATTATATAGTCATGTGCATAAGGCCATCACTGTAGTGATTTGATGGTTCCCTCTAAAGGTCTGCATCATTACTTAAGTAGAGATGCTGTCACTGGTGATCACTGCATCTTAAAAACTTTATTGCATTGATTTCAATAAACAAATGTTTACAGCTTTTATTCATATCAAATACCAGTATGCAATTATGTCTAAAAATACTTGTTACTTAAATATATTTGAAAATACCAAAAAGTATTCTACCTGTACTTATCTGCCCTTGTCTGGACCATATGAGTATTGTGTAGCTGTGGCTGCTTATTTGGGTTCACTCACTGGAACTTTTTCATATGACTGTTTTTGGTCAGTCCCAGGGTCCTAAAAGCTAGAATTCTTTGCCTGACTCCAAGAGAAGGATTTGAGGCGAGGTAGTGTTGTTGCCCTGTCTGCACTACAAGGAAGCTTCAAAAAAATTGAGAGGACTTGAAGACAATATTACTTGAATCTTCAGAGTCATAAATATCTTGGCTCATACATGACTTGGAGATGGTATTGTTGGAAGGTTGGTCTTCTGGGGCAGTATTGAGAGGTAGTAGAAACATTAAAAGTTATAGTCTAGCAAAAGGTAATTAGGACGAGGGGATGCATTGGCGCTAGAAGGGACTAATGCTGATTTCAAAGAGTGGCTTAGTTCTCATGAGAGTAGACTGTTATGAAAGAGTACCTTCCATCTGTATGGAACATTTCCCTTCTTTCCAACTAGTATGTCCTATAGCCAGTAGGCTCTCACTGGAAAACTGGCACAAGGCTGTTCTGAAGATCAATTCATAATCATTTGTGGCTCAAATGAACCCCTTTATGAAGTAACCAACATCAAATATCCTATTACAACAACAGAATATTGGTTAGCCCAGGTAATTTAGTTGCTGAACAATATCAAAAAGCCAGCGATTCATGCCTCTTCCTAATATATAAACTGAGACTACTGAAGCCTGAACACTTTGACTCTTGCTTTTCAAAGGAGAATTGGTGCCCAGGACAGAACTCCAATAAGATTTACACAAAGAAAGCCTGGACCAAAATTCAGCCCAGATTCTGAGCATGAAACCCACCTTTCCAATTTTTATTTTTAGTTCTTTTGATCTAAGAAAAATTACATCATTTAATAACATACTTAGTGAAAAGATCCACCATTATACTGTCAGGTTAATGTGAGGAGGGCTGGATGCGACTTGGAAGCTCATCATGCAATTAATTGTCCTGTAATTTGAACTTTTCCAATGAGCTGGCATTCCACTGATATGACCATATGCCATCACAACCTCCTCCCAGCTCAGAGAACGAAGACTATTGCTGTCATGAGCTACTGATGGACACGAGGCAGCTCTGTTGTCACGGCTGTATCTAAAAAGAGAGAAACAGACAGACAGAGAGAGAGAGAGAGAGAGAGAGAGAGAGAGAGAGAGAGAGACAGAGACAGAGACAGAGACAGAGACAGAGAGACAGAGAGAGAGAAAGAAACTATATCTTTTCAACCTAAAGGTTCTCTCTGTAGAATTAATTAAAGACATTTTTAGAAGACATTTGGATTACAGGAACGTGGCGATGATATCACATTATGACATTTATTCCTTACCAAGAAGCTCTGTAATTGGTTCACCTATTCAAAAACTGTTATTTTACCAGAGAATAAGAATTCTAGGAGCCATAGTTAGATTTATTTAATTTACTTAATTGACATAAAAAAAAAAGTGAACCAATTCACTTTTGAATTCTAAGTGTAACATTTACGTATTTGTTTGGAGACACACATTAATGGGGGAATTCATCCAATGTTGATGAAAATATGTGGGAAAATGATCCAATTGGTTACTATTTTATTATGTTAGATTAAAGAATATTTAAAAATCCATTAGAATTCTCCAGAAATAAACTGTTGAAATGTTGAGGCATAGGGTGCCTATTGTTTAGGCTCTCCTTTTGAAGCTGAGAAAGGACCTGGGGAGGGCTAACTGACCTGTCTATGGTTTTGTAGCTGAGAAAGAGTTTGTGGCAAGAGAGGCTAGAACCCAGAGCTTCTGCTTTGTGTCTAGCACTTTCCCCACCAGGTGGGGTTGTTTTATGCATCATATGCAGTGAGGCTGAGATCCAGAAGTCAACAGAAGGCATGGTCACTGCCTTGCAAAACACCATGCCCTCAAGGACATTCTATCTTCCCGTGGAAGATACATGCATTTACTAGTTCATTTGTAGTCCCTTCAAGATAGCTCACTATTCCCCCCCACACACCTTTGAACAATTTTTTAAATACCATACAGTCTAGTTATAGGTAGTAATAAAGAAAAGCAAATTCTCAAAGACATTCTCTAAAGATGGTAGCTGTATCACTCAGGCAGAAGGTACAATAAAGGCCACCAATCTGATATGTCTGTAAGAAGAAAGAGGGGGTGAGGCTTCAATAGTTGAAATATGTTCTGTTGGAATGAGAGAAGTGATGTGACCATTGCACCATGAGTGGGTGTGCCAACAGATCACATTTTCTGTTTTGTGTGACATATCACTCAAAGCACGGTGGATGGTGCTAATTAGACTTGATGTGGCTGGAACAAATTACCCAAGAAAGCAACTTGAGGAAGGGACAATTAACTTTTGATGTCAGAAGCTTTAGTCCACCAATGCCAGACAGGGCATGGCAGAGAAGAGCAGCCACAAGGCAGAGGGAGAACAACTCCCTATCCCCTTCTGTCTTTTCCCCAGCCTATGGGATAGTGCTACCCACAGTAAGGGCTGATATTTCCATCTTTGTTAACCTTCTCTTGAAAAGTCCTCAGTGACACACCCAGAGCTGACTTTTATTAATCTTCTAGGAGCTTCTCAATGTAATCAAGTGTTGGTTAAGATTAATCACAACTACTGGTATTCAGAATGCATTCATCGGCTAGAAACAGAAGGTTGAGTAGATGTGACATCATGGGAGAAAGACTTGCATGGGTGATAACAGATGTCCTGTAGTAACTGGTGGCTACAGTGTAGATGAGCCTTTAAGAATCTTAATTTAAAGTCCATAGACAGAAGGCACATAGCTTGTTTTACTCTGGAACTGGGTCTTCTGGCTTAGGGGGTTTAAATACCCTATTACTGCATGCAAAAGACAGAAGCGAGCATCTCTCTGCCAGGGCCACTGTGTTTTTCAGTCACTGGAGGGGTTCCCTCCAAGCCTGGGTGATTATAGGGAGGAGATATTTAAAGGGCAGTGTTCACAATTTAGATTTGCGGGTGTACCAGGCGACCTTTAAGGTGCTTTCCAGCACCTGGGGTTTTATGGTTCTCTTTCTATTATGTGTCTATGCTGGATATGTGTGACATTGTTCGAGGCAAGCACTGAGAATGAACAGGAGCACAGTTTGGAATGTCGATGGTGCGTACATCTACTTTGTGTTTCAATTTCTGGAAGCAGTCTTTGTCTGGGAGGCAGTTTGGTCGGTGACCTTCTGTAACATTTGGAGCCCGGCCACACTGTCTTTGTTTACTGTAAAGAGCATGGAAAACCGACTTCCTGACGGTGCTCTGTGAAGTCTAAGGTCAAACCACTCACAGGTGAACAAACACAGTCCACCTACCTTAAACTTGCCATTTGGCCTCTGTAAAATGGAACTAGGTAGCAGTGCTGGGGACCTGAAAAGGGGAAATCTGCCCTCTGCCAGCAGCAGGCAATTAGTCACTTTGTCAGTCAGCTTTGTGAAGTGCTAATCTTAACTCAGCAACCATGTTGGGGAGGCTGGAAAACAAAGCGTACAATATAAGGGCCTCCAACCAGATAGTAAATGAACCTCTTCCCTGCTCAGCTTCTGTATTTCCCAGAGTTGCATCCAGCCTCTGTCTTTTATGATAGGACTCTACAGTAGTTGAAGTAGGTTAGCCTCCTTTCTGAAACATTTATAGTATCCCCCCCTTTTTATTAAACACTGCTAATTTCATTTCCATTAAATGCAAGCACTCCTCTTTGTCAAAGCAAAGTTCTAGCTCACAGGAGCTTTTAGGGCATAGACAGTCTCTTTTCATTTCTCCTCCTCTTCTAAGTATACACTGTCCTAGGTGAGGTGTGTGTGTGTGTGTGTGTGTGTGTGTGTGTGTGTGTGTGTTAAACAGTTACCTTGATCAAACCTTAGGCTGGTTACTCAAAGTCAAAGTCATTTTTTCCAAGATTGGGTATCTGTGTTACTATATTTAGATTATTAGAACTTACCTGAACTGATCAAAACAAAGCAGATGAGCATAAACTTGGCTTTCACCGTATTTTTAAATAATATTTAGCCCTGCAATGTAATCTGATCCTCCAGTGTCCTAGTTATCCCAAATTGCTCTTGAAGCCTCTTTAGAGGTGATCTATTATGCTTTTGTTAAAATATATTTGGGTATTAAAAGCTCAATTCTTTACTGCTGATGAGAAAGATTATTAACACTCCTTCTCCCCCTTTCCAGCTATATTATGAGGCAATAACATCACTATTCACTTCCTGGGCCAGAGGCAGTATGTCATTTAACCTTCATTAACTGTCCAAGGAATGAGAAACCTTCGTTAATTTAGTGTTCTAGTTAGCTAAAATTGTGCAAGAAGGCTGGTAAACTCCTGTGCTTTTTTCTTTCACTCTATACATCACATGTTAGTGTTGAAGCCTTTAGGATATCTATCCCTTTGATAGACACAGCCTTTCTATTAAGAAGGAGCTAAGAAGGGTAGGCCTGTAGCCAAGTAGAATACAGCAAGATCAGCCTAGCTAGAAAGAAGGAGCTGAGGTATACAGTTATAGGTTAAGCAGGTAGCACTGAGAAACTGGGCCAGAGGTAGAGTGAGAGATGGCATAGATTCCATTTCTATGGTTTTAATATGATGATGAAAACCAACCCAGCAAAATCACTTAGATATCATGAAATAGGAAATGCATGCTACTCCATGTAGAGGCATTACTTTTTTTGGTACTACTTTTTTGTGGTAAAACACGATGACCATGGGAGCTCCTGGAGACTGAGTCACCAACCAAAGAGCATATATGGGCTGGTCAGAGGCCCCCAGCACATATGTAGTAGAGGGCTGTCTTGTCCGGCCTCAGTGAGAGAGGATGCACCTAATCCTATAGATACGTGATTCCCCAGGTGGGGGGTATTCTTGGGGGGGTACCCTGTCAGAGGTAAAGGGGAGGGAGATGGGAGGAAGAACTCTACAAGGGGGGGGGACCAGGGGAGGCAAATTTGGGATGTAATAAACTAAAATAATTAATTAATAGTGAAAAAACATCATGACTATATGTAATTTGAGGAGAAAAGGGTTTATTTCAGCTTACAGTTCCGTATCACAGTCTATTACTAAGGGAAGTCAGGTCGAGAACTTAAGGTAGGAACCTGGACAGGAACTGAGGCAGACACCAGGGAGAAACACTGTTTAGCTTGCTCCTTGTGGGTTATTCTGTCCACTACTTTCTCACACAACTCAGAACCATCTGCCCAGATGGCACCTTCCACAATAAGGTGCTCGTCCACATCCACTGGTAATTAGGAAAATGCACCAATAATCACCTCCAGGCCAGTCTGATGGTCACATTTTCTCAGTTGAGGTTCCCTCACCCCACAGTACTACAGCTTGTGTCAAGTTGACATAAAACCACCCCCAGGTTCATTATCTTGAAAAGTATATCTAGAGCTTGGCATCTGGTATACATCTATACACATCTGTAACTTCGGCTTGGAGTACTGAGGCAGGAGGACTGTGAGCTTGAATCCAGCCTAGAGTACATAGGGAGTACTAAGCCAGCCAGGGCTCCACAACAAAATCTCCTCTCAGGACATAAAAGAATAAATAAAATCAAAGGGAAAGGAAAACTGTACTAAGCATTTGTGTACCCAGCAGCCAACTTGACTGTCCTTAATAGTCACAGCTCTTTGCTCACACAGCCCCCAGAATGCATCTCATCTCCTTCCCAGTGCCAGCAGAGTCCAGGAGCCTTGCTTCCCAGACAAAGACTGCCTCCAGAAACCAGAACACAAAGTAGATGTAAGCACTGTCAGCATTCCAAACCATGCTTCTGTATGTTCCCTGTGCTTTATTTATTATTTTTTTTTTTTGAGCAGTGTCACCCACATACAGCGTAGGGGCATCACAGAAAAGGAGCTATCCTGCTCTCTCTCGTCTGACCTCCACCCTTTCCATCAGTCACCCTTGGTCTTGGCTCCCAGATTAGCCACTATCTTAAAGGTGGGGTTATCCTTCGGGTTAAGGGGAGGGGCGAGATGCTTTAGAATGGGCCTCTCCTCCGTCTAGGTGCACTTCTCTAAACTAGCTTGCCGAAACCAAGTCTGGCCTTCCTTTGCGCCTGCTTCTTTTTCTATTTCATTAAAATACTTGATCTTGAAAGTGCTTTGTTCATAGGATTGCTAAGAGATATACTAGATCTACAGCGCTTCCTGTAGACGTGGACATAACAAGTGCTCATTTTCAGTGATAAGCATTGTCACTGTTGAAACTTAACAACGCTCGCCAGCCTCTTGCCGGCCATTTAGATTTCACTAGAAATCGGGACCCGGAGGCACCTGCCCAGTGATTTTGTAGAAGCCATTTCCCTCTTTGAGCTTCTCCATAACATTTCTTCACTGACTCACAGCTATCAGGCACATTTAGACCCATTTATTTATTTATTTATTTATTTAGTTATTTATTTTGGTTTTTTGAGACAGGGTTTCTCTGTGTAGTCCTGACTGTCCTGGAGTTCACTCTGTAGACCAGGCTAGCCTCGAACTTAGAAATTCGCCTGCCTCTGCCTCCCAAGTGCTGGGATTAAAGGCGTGCGCCACCACCGCCCGGCCTTAGACCCACTTATTATTTTTATGAGAATCAAAACTCAGGAATAGTTGCACTGAAGGCAATATAAGCTCAGTGCCAACAGAAAATGAGGTGCAGGCCCTGTAGATGTGTTTTCTTAGGGTGGGGAGTACGGTCCTATGCCATTGCTCTATAGTAATTGACAAAGCAAGACTTTGGTGGTATTACTCAATGAAGGATCTATACAAAGTAGATCACCTTTTTTCAAATAGTTCTACAAGCTGATAATACCATTGATTGGTAGCATACGAATATGAAGAAATCAGGGGCTAGCCTTGGTGATGGGCAAAGAGTTGTCCTGAGCACGCAGACAGTGGTTTTGTATGATGCAGACACAGAAGTTAGTGGCAATGGTTTGCAATCAGACAGAGATAAGAAAGGAGTGCAGTCTGACTCTGACAGAATGGAGAGGAATCTGAAATTCAAGGGCCACTTGTTAAAGAAAAATTGTACACAGGGTGGTGGAGAGGAAAGCAAGACTACTGAGTCTTCCCAAATTGACTCTGCAGGGATCAGATTGACAGAAAGTCGTCTTTGGAGTGCATTTGCTACACCTTGAGAACATGCCTGTCATGTTCCACATTATTCCCAGGCCTCGGCAGCCTTTTATACATACATGCAGAGGAAGGCTCATGTGTGTCACCAAGGCTCTTGCACTGTTAACTACAGTCAAATGACATAGGAAGCAGTCACCTTACCTAGTCACAAAAAATTCTCTCATTTTGCTCAGCTGGTATGATCATATATTTTTCTAAAATAGTGTACTTTTGCATTCTGAGAGTGTCCAAATAGGCAAGGTGGTTATTTTGGGATGATTGACAGAACCTGCAGACACCAAGGTCATCTATCTCCAGTGTGTGGTCTGTACTAAAACAGTAGTAGCCACTCAGAAGCTCTGCAGAGAGGTGTTCTGGGAAGCAATTGTTGGTTGTCATTTTGCTGCAAAGTAAAAATATCTAAGTGACTCAAGGGCTTTGGCCAGTGTTAGAAAAACACCACCACAATTTGCAGCATGAGATGCCAGTGTGAGATGCCAATGTGCAAACTAGAGACCTGTCAATTCAAAGAAACAGAAACACCTCCCTTGTTTTGGGTGATGACTTTTGGGGGAATCTTACTGCTGTATATATACCTTTAAATAAGAAATCACAATTGATTTATTATTTTTTTAAACAACAAAAACTGTCTCCTCTCTTCTCCCTACAAAGGGACAAGGTTTTCCCTCTTGGGTGAATACTGCATGCATCACTTGCCATAGAAAGGGTGCAGTCTTGGCAAGCCTCTTATTAGTCTAAAAATAAATTATTCACAATGCAGGTTCAGATACAGATTGCAAGAAGAGATAATAGAATTGGTTTTCCAAGCCTGATCATGCTCGGAAGACATGGTATGTGCTTTTCAGGAATCCACTTCAACGGAATCAGCTTTGACGAGTACACACAAGAAATAATATTGCTGCCATCCAGCTTGTGTCTGCGGTACAGCATCCTCGGCTTGTCTTCAAGTACCCACGGTGCCTCTTCATCAGTGTGCATATGGAAAAGTCCACGTTGCTCAAGCTTCTCTTCTGAGATGCCGCCCTCCCATTGTTCTTTTAAGGAAATTTCTTCCTGGCAGCGTGAGAGGGGCACTGCCTCCTACCCCCCCTTCTGCCTCGGCAGAGCAGTTGACCACAGCAGCAGCCGACTCTGGCTCGTCATGTGCTTCCTCATGTGATGTAGGTCTGCGGCACCGTGGAGCAATCGCATTTGAGACTCGGCACTCGTGGACAGACGGGCGTTCAGGGACTGGGGAGTTTTTGGAGGGGGTGGGGAGGCCAATAAACCAAGGAAACGTCAGAAATAAAAGTCGCATCAAGTATGCTGATCTCTAATATTTCTATTTTTGTTTTGAAATTTGATTTTAACTGTTGTTTTTTTTTTTTTTTTTTCTGGTTGTGTCTGTATTTTTTTTCACCCCCACAGGCGCCGAGCTGCTCTGTTTTCTTTCTTTCTTTTTGACTTTTTTCTTTTCTTTTTTCTTTTTTTCGAAATTCTGAAGCCAGACTGTCTTCTTCACAGCTCCAGGGCTGCATCACTGTGTGCACATCAGGCTTCGTCTGGCTCACCTGCATGGTTCCGGCTGACTCCCGCCTGAGATGGCCCATCGTACAACTAGAATCCCAGAATCTCCTGTCTGCACCCTGCGGAAGGACCTACTGCAATCTCTGGCCAGGGTCTCTCAGCCGGATGGGGTCTTGGAAGACAGGGTGAAGTTGCAGAAGACTGGGGTGGGATGCTAGAGGCATGCGAAGGACTTGGAAGGGGAATTTAGGAATACTATACATCAATGCCCACCGATGCTATGCATATAGGGCGAGGGCAGCCGCAGCCCCTGCCTCATGCACCTAACACCGGCTGTTCTCTGGGATTAGTCTGAGGGGGACAACCCAAGTCTGGATGTGGTGGTATTTTCACAGAAAGTGGAACTGAAGATGGATGAACCAGGTACTTGCTGTGTCTGCCTGGCAGGGAAGAGCTGGAGAAATGAAAGGAGAAAAGAAGAGATGCTGAGTGTTGTGAGATTGTCTGCTGCTGGCTCTGCAATCTTAGTCTAAGGAAAGATGGCATAATGTATCTGCCAGCACATGCACGGAGGAACTGTAAATTGCAATGTGGATGTCCCTGGTACTGTCTAGGAAGAAACTGATGGGCTGGGTGACTATACAGTGTCCCCAGAGAAAATAGCAGCCTTGCAGCATGGATTTAAGTGCATGTGCATGC
>JANHMN010000006.1:32967839-32980001 GCA_030674055.1 Rhabdomys pumilio
AGAGAGAGAGAGAGAGAGAGAGAGAGAGAGAGAGAGAGAGACAGAGAGAGGTACTTTGCTGGGTCGGGTTTGATTACAGCTAGTATTTTCAGCTCCTACTCAAGACCTATTTGCTGGCTAGCCAGAAAGCTTGGCCAGAGCAGCTGCATATAGACTTTTCTTTTTAACACAGGCAGAGCAAGTCCCTTCAGTTTTAACTCCTTGAAGTTCTAAGTGCTCAGCCTTGGGCTGAGACTCACTGTTCGGTTTTGTTTTCTTCTCCTACAGAGCCCTGTAAACACAGCTGTATTCAGTATGGCGGAAAAATTCTGTCCCTTAAATAGAAATGCGATCAATTTAATCAAAATAAATGTATCCCAGATGACTTTGAGGCCAGCTGGATACCACAGGCTTCAGAAGCTAAGCGTTCAGTGGAGATGAATACAGTGTTAGATTTACATGCTTTCGAATGCTAGGATCAGCCATGCTTAATAAAGGAAATTCTTTAAGGAAAAGGGAGGGTCCTGGCTCACAGCTAGATGGGGATCACAGGTGCTGCTGCTGATCCTGGCACTGGGGTTTGTGGCTGTCGAGTTTGCAGGGGTGTGTGGCATGAGGCAGGGCATGGCTGATGTCAGTGTGAAGAAAGCTTGCAGCCTGCTTGAGGCTGGAGGAGGAGAGTGGCTTCTCCATAACCTCTGTCGGGGCTTGGCGGGTACTAGAAGCTTGTAGATTGATAAGACTGAGCTGGGTGAACTGAGCTCTGAGCTGGGAGCAAGCAGCTTTCCCAGTTGTCATGGGGGCTCCTCTGGGACGCCTGTCTGGCCTGTCCACCCACTGTTTGTTAGGAACTCTACAAAGCGGCTCTGTGTGCTGGATTATGTTTGGCCAGCTGTTGGTGCATTCCTGAGGGTGGGGTGGAGACAAGATCTTATTACTGTACTTCCAAACTGTAGATCTATGTGGAGAGAGAGAGAGAGAGAGAGAGAGAGAGAGAGAGAGAGAGAGAGAGAGAGAGAGAGAGACGGGATGTGGTGGGGAGAGGAAAGAAACCCAAGCAAGTCTGATAATCCCTTCTTCTCCAGGTTGTGCTAGAGGGAATTCAGAAGGCTATGAAGTGAAAGAAAGGCGAGGGTAAGGGGTGGGAGCATGGTGAAAGAGCCATGAGACAAAGCAGAACTTCAAAGCTGCAGAGACGAGCAGAATGTCAGCAGCTTGTAATTAGCGGTTCATGGTTGCGTCAGAGACTGTATCTCTCCAAGAATAACTGTGTGCTGTGTGCCACAGTGCAGAAGACAGTTATAACTAAGTTATCAAGCACAGTTCAAACAAGGGCAGACGCATGAAGGCATTTTCTGTTTGAAAATTCAGCATGGCTGGGGTGCACATCTCACCGGCTGGATTCTGACTAACTTCTGGCAGAATGCTCAGCTTATCAGAGCGTGTTTGTTAGATCAAACAGGGAACCTGTAAGCATGCAGACTGAGTATGCAAGCTCTTGTCACTGTAAGATAGTGTCCCAAAGAGCCCCATACTGCACTGCTGGGCTCCTGTCTTGGTGTCTACCCTTCACTTTTGTATGTCAATGGAGCAAAGTTAAAAGTACACCCCAATACATATGTCCCCCATTAGATTCTAAAATCTCTAATATAGAATTAAAACTTGACTGCCGGATCTGAGTTGTTTTGGTATTCTTAATTTATATGCTGAAGAAGCTTTCTTTGTGATTATCTTGCTGGTGATTCTGTGGGGAAGCATGATGATGAAGGGCACCTTCTCTTCTGTCCCCTGTCTCTGGTGTCTGGAGGAGCTGGCGTTCTCTGCAGCGTCCATGAGGAGCTGGTGGGAGGAGCTGATTGGCTAGCAGGCTCAGCGTGTTTACTCTTATTTGTTTTCAGTGCTCCTTCGCGGCGTGCCTTTAGTATTTGTATTTGTGCTCGTACTGCACAATTACTACTGACCAGCTTTGTTTCTCTGCCTGACGTGAAGTCAATTTTAGTTCAGCCCTGCAGTTGAGTCCCCGGGCAATATGCACATATGTATTATGTTACCCGTGTCCGCACTTTCCTTTTAAAAAACATGGATTAGAGAAAATTGTAGGCAAGGAGAGCTGTGTGTATTAAATCAATAGCTTTTTGAATCACATGTAATATAATTTAAATATACTCACTTTTAGGTTGCCAAAGCCTATGTTGTCTGAGCTCAGTTAATTTACATCTTCGATTTAGTCAAGGAGTAGACCTGCCAGATCAGAATGCTGTATTCTGTGCACCCAACAGGGTGGAAGACATTATTTTGTTTGTGTTAGTTCAAACAGCTGGTCATTAATGCAGTCCCCATTTCTAGAGTGAAATGCTGGTGGACATGAATGGCTGTCTGATTAATGCTGCCCCTCGGAGGGTCCTTCACCCAGCCATGCTCGTGCAGAATAATGTAGCATGATGTGATTGCACTCTAACAGGATAGTATGTCATTGTGTCACCAAGCAATTGAGGTTATTATGGGGCAGGGCAGACAGACGGGACAGTGGGGTTACTAGACCGTAGCATTTTTAGAAATACAGGCCTGACCTACTTAGAGTTATTCTGGCAGGCATCTGCACGGTACATAAAGTCTCCTGATAGGCTGAGGCTGTTGCTAGGGGGAATTAGCATGAATTTTTCCACACAGAGACTCAGCGACTGAATGATAAAAGCTGACTGGAATTAAAGAGATTTGGTTTAGCATTGTACAGATTGATCTAAGTTTGTTTCTTTCTCAAGTGCAGAGAAAGAGTGCAAAAAATAGAAAATTTTTGTATGTTTGTCTCGATTTGTTCTTTGACCTTCTTCTTCTCATTCTTCTGCCCTTCATCCCCAAGAGCCAGGAGGGCAGGAGAGCAGAGCAGTTATGAAATTTTGGTTAATCTCTTACTGTTGGGGTCACTGAAACCATGTTGCAAATGGCAAGATATTTAGGCTTGAGGACTGCTGGGTGTGCCTAGCAGAAGGGCAGATGGTTTTTTTGGTCCCCTGTTGTAGCAAGCTGTTTTGAAGTTGGGCATGCATCTTTTATATACTGTATATTTTATACACCCTTTTCCCTTTTGGGCTTGAACAAAACATTTACATAAATTCTTTTTTATCCAAACAGATTGAAGCTTGCAATTGCTGGCTTGTTTAAAATAAGAAAGACAAGATTCCCAATTTAGAATATATATATATATATATATATATATATATATATATATATAATTTTTTATTACAAAAATATTTTTCTGGGATATTTTTGCCTTTTGAAAATTCAGTTTGGTGTTTATATTCAGGGATAGAATTTAACTGCCTCTACCTCACCCTTTTTATTTCCCAGTGTACATAAAGCACTGTTTTTTGTTTTATTTTGTTTTGCTTTGTTTTGCTTTTTTTTTTCTGCATAAGAAAGTGTAGCTGCAGGATCCAGTCTGGAGACTGTTTTTCCATGTTGCTGACACAGGCACTGAGTAGAGAGAGAGCTCATATAATCAATTTTACAACATGACCCACTTTCCTTCCCCAGCATTCCCAAGTGTCTGCAGTTTTAATAGATCTTTACAAGAAGAGGATTTTTAACAGATCATTTAAAAATAATCTGAAAATCCATCAAGAGAAAAATTAAAGCAATGCGTATTCAAGAATACTTTAAGTTTTTTTTTCTCATCTTAATTATATGCTATCCATGGTGTTTGTGCTGAAAGTAGTTATTATCCTGTTATTTTTATTTGAAATTAATTTTCAGTAAGAAAGTACTATGAGTTCACAAGTAAACAAGGAGCTGAGGTACATAAGTACTGGAGAGGAAAAAGAAAAGAGTGCTCTCAGCCTGTCTCACTGGACTTGTGTAAAGAAGCAAGAAGATATTTATCTGTCGGTTTTTTTCATTTAGGTTTTAAAGGTATTCAGAACCATGTAGATACAAACATTATCGTGGAAACAAAGCAAAAATAATTTAGTGGTATCTAACCCAGAAAGCCATTGATCATCCTCTTTAAAAAAAATTCCACTGAGTGGTGTTTCCGGTTGAGTATTTTAGCATGTAAAGACAGCTTAGTAAAGAGAACGTTGTGGGGATGAATTGTGCCCTCACTAGCTAGGAGTGTCCCCACAACAGCATTAATCATGAAGAGCTCCGAACACTAAACCATCTTTCATAATTGAATAAAAGGTCAATTTATTTTTATGACTATAAAATATCCTTGTGTGCTCTTCCTTACGAAGTGATGCATTTTTTTTTCCCAAAATTGTTTTATCAAGTGAATATTTTTGGCCTTTCTTCCATCATAATTCACTTTGCCTAAGTTGGAGTAAAGGTACTTAAATATTTAAGTGCAAAGATATAGAAATAAAAAGTCAACTTTAAAACTCCTAAATAAGGACATATTTTAAATCAATGCTCTTTAATGCACAGATGCCTAATTTATGGAATCTGTAGCCTGTGTCCAGGTACACGTAATACAGTAAATGTTTGTTTGTTTAATAAAAAAATGAATTGGCCATATTGGATTGTTCAGTATAATCTTACTTGGATGTTTACATTGTTAATTTTTTTTTCCTTACTCTGGTTTTCAATCATCACTAAAGAGGTAAGCATTTGGTGTGCCAACAAAAACAAAGAGAACATAGTTTTGAATGTAATTTATGCTTACTTAACTTCAGTTAAACTTAACGTCTAACATTCACTTAGTATGTGTCGATAGTATTCGCTTCGTCCACTGCCATTGATTAGACAGCCAAAGGAACAAGCACCCGCACTCATTACATTGATTATTTATTAGGTGAGCATTTCTTTCTGCTCACACATGAAGCTAGCTTTTCCAGTTATAAGGCCCAACATAGAGCAATGAAGTTTGGGGGAATTAGAAGTTGGTTCTTGGGGTCACTGAGTTCAGTTAGGATCCAAGTAAAATATCTCCCTCAAATATCCTGTCCAAACTCTGATGTCACCTAATCCCTGTACCTTGGAAAAAGTCCTGGTGGCTTTGGTTCCGACTGCTTAGAAGCAGTCAGCCCTTCTGATCTCACCACGCAGCTGTAGCTCTTTTAAACCATCTCAGCACTGTTGAAGAGCCAGCAGTAAGTCAGACTGTGTCTTTGTGAAGTCATGCTAGCATACGGTAGCCCAGAGATTTTCAGTATTATTATTTAAATAGTTAATAGTGTTTCAATGACCTTTAAGTGCCCAAACTGTGATAGCTGAGATCCTGTCTGCGTCTTAGCCTGAAACTTGCCTGCCTTCTTTTTTACTGCTTTCTCTTTTTAGCTCAGCATTACATGCTGGTCACTTAGCCCTTTCTCTCAAATCTCTCATCTTTCTTTTGTCCATGTGGTAGGTGGAAAAAAGTTGGTTGATTGATGAATGGATGAACAGAATAATGATTATCCAGCTGGTTAAAAATGAATATATTGACAGCTATTCAGAAGGAAAAAATCATAAATATATAATGCAGTTGGTTATATGTGGACATATTTAGTGATGAAGATCTGAGTAGTTAGGTTTTATGGGCTCCCTGATCTCTATGCAATTACTCAACTTGCCCGATATAGCTAAAAGGCAGTAATAGACAGTACATAAGTGAAGGAGCCTGACTGCCTTAAAATAAAACTTTATTTATAGAACAAGCAATGGGCCAGATTTGGCTTATGCACTACAGATACAGGTATATTGTTATCTATGCTAGATTAAAGATATGACTTAAGCGTGACTCCTTAATATATTTTTGACTTTTCTCTCTCTCTCTTTTTAATTTACTGTAGCTGTCTTCAGACACACCAGAAGAGGGCATCGGATCCCATTACAGATGGTTCTGAACCACCATGTGGTTACTGAGAGTTGAACTCAGTACATCTGGAAGAGCAGTTAGTGATCTTAACCTCTGAGCCATCTCTCCACCCTCTCTTTAGTATATTTTTAAAAAGAGGAAGATTTGAAAAGTTATCCAAAAAATGAGAAAAGTATCAAGATCAGTGTTAATTCCCAGTGGTAACAGGACCGAAATGCAACAATTTATGTTGAAACTCAAGGATTAAAGTAAGTAAACCCGATTACTCTTTTTAAAGATAATATTGTTCAAGAAGTAAGAAGAAATAGACTTTTTTTTTTTATCTTTCAAAATTACTCCTCTGGTGTTGGTTGCCAGGGGGAAAGAGAGATCTTATATTCTGTATTTCAAGAGCTGGAAAAAAAAATCCAAAACATGACACAGAATGACTTTGCAAGGGTCTGGAGAGATTGCTCAGTGGTTTAGAGATAGCATGTGGCAGGATTTTCCCTGTCCAATTGCATTAAAATATTAGTGCAGCAAGAGGCCTGTGATTGGAGATAGAAAAGGAAGGTGAAACTAAGAGTTGGAGAGAGGGAGAGCCTCTCAGGTGGGAGAGGAGAAGGAACCAAGGTGGAGCCTGAAGAAGACGATTCAGATTCCATGTGGCTTTAAATAGCCATGGGTAGATATAATAATAATAATAATATAATTAATATAATATAATATAATATAATATAATTAATATAGGACTAGAATAATTGAGGTAACTTGTCTAATCTTGGTTGGCATCTTGTACTATTATCAACTGGCCTTCAATTTAGTGTCTGGGCATCTTATGTATTAAGAATTTATTGATAGCTGGAGAGATGGCTCAGCAGTTAAGAGCATTGACTTATCTTCCAGAGGTCCTGAATTTATTTCCCAGCAACCATATGGTGGTTCACTACCATCTGTAGTGGGATCTCACACCCTCTTCTGGTGTGTCTGAAGACAGTAACAGTATATTTACATATATAAAATAAATACATCTTTTGGCTGGAAAGATGGCTCAGCAGTTAAGAGCACTGACTGTTCTTCCAGAGGTCCTGAGTTCAATTTCCAGCAACCACATGGTGGCTCACAACCGTCTGTAATGAGATCCAACATCCTCTTCTGGTGTGTCTGAAGACAGCTATAGTGTACTCATATACATAAAATAAATAACTTAAAAAAAGAATTTTTTGATATATAAATCTGGTTAACTATAAGCTTCTAGAGTTTTGTTTTACTGGATTACTGGAAGGTGGGACCATATGGTTGTGAAAGAACTAGCAGCTCCAGAGACAAGTGAACCGGAGAGAGACAGAGGCAGTGGGACCATACCAGGGTAGCGGGAGTTGGCGGGCAGACAGCTGGCATCAGTAGGTGGAAAGCCTGTCGGTCCATTTTTCATTATTTCCCGCAACAGTAGCACCCATGTAGGACAGCATGTAACTGGTTGTAATTCTAGTTCAGAAGATTTGACAACCTTCTTCAGGACACCCTGGAAGCAGCAGCTTTACATATGTGCGTACACACACACACACACACACACACACACATTACATAATTGAAAATAAAATCAGCCACAACATCTTGCTCTTTGTGTACTACTGTTTAATCACTATAAATACTGTAGTAGACTAACTGGCCCTTATACCTTTAGAAGTATGTGTTCTAAAGACCCCAGTGATACCTGAAACCACAGGATATGCAGAGGTTGATCTACGCTGCACTTTCCACTAAAGTTTTCTATCAGCATACAGATGTACTAAAGCTTCATCTATATATCTGGCATCATAAGAAATTAGCAGCAAAAATCCCTGAGAAGATACAATAATTTAAATAATGAACTGGAATAGAAATTACTTAAAACATGATTTCTTTGTGTGTATCTGGTATATGTGAGTAACATATGCACATCTGTATGCGAAGGCCAGAGGTTGATGTGAACTGTCTTTCTTCCTTTTTGTCCACTTTATTTTGCAGAGACCAGATTTCTCACCAAACTTGGAGCTCACCAGCTCCCTCACTGGCCAGGAAGCTCCAGGGATCCTCCTGTCTTTGCCTCCTTACGGCTAGGAATACAGTTCTGTAATCTATGTGCCCCCATGGCCAGCTTTTCATGTGGATTATGGATCCATGCTCAGGTCCTCATGTTTGTGAGGCAAGCATGAGTTTGGTTCTAACTAGCCTGCAAACCCATTACTCTTAATTTCTATTTGGCATATTAAGACTTCAATTTATCATGAAACTTTGGCTATTTTAACCATCACCGTCAGATCTGTTCTTTCTCTCACATCTTTGTCCTTCTTATAGTAGGTAGCAATTACCTTGCAGGGTGCAGTATTAGGGTTCTACGTCTTCAACTTTCTTGCTCTATTTAAGCCCCTCTCTGGCGTTCGATCCCATTTGTAATGTTTACGTTGGTCTGACATGTTTGAAGATGACATTAGAGGCCGTAAGCAGGATGGAGACCAAGACATAGGTCTGGGCATTAGGAGACCCTGTGTTTACATCTATATTCTGCACCCATGAGTTGTGGGAATTGAGATACTTTAAGGCGTTTCCCTAAGCTTGAACATCCTCTTTTATAACCTAAGGATAATGATAGTCACTACAAAGGTTTCATGAGCATGAGAACGTGAATCAAGCTGTCTGGCCTCTTGTGAGTCAGTGGTCAGTAAAATCTTGTGGCTGTTGCTTTTGGTGCAACTCTTGCTCTTGCAACTGTGAATGATTCTGCTTCCAAGCAATTGTGTGATCTGATACTAGGCTCTGAGATCTTGGTGGGATCTTTAGGGCCTTGCCCTTTAATGGGAGGGTCATCTAGAGTATTTATTTTGTAAAGTCAGATTATCAAGAATAACAACAAGAAGAAAGCACACACAGAACCAGGGTAAACACAGAGGTATCCAGTATCCTGGAAGGAATTGTGTGCTTCTCCTCACTGCTACCCTCTGAGTTTTTTAAAAGTTGACATGGAATTTAGCTAATTTTCTTCAAAGAATGCCCTAAACACATGGCTTCCCCTCCCCCTTTCTCTTTTTCTGTCTGCTTGTAAGACCAAAGACATGGAAACAAAAAAGGGGCCACCCATTCTATTGCCCTAAGGCTGTACTTTCATTATTTTCAAATAATGCTCCAGGCTTACCTCCTCCAGAAAACCTAGCCTGTTCCAGTGGCTTTGGAGGAACAGGGATCTGCGAGCATCCTTCAGTCTTGAACTGATTTTGTGCATGATGACTTAAAAAAAAAAAAAAAAAAGAAAGAAAGGCAGTTGCTGCCAGTCAATCACCTGACTTCTCTTTGCTCTCAGATCTGCTTCCTTTGAATCCTTTATAGCACCCAAATGTAGCTTAAGCTGGCCTGACAACAGAACTCCTGTAAAAGTGTGTTCACCTCTATGAGACTGCACATACTTCAGGCTAGAAAACTGTCTTTCTCTAATACCCGAAGGAGCCGTCTGTGTGTTCTTTGTGCTCAAATAGTTGTGAAATTAATGGCTGCCATAGATTTGCCCATTCTGCGTGTATATCCTAATCATTCATGTTACACATGTCACTTGGACTTTTGCTAAACTATTAATAGTGAATATAAATTAATGATGAGATTGAATCTATCCCAGCAGTCAGAGAAAATGACTTAAAGAGACAGGGGCCTATCCTTAGTTAACTGAGACAATATACCATTTCAGTGCCTTTCCCAGAGATCAGAAGCTACTCATTCTACACTTTTATTTAGACAAGCTTGCTGCATGGAGATGGAAAGGAAAAAGAAAGGTAACAAAAATATTGTTCTAAATGCAGGAATAATCATTATTGTTTTGTGGGAGTTTCCTAAATTCCTAAATGTGTGTCTTATTCTGAGCGAGAAATTCTCTGTTGAAAAGCTTATTTAATGAAAAATGTTCTGGAAACAGTTGAATTTGATACTTGGTATTTTAGCTCGTCTTTATATTTTTTTTCTTAATAGAAAGAAATCCTTTGGTTATCTAAGAGAAATGCTAGAAAAACTTTGATGGTTTTTGAGGCCCTTTCTTCCCAGCGAGGCTAAGAGCATTCATAGCAGAGGTGTGGCAGCAGGAGGGGTGGGGTGTAGCTGAATGTCTCTGGTCTCCCTGGGGCTTTTTCCTTGCTATTGCCAGTGGCTACAAATGGCCACCAACCCCAGGGAAGTGAATGGAACAGCATGTGAGCCAAAGCCTCTTTGTACTCACTGCCAATTGCTAGGTGTGATTGAATATTTTGAAAGAAGCCAATAAGTAAAAATGGGCATTTAGCTCGTGCCTTTTAGAAACGATCCTTTTCCCTCTTTTTCCCTCCTTTTCAAATATATTTGATGCCATGGCTTTGGACTCTGCCTACCTCTCTTATTATCTAAGCTATTCATCCATCCTATAATAGACACATGGTAAGTACCAGGTGGATGACATTGGGCTTAGCATGTTTTTTCTCCTCTAACTGCTATAGATTCCTGTGTTTTGTCCTTGTTCTGTTACCAGGAGGCCCTGCTTCATCTGACTTTCCAGGCCATAGTCATTAAAGTTCACAGCACAGAGGCCCCTTGGTTTCGGGATCCAGTTACAAGCATGAAGAATGCCAGCATTGTTTTGCAAGAATGACTGCTGGCACCTTGAACATTACTGTGTTCTCAGGGTGAAAGATATGTGTAGATTTGCAGTGTTTTAATTTTAAGGGCTCTTTTTACACCTGCTTATTGGAAGAACATTCCACAGAGCTTTGCATGTCCTGTTGTTTCAGCAGAAAACACAGTAGTAGCTGGAATGGTGTGCAGTCATCATTAATCTTTACTAGAGTCGGTGGACTCTTAATTAAGGAGATATGAAGCTGTGTGTTTTTTCTTTTGTTTTTTTTCTCTTTCTTCTTTATACCAGGCACAAATCATAAGACAGAGGAGCCTCATAGAAAAATATTGATAATTTACAGCCAATTCAAATGAGGGTGAGCAAACAGTTTTGAACGAGTGTGCCTTCTCTTGGCCTGTTCGCCACCACATTAGGATTTGGGGCTGGAGGTTGGTGGTCCTGGTGAGTACTCACTGAAGTAAACAGGATCCGCTGCTTTTCCAGACATCCCTTTGGAATTTTTCTCAACTACCTGTACGGAAAGAATGGTAGGCGTGGTAGAGGCCTGTCCTTTCATAGCTTGCTTTTTGTAAAATCAGTGTTTGACACTGTAAGCTTGAGTTGCTGTATTATATCCCCAATCCGTGAAAGGAGAAACAACTTCATTCACTTAAAATACTCTAAGACCCTTAAAAATTAGTATTTTCATAGGTATCATAGCTGGGTAGGTGGTGCAGTACCCAAGTAAATACTCAAATTGATCCTGGCAGTAGTGACATTCCTCACTACCTGCCCCAATGTTCTGGGTTACTGAATGAAAGACACAGACACACAGACACAGACACGGACACGGACACGGACACGGACACGGGCACGGGCATGGGCACGGGCACGGGCACAGGCACAGGCACAGGCACAGGCACAGGCACAGGCACAGGCACACACAGAGACACACACACAGACACAGACACACACAGACACAGACACACACACAGACACACACAGACACACACACACACACACACACACACACACACACACACACACACACATACATACACACACACTTTCTATTTTGATATGCCTAAATCAGCTCAATGTCTGAGCCACTTCCTAACCTCCATGTTCCTAATCCACCTCCCTCCGATATTCTCAAGTTGTAACTTACTAAAATCTATACTCCATCTTTGCTGAGCTGGACTCAGTCAAGCAGCCCTCTTAGGGGCCACTGTCCCCTAAGCTCCTACATGATGGCTATGCTCTCTGTCCCAAACTTTCTCAGGTGTGACATCTCTCCTTTCCTTCTCCTGGCATGGCATAGCTTCTTCTACCCTTTCTCTTTGTCCCTAGCCCAGGAATTCTATAAGTCCTAACCCTGTTTGCCCTGCCCAACCATTGGCTGTTGGTATCTATATTTACCAACCAGAACCAACTGGGTGCAGGGTCCCTCAGTGTTTTATGTGGGGACATGTAGGTTCTCATGCTAATAGTTTTGGGGACCTAAATTAACATAATACAAACAGCATTAGACCAAACCTACTACAAGTAGGACTGTTGGTTGCCTTTCTCCATAAACTCTCCATACCATAAACTCCAGCCCTCACAGGGGGACACTAACATCAATTTCAGCTCAAAGATTGCTGGACCCTATTTCTGAAGTTTATGGTATATGACTTTCCAACTCTTGGCAATGAAAATAGTCTGTGCATTTTTGAAGTCTCTTTGACAGCTTTGGCCAGCAACTCAAATAACAATTTCTCATCTTTGTTATTGGGGTTTTGTTAGTTGGTCTTTGGCTCTT